>OZ024934.1:109678895-110278895 GCA_964017235.1 Sabellastarte sp. h YS-2021
ACACTTAGTTTCATACCTTGCATAAATTTGCTGTATTACTGCATCTCTCATAGCTGTATTGCGAGCACCAAGCACTGTCTGTGGATTGTCATGTGGGCCATCCTGTTGATTGTCATCATCACAATCATTTGGCTCTCTTGTGTGACAATCTGTGAAAAAATTTGACATTTATTTTTCCATAAATTTGTTTCATCATTTACCTGACAACGTCTCTGAAGGTAATTGTAGATTAATACAGTTCCATGACATCTGATGTGTATGCACTATAAAGCAGTAATGTGAAAACATTTTCACAGAATTATGTGAGTATAAAACTTGTGTTAGTTGAAACTTGTGATCTGCTTTTTATTTGCCAGTCATACTGCAAACAAATAGTACATATATCGGTTGTATGGATGTATCTAATATACATTATTTCATAACAGATTAAATGACAGTATGCTAAATAAACATGTCTGCTTCCTTACCATCCATTACTCCAAAATCCTTCCTCATATTGTGTAGCATACAACAAACCACAACAACTTGGCAAACTTTCTGCAGAGGAGACAGCTTCATTTCACAGCGAAGTACATTCCACACACTCTTTAGTTGCCCAATAGTTCTCTCGACTGTGTTTCGACATTTCCTGTGACATCAACAATGACATTAATAGGTATCAAGAGGTTGCGATCCTCAGAAGTTATGCTCTATGGAGGTTTAGCTCCTTTATATGGGAGATTTTGTTCCAAAGATGAAGGCTTTTACTAAAAATTTGTTGCCACTTTGTCATTTAAGCAACAGACATTTACTCTCACTATTATTGGAGCACTTGTGTTACTTAATGATATTCAAATAGGAAATATGACATCATGATTTTCTGACAGTACTTCAAACAATGAACTGTTGCTTGAAGATGAGGTATGTTACACAACATATCTAAGTTGAAGTTCAAATAATTCAAAATCAATGGTGTGAAACCTCCAATATAATGCAATAAACCCTCCATGGAGGGAAAACTCCTGAACTCCAATAATGCTTGAAATCCATCTACTTATAAATGGTCTACTTTCAGTGGGCAGCTTCGGAAGACTATAGTATTTGTCATGTAAATTATCTCACTATGGTTGAATTAATGTATTTTTACCCCACAGCCCTTAAGGTCAGTCCGGGTATTGTTGTTACCCATGGTGTCGGGTTGGGCGGGCAGACGGTGGGATAAAAGTTTTGTCCAGGCTGTATCTCAGAAACTGTAAGGTGTAGGAAGTTGATACTTGGTAGGGACATTGGTTAGGGGGTTGTATGTGTGCAACATCATGGCGTGACCTTGAGTTGAACTTTGACTTGTCATAGTGACCATGAGTTTTAAAATCTTGTCTGGGTTATTTCTTGGTTTCCATAAAGTGTAGAAGGTTGACAGAGACATTTGTTAGGGGTGTAGGTGTGCATCATGGTGTGACCTTTAACTTTGGTTCTGCTAAAGTGTGTTCACCTGCCATATTACAGCGTCACAATTTTAGTTTATTGATAAATACTGTTGTTTGGTATTGAGTTGTCTTGTTTTAAAACTTTATCTTTACTTACATTTTCTATCTTTTTAGTTATTTTCTCTACATAAACATTATTTGGAGCTTTATATAACTGACAATGCTCTGAAAGTATCCAGATCTTTGTACTGTTTCACTACTTCTCTAACTCGTGCTGTTGAAAACAATTTCCCCAGGCTGTGAGGTATGGGCATGTTATTTTTGTTTCATGTGCTTTACCTGAACCACTTCATCAGTGTAGTATCACACTATGTGGATAAATAGTGAAGGGAAATTGCAGTGCAAGTTTATACATTAGATTGAGAGGAAATGAGAATATCCTTTAGGTTACTGAAAATCAGAGTTTATTTTACACTTTATTTTACACTTGCCTGTTAAAATAGCATTCAGCCTCAGTTGAAGGGTTGTTCACAGGAGTGAGTTGTTACCGAAGGCAGGTATAGCCACTGTCGCCAAGTAAGAATCCCTGAAGTCCATGTTGGGAATACATCTGGTACAACTCTGACTCACGCAGTATCCTTGAGTCGTGTACTTCCAGGCCATCTAAAATATATGTTAATAAGGATAATATTATATGTTTCAACTCCAAGTACACTTTTAAATAAACATCTGTTAACAACTGCTTCTTTTATTGAGTCTTGCCCAAGTGGATCAGACATAGATCTCTTAAACTTCTTTCTAGTCTAATTCAACAAAATCCAGTCAAGTCCAAAATGATAAATATATTACAAAGGGGATACCATAGCCACATTTTTATTGCATTAGGTCCAAAATGTAATGAGACATAGACATCTTTAAGGTAAATCTTTTCACGAAATTTCCTCAAAAATTAGTAAATGATTTACTCTGCAGAATGTTAGTAAATTTGTAAGATTGTCAGATTTATGCATAAAATTTACGTTGCCACAACATTGGTGATTCTGTAATTGGCATCACAAACAATCTGAACATTCAAGCTGTGGTAGCCCTTTCTGTTGACATACATTTCTTTATTTTCTGGAGGTGCTTGAATTCTGATGTGAGTCCCATCTATGAGGCCACTTACGCCTGGAATGTTGAATTTGACATAAAATGTCCACTGCACTTCTCTCAGAGATGCCCCTCTTTGTGAGAACTCAATGAACCATTATAAGGGCTGCTATTACTTGGCTGTTTTGCTTAATTAATGTTTTAATTAATGTTTTAGATTATTCTGTGAAAGTTCCGTTTTGACAGGATAAGTACTTTTTTGCATTTTGTGAGTTTCTCGGTTCAGGTTTGCTTGTGCGCATACATTTTATTGCATGAAAATGTTCTCCAATACTCAAAGACCAAGCAAAGATAAACCTAGATCTGTGCAGTGCCGGTAATGCTGCTTTCCCTTTGATAGCCATAACTATTGCCCTTCCTGTAGAGAAGCAAATAAAGGTGATCTCTGTGTTGCTCTCGAATCTCCATGTGAGCTTCTCGGATGAACAGATGAATAAAGATAAAAAACAGGAATTGTTATGTAAGGAAGCAGAAGGCTGACACTTCTAGAGACAATGAACTTGATCTTTTGGGTTTTGAGGATGTAGATTCCTTTACAGGATCTTAGGCCAAGAGGCCCTTCTGCTGTGCCCCCACTTAGTTCTCACTTCTAAGATGCTTTTGATAAATTTGAACATGATTTTTCGGCCTCTAACTTGCCTGAGTGTAAATATATTAAAACCCCTTCCTCCACTGCAAAGTAGTACAAGGTGTGACAGCCTTGTCATAAAGACAAAATCCAGGAGTTGAATACAGACTTTTCGAAGATCTGTATCTCTCCAAAACCCTCTGGAGCCCCTATGGGCAAGGTACCCCTTCCAGTTCTTAAGGAGCTGGAACATTCAGCTAGGCAGAACTTCATGGCTGCTTTTCCCAAGACTTTGTCTTCCTGTAATTCCACTTTAGAGAAGTGTCAACACATTCTGAAGACTTCATTTAACAAAGTCAAATCTCAGATTCAGAAAGGTGTCAATCCTGAAAAAGCAGCCAGGCGTGGTTGCAAAGAGGTCTGTGAATATTCAGAGATTTGGAATAAGACCATTCTTGTCCAACAAAGAGCTCTTGCATGCCTTAGCAAATCTCTGGCCTATGTGTTCCAGAGGGAACTCTACACCTTGGGTAACACCAGCCTGCTAAGGTGCGAGGACGAGATGACCCTTCTTCAACCACATCTAGGGGATACAAGAGCACAGGAATTTGCCCTTTTGGCCTTCCTCATTGTTCAACTCTCAGCTAGTAAAGGAGGGTAAAGACTTCCTCCTCAAAAAGGCACCTCTAAAAATGCTCATGGTTTTGGACCCTATCAAAACAAGCCCTTTTATTGCGTTAATACATCCTGTCCAATGGACAATATGCTAAACCGGTCGGCGCAGTCCGGCCCGCCAAACGTCAGAAAAAGACGTCCTGTGTTTCCACCGGCCGGCCGGTCCTAACACTGCACTCGCCAGGTGGCATGTCGTACTTCCTTGCTGTCTAGACAACCTGACGTCATGGCATCTTTTTCGTTTGGCACATGCACTGCTTGAACGAATTTTAGAAAGTCTTGGATTTTTACTTTATATGTGAGTTATTAGAAGTGCAGGACTTTATAAAGTTGTGTATCACTTCCTCACAGGTTATAGACCTTTTTTGTCAACTTTTTGAGACTTGGAACCTATTCGTGAGTTTAGAAGTGCGGTTTATATAACCTTCACGTATCACTTCCTCACTTTCGCTTATGTCATGGCTTCTCGCAGTCAGCGTCGAGGGGGCTGCGGCCATATGATGGCTGGGTTCGACCATCATTCTGTCTGCGCAAGGTGTAGAGATAAGAAGAAGGGCTCTGATCCCTGTACCAAAACTCCACCTGAAGATTGTCAACACTGCGACGCTTTAACGCCAGACCAGAGAGCCCAGATTGCAACTCCCTCTTATAAGTTAAAAAAGGAGAAGAAGGACGCCAAGTCAACTCCAGTGAAAGATTCAGACAATCCCACCCTTGTAGACCCGGCCTTGGTCTCTGTCTTAGGTGTAGTGGATAACCAAAGCACCCCAGGTGCTTCTGCATCAAGTGAGCCGGTAGAGAAGAAGAAGAAAACTGAGCCTAAGCACTCCAGCAAGTCTACCAAGTCGGAGAAGTCAGTTAAACAATCATCCAACCGACCGGCTACCACTTCATCTGAATCTAAGCCCTCTAGCTCATCGACCGACACCAAACTGGTCGACATGGACAAGAAGTGGGCTGAGAGGTTTAACAGGCTGGAGGCCTTGTTTTTAGCCAAAACTGTTGATCCACCTAGGGACCCAGTATTCAGCACTGTTAAGGTGACGCCAGCACACGCTCCACCTGCCAACGTGGTCCGGACCAACCCTTTCATTAAACCTCAGGCTCAGACCTCTCAACCGACCCTGCTGGAGATTCAGCCACCGACTCTTCCCTCCACACGTCGGACGTTAAGGCTTCATCTGCTCAACCAGATCCTCCGGCTTCAGCTACTGTTAAGAGACACTTATCTTCTGCCTTCGACGTCTCCCGCAAGGAATCCTCTTCTAGTGATTCTGACTCCGACTCATCCTCAGATCAACCTCCACTGGATATTCTACCAGAAGAAGGAGAATTGTCGGACGAACTGGAGGCCAACTTCTCTGATCAGGAACAGTCTCTGTCAGAAGAGCAGTCCTACCAGGAGACGATGCGGGGAATTAGATCCTACATGGGGTGGGATCACATACCAGACATTGACTCAGGGATTACCACGTTGGAGGACAATCCCTTTGCAGGCCCCAAACCACATGCGCCTGGCAAAGTCTCTATCAACCTACCCACTGACGAGTGGCTGTGCCGGAAGATGGCCAAGTTAAACATCACTCTCACCCAGGGCTATCCTTCCAGGAGGAAGAGGGAGGTATGAGGTCCGGCCCACTCTGTGCCCTCCTATGGAGGATATTAACCTGGTGTACCAGCAAGCAGGTTACACTCCGGGCACGACACATTCCAGGCAGGCTGAATGTGGTGGCCGACAAACTATCCAGACTGGGCCAAACCATTCAAACGGAGTGGTCCCTGTTTCCACAAGTTTTTCAAAGGATATGTCACATGTGGCACCGACCTCAAATAGACCTGTTCGCCACAAGGTTCAACAGCAAACTTCCCCTCTTTGTCTGTCCAGTTCCGGACCCCAAGGCTACCGCAATAGATGCACTGACCCTTCCTTGGAGGGATCTGGATGCCTACGCCTTTCCACCGACGGCCATCTTGGGCAAAGTGGTGGAAAAGTTGCAGAACTGCCCTTGCAAGAGACTAATTCTCATTGCACCGGGTTGGCCCAACATAACCTGGTTCTGGGATCTGGTGGAGATGTCCAGCCAAATTCCCTTACTACTTCCTCAGATGCCCGATCTCTTGACTCAGTCGTTCAATCAGACCACCCACAGGAGTGTGGCAAACCTAAACCTTCATGCATGGCTCCTAGAGCCACACTCATTAAAAAAACAAGGCTTCTCTCAGGCTGTGGCAGCAAGAATTGAGGCTCCTCAAAGAGGGTCAACCAGAGCAGTCTATGAGGCAAAGTGGACCGTTTTTAAGAAATGGTGCCTCGTTAGTCAGGTGGACTTCAGGTCACCACCTCTGAAATCCATAGCAGACTTCCTGCTATACCTTTTTCAGGACAGGAAATTACAGCCTGGTACCATTGAGGGTTACAGGTCTGCCATCGCTGATAAGCTGGGAAATTCTCCCACCAACATCAGTAAGGACGAAAATCGTACTTGTCTCCTAGATAGTTTTCACAGGGATAGACCAAAGGGTAGAAGGGGAGTTCCCTCGTGGAACCTGTCACTGGTACTACACCAGCTTACAAAAGCCCCCTTTGAGCCTCTAAGAGAGGCCTCCCTAAAACATCTGACATTCAAAACTGTTTTCCTTCTTGCCTTGGGGTCAGGCAAGAGAAGGAGTGAGATACACGCCTGGCAACATAAAAACATTAGGCACCAGTCAGACTGGTCAAAGGTATCTCTGTAACCTTCACCCAGCTTTTTATCCAAAAATCAGCTGGCCAAAGAAGGGCCAAACAGTCTGGCCCCAGTGATCATTCCAGCCCTGGCTCCGACTCTGGATAAAACCCTCAAATCTGATAGATCTCTTTGTCCAATCAGAGCCTTACGCTACTATTTGGACAAAACCGCAGATCTCAGACAGGACAAGGAGTTAGTCTTTGTGTCCTTCAAGAAAGGTTTTGACAAAGACATCTCCCCCGATACTATCTCCTCATGGATCAAACAAACAGTGATCCTGTGTTACGAGCTCTCTGATCAACAGGCCTTGACCCTACACCAGGTCAAAGCTCATGATGTATGGGCATTCGCTGCTTCTAAGGCCTTCCAGTCGGGAGTTTCCTTAGATCAAATACTCTCGGCCTGCCACTGGAAATCTCATAATACCTTCACACAGTTCTATCTGAAGGATGTGGCATGGCCCGACTCAGAGCTCTTTCATTTGGGACCGGTGGTGGCTGCACAACAGATCCATCACTAACCGGTGCATAGAGGAGATTCCCTTGTACATATGTATATAGTTCATAGTTCACATTTGTATATGCTGTACATATAGTTAAGAAGCAACTATAAACAAAAACAAAAAAAAAAAAAAAAAAAAATTCTGACGTGCTTCCTTGGGGAGGTTTTTAAATCCTCAGGGATTGAACTCATCCCTCTCCTTCCCTACCTCAGTGGAGGTCTGTCATTAGACAAAATGGGGGGGAGGTAGGTCGGTTTTGGACCGGTCATCCGGTTTCTGTAGACCGACCACACGCCTTAAGGGTTTTCCTGACCTTGAGGTCGACCCAGCGTAATGGTTTTGTTAGTTTTCTTCTGAGTTCATATAATCCCTAGTAACTTACCCGCGGACCAAGCGGTAGTTATTCAGCATATTGTCCATTGGATAGGATGTATTAACGCAATAAAATTGCAAATTTAATAAGTAAATTAAATTTTTATAAGTTAATACCCTATCCAATGGACACACAAGACCCTCCCACCAATCCCGCTCTCAGCTTACTAGGGGTCTATTTATTAAGTTTAGACAACGAAAAAGATGCCATGACGTCAGGTTGTCTAGACAGCAAGGAAGTACGACACGCCACCTGGCGAGTGCAGTGTTAGGACCGGCCGGCCGGTGGAAACACAGGACGTCTTTTTCTGACGTTTGGCGGGCCGGTCTGCGCCGACCGGTTTAGCATATTGTCCATTGGATAGGGTATTAACTTATAAAAATTTAATTTACTTATTAAATTTGCAATTTCGTGGTCCCCACAATAAGAAAAGAAACTTCTACCGGAAATGCCCCTCTCAAAGCAGTAACCAATCGTTTTCCTCAGGTAGGGGGAAACCGAATTTCAGAGGCTCAAGGGGTTGTTTTCAACCCCACCCCAGGGGTCGAGGGCATGGAAACCCCTCCCCCGAATGACTCCTCAAAAGCCTCCCTCTATCCACCAGTAGTTTGCCTCAAAAGCCTCCCTCTATCCACCAGTGTATTAAACATTATCACCAATGGCTATGTTCTGATTCATTCAGGATACAAGGCCCTTCACAAAGAACAAGCTCTGACTTCTTGTATCCAGTCTCTTCTGTCAAATAATGCAATAAAAAGCGTGGAAAATGTAAAATCTCTCAGGTTTTACAGTCACCTGTTTCTAGTCCCCAAGCCTCACCAAAGGTGGAGGCCAGTAGAAAGGTTCAAAATGGAAACACCAGAGTCCATCAGGGCCTCTCCGATTCCAGGGGCATGGGTGTCATCGATAGACTTATCAGACACTTACCTTCACATCCCCATCCACCCAGACTCAAGGAAGTACCCAAGCTTTTGCCACAAGTCACAGGTGTTCCAGTTCACCTCTTTTGATTCTGACTGGCCACAGCCCCACAGGTTTTTACAATGCTTGTAAAGGAAGTGAAGCTGGTGGCCGTCACAAGGGGAATCAGGCTCCACCAATACTTGGATGACTGGCAGATCAAGGCCCAGTCTCAGAAAGAAGCCCAAGTGAACACTCTGAGTGGTAGACCTGACTCAGTCCTTAGGGTGGAAAATAAATCAGGAGAATTCCGAACTAAGACCTACTCTAATGTTTTGGCTCGTGGGCCACGAATACCATCTAGATTGGGCCCTTATAAAACGCACTCTAAAGAAATGGCTCAAACTTTAGGATTTGATCCTACATCTCAAATCAAAACATGTTTCGACTGCAAGATGTTTGATGTTGCTAAGGACAACCTCCTTCCTTTGACAGAAACCATTTCAGCACACCTAGATTGGTGGCAAAATCCCACAAACGTGAT
The DNA here is from genome assembly GCA_964017235.1 of Sabellastarte sp. h YS-2021. Classification (NCBI taxonomy): domain Eukaryota; kingdom Metazoa; phylum Annelida; class Polychaeta; order Sabellida; family Sabellidae; genus Sabellastarte; species Sabellastarte sp. h YS-2021. The sequence goes on from OZ024934.1 coordinate 109,687,742, forward strand.
GAAAGGCTCAGACTTTCATCCCAAGGACCACAGTATCTTTACAGATGCCTCAAACGAAGGTTGGGGCACTCATTAGAGCAAATCTCCACAAAGGGTCTGTGGTCAGACAGGGAAAAAAGGCTACACATAAATGTTCTAGAGCTGAAGCGGTTTCTCTGGCCCTTCAAAAGTTCAAGGACCAGTGTCAAAACCAAAACGTGCTGGTTGCTATGGACAACTCAACAGTAGTAGCCTACATAAACAAACAAAAAGGAACCCACTCGGCGGAGATGTGTGTTCTCCTGTGGAAAATCATGACCTGGTGCCTTTAGACCTTTAGAGCCAGACACATTCCAGGGGTGTCTGAATGTGATGGTCGACCTTCTGTCCAGGTCAAACCAAGACCAGTCAACAGAATGGTTACTGCATTCGCAGATGTTCAAACAAATCTGTCACAGGTGGTTCACCCCTCATGTAGATCTATTTGACATTTGTCTAAACCACAAACTGCCACTGTAAGTGTCTCCAGTCCCAGACCAGAATGCTTGGGACATAGATACTCTAAGTATAAACTGGCCGGGTCGCACTGCTTATGCTTACCCTCCGATGGCTCTCCTTCACAGGTGATCCAAAAGATCCGACAATGCAACTGCCTGATCATTTTAATAGCCCCAGGCTGGCCAGGGATGCCCTGGTTTTGAGACCTAGTGCAACTCTCAACAGAGATTGCACTTCAGCTACCACTGTCAACAACTCTTCGCAAACAGTCCCGCAACTATGTGTTTCACAGCAATCCACAATATCTCAACCTCCACACCTGGTGTCTAGGAGTGGACAACTCCAAGAACAAGGCTTCTCTGTGGAGGTGGCAGAGAGAATTGCTGCCCCTCAGATGTCATCAACAAGAACCATCTATAAATCAAAGTGGGCCCTATTTGAAAAATGGTGCAGAGAAAATTCAGTGGATTTCTCCACTCCCTCTGTGAAACAAGTCTCAGACTTTTTCATGTACCTGCAGTGATGCTTCAGAGCACGGGATACGCGATATCTCACGAGTTTTGGTACTAGCCCGCAATTCGGTATATTTAGTGCGTTCGGTAGAAGACGTGATCCCGCATGTTTACAAAATTGAGGGGCACTGATCGTTTCACAAGAATCCTTTATTTTTATCATCATGAAGGCTATATCTGGTCGTTTTTTCAGTGAAAAATGTTATTTCATATGAAAACAAAATGGATATTACAGTTTCAAATTGGATGATGCAAACATCAGATACTAACAACAATACTGTTGAACCAGTTCATAAAGCATGTCTGTTACCTCATATCTTCTCATGAATATTAATGAGTTGGGTGTTGTGGCTATGAGTTCTACCTCGTCCCTCAGGTATTGGTGGTGGTGTTGGTTTTTTCATCAAATCCTCCTACAGATCCCACATAATAGATTCTCCTATTTATCAGTCATTTGAGAACATGGTGGTGTCAATCTTGCTTCAGTGCCATTCATTGTTGCTTGCCTGCATCTACAGTCCTCCCGGATCATGTACCTGCAACTTTCTGGAAGAATTCATGTCATTTGTTGGTTACCTCTCATCTATTAATTCTTCATATTACATTTGTGGTGACTTCAACATTCATGTTGATGTTCCAGTTGGTGATGGTCATAAATTCACTACTTTTCTTGATTCGTGTGATCTGAAACAGTTAGTCGATGAACCTACTTATCTACATGGTCACATATTGAACCTCATTTTATCCCCCAGTGACCAGGATACCATTGCTGATGATAAAATTTGCGACTTTATTTCTGATCATGCATTAGTCAAATGCTCAGTTGCCTTTCCTTGTCAAGTGGCTGACACTCCAAATATAGTTCAATATAGAAGGTACCTCCGTATCAATATGTCTGACTTCCGCTTGGATCTCAAAAACACGTCCTTTGTCAAGTCTCCAGCTGATGCTGTTGTCGATCTATACAAACAATATGTACATGATTTGGGTTATGTTCTTGATAGGCATGCACCTCTCATATCTAGAATGATAAAAAAAGATTCCGCAGATTGGATGTCTGATGATTATCGACGTGCTAAGTCCTCAGGCGCCAATTTGGAGAATCTGGCGTAGGGCTAAAAATCCACTGAACAGAAGTCGGCTTCGTCGTCAGATTACTCGGTGCAATACACTTGTAAACAAAGATAAATCAGACTACTATAGCAAACTGATTTCAGATAATAGTCACGACTCTCGAAAACTTTGATGTGAGCTCCATAAAACCCTGAATAAGGTTTCTGATGCCACACTTCCATCCCATGAGTCCGAAATTATCACTGGCTGACCAGTTTGCCTCCTTCTTTTCCAACAAAATTTAGAAAATTAGAGATAATTTTGCTTCCATTGGCACTAAAAATGATATTCACCCTCCTTCAGATCCTCCAAAAATTAATGTCTTTAGGCAAGTTTCTGAGGAGGCTGTTGATAAAATAATTAAAACGTCACCAACAAAATCATGCCTGTTGGACCCTTTGCCGACATTCCTTATCAAGGAATGCATTGATATACTGTTACCATCCCTTACAAACATGGTTAACAGCTCACTTATGGAGGGGTGTGTCCCTGACGCTTTCATATCTGCTGTGGTCACTCCTCTTATTAAAAAGCCAAATCTTCCCTTAAATGACCTGAAGAATTATCGCCCTGTATCTGGCCTCAGTTTTGTCTCTAAACTGGTAGAACATGTGGTTGCTAAGCAGCTGTTTCAACATATTGATGTCCATAACTTAGACAACCCATACCAGTCGGCATATAAGGCTGGCCTTTCAACTGAGACAGCTCTTCTCTACATTAAAAATGAAGTTCACTTATCATTGTCAAGAGGTGAAACCACTGCCTTGGTATTGCTCGACCTGTCTGCTGCCTTCGACACCATAGACCATTCCACTCTTCTTAGTTGCCTCTGAAACTGGTTGGTGTCAGTGGTAGTGTTCTAAAATGGTTCACATGCTACCTAACAGACCGTTACCAATCAATAAAAATTGGATCTGTTTTGTCCGATGTTTGTAAGCTCCTATTTGGTGTTCCCCAAGATTCTGTCCTGGGCCCTTGGCTGTTCTCATTGTACACCACTCCCCTCAGTTTGATTATCAGTAGACATAAGGGAATAAAGCTTCATTTCTACACAGATGATAGCCAAGTTTATATACATTTATCCCAGAAGAATCTGCTGCCTTTGAAAAGCTAAATAAGTGCCTAAAAGATATTAAAGAGTGGATGTCAACTAGTAAGCTCAAATTGAATCCTGACAAGACCAAGTTTATCATCTTTGGTTCGAAGAGACAGAGGAACAAGTTGAAAGCATGTTTTCCAATTTATATCTTGAGCAACTCACTCTGTCCTGCTGATTCAGTAAAAAATCTGGGTGTGTGGTTTGATTCAGACTTTTTCCAAGCATGTTCAGAATGTCTGCAAAAGTTGTTTTGTTAAACTCTGTGATTTCAGACATGTCAGGCGGTTTCTAACTCATGATGTCTCTGTGCTTGTGGCTAATGCTCTTGTTAGCAGTCGGCTGGATTACTACAACTCACTTTTCAGGAGCCTCTCCAAGTTCAATCTACGCAAATTACAGTGCATCCAAAATAGTGCAGCTAGAATTGTATCAAACACCAGTCGATACACCAGTGTAACTCCTGTGCTAAAGAAACTGCATTGGCTTCCTGTTGAACAGCGCACAGTGTTCAAGACAGCCACACTTGTTTATAAGTATCTTCATACAGGTTTTCCCAGGTATTTTGCTCCATATCTTTCCTCCTACAGCAGTTCTTATAGTACCAAGATCAGTCAAAGTGGCGGTAATTTCCTTGTCATTCTAAAGTTCTGCCCCTCCGTTCACAAATCTGTCAAACAGTTTGATAATAGTTTTGCCTTTGATGCTCCCACGGTATGGAATGCTCTTCCTGATGAGATTCGTGCCTCTCCCTCACTGGCCTCCTTCAGAAAACAGCTCAAAACCTACCTGTACACCAAAGCATACCCACCTTAGCCTGGATCATTCCCCTGGTGTTCTCCGTGGTGCTTGACCCCTGCTATGCCCCTGGATACAGAAAATTTGATGTCTGCTTTTTTGTTTTGTTGCGCCTTAGAGTCCTCTTATTTGGGGAGATTAAGCGCTATAAAAGTCCAATTAAAATTAGAATTCTCAAGTTTAAATTGTTGATCTTTGCTGAGGCTTCCATTTTAAAGAATATTACTAGAAACGCTAAGGGAAATCTATGACCTCATATCTTCTCATGAATATTAATGACTTGGGTGCTATGGCCATGAGTTCCCAAGTTTAAAGCATTTGATCTTTCATCGAGGCACTTCTATTTTAAAAAGTATTGTTAAAGAATACGACCCCAGGTCTTTGATATTTTTTTTATCAAAGCAGTGATCCAGATAAATATAAACATTTTATGGGATCTAAGTTGGATCAGGTTCCATCTTCTATTTTTTTCATGAAGTTCTATACAGTAGCATTTGTGTAATCCTGCTAAGAAACATATGGACAGACAAATACTTCTGAAATTAATCTTTTGTCTGGTACAGGCCCTGAGGTATTACTTGGATCGAACCCAAGACCTGAGAGGTCTTAATTCTTAAGCTTTTAATTTCCTTCAAGAAGGACACACCTCAGACATCTTTACTCAGACCCTCTACTCTCTATTCTTGGTTAAACAAACCATTCTACTTTGTTATAAACAAGCAGACCAACAAGCATTGGACTTGGTCCAAGTTAAAGCACATGACATTAGGGCTTTCGTGACCTTGAAGGACTTTTATGGTTGGGTATCGGTGGACCAAATCATGCAAGCCTGTCACTGGAAAGCTCACAACACATTTACAAAATTTTACCTCAAAGACCTTACTTGGTCAGACAATGACAACAATGTGTATCTGGGACCAGCAGTAGCAACACAACAAGTCCTAGACCCTTCCCCTCAGACCAGTTACTCTCGGAAAGAAAAGAAGGGGGGGGGCTCATCTGCTACAACCGAGTCTTCAGGAGTCTATATCCCAGGGTCTAGGTATAAGGTTCCTCATCAGGATGTTTGGGTAAGGTACTTTTTTCTTTTTCAGTGTATATTCTATTATGTATGAAGGACTTATTAAGGTTGTCATTAATCTCAGTTTAGCGTGGCAAAAATTATAAGATTCCCAAGCCTAGGGCTTGTTTTTATCGTGGCTTAGCTTTGGGGGCTTTACTCTTCAAGTGAGCATTGCTGCACTTTTCTCCTCCAATCAAAACATCCAGACAGTTTTTTAGCACTGTCATGTATTAATTTTGGTTTTTGGCTTATTACAACTCAGTCACCATGACTGAGCTCTGTAAATGGGACTCAGACTAGTGTTTTCAAAACATTCATTCTATCTATTAGTTAAAATCTAAAATAAAAATGACTACTTCTTCCAGTCTCAGCTGTAATCTCTTCACCAGACAGTTGGATTCAGCATTCAGTTCCACATGGTAAGCTATTGTATCGCAATAAAATTGAAAATTTTAATTACTTAAATGTAGCTTTTATAAGCTACAAGCTTACCATGTGGAACTGAATGCTGATCTCAGATGGCCGCAGGCATGAAGTTGTGGTCACCTTACAGTGAAAAAGGGAAGGTTTCAGTCCCCAGCTATCTTATTGTTCAATTTATTTGTTTATTTGGGGTTTTACGTCGCTTTCAACACAGGCCATATCACGACGGGTAGTTGGCACGGCAGAGGAAACCAGTACATAGAGTTCGTCAGGGATGTGTACTGTAAACTGCCGACTAACGGCAAGCAACTACAAGCTTTCCCACTTGAGGCCATGCCAGGAATTGAGCCCCAGCCTCAGAGGTGGGAGGCGAGAGTGTTACCACTCTGCCACCGTGGCCCCCATGTTATTGTTCAACTGACCTCAGCTAAAACTTTATGCACTTATAAAAGAAGACAAATGGGAATTCTTATTTTATGGTCATGCTAAAGTCCCAATATGAATGAAGTTATGGCCACCTTGCAGTGAAATTAAGAGTTTTTATTCTTCACCTATCATATTGTTCAGCTGACCTCAGTTAAATTTTGGCACACTTATTAAAGATGACCATAGGGACATTCCTATTTTCTGTCCACCTTAGACTTCCAATACAAATACCGTCATGACCATCTTGAAGTAAAAATGAGGGTTTTCGTTTCCCAACTGACTTACTGTTTAACTTGACACATTGATTAAGCTTAAGGAAGATTTTTAATGACATTTTTACTTAAAATTCCTGTATTTAAGAGACTTTGGCCATCTTAACATAATAAATATATAGTTTTTGCTCCCACCTCATTTATTTTAAGACTTTTTAAAACCACACCTGCCACATGTATACTTAAAACAAAATTTCTGTTATCTGGCATAGCTAACCTCCTAGTGTTTTTGAAGTTATGGCATCTTCAAATAGAAAAATGAGGTATTTAGCATGCAGCGATGTGGTTATTAATATATTGCAGCTCACCAGTGTTCATATAATATAAATTCCCAATTTTAGGTGCATGAAAAAAATCCCATATTCTTGATTCCATTCATAAAGAGTTTTTCTTGTACAGTATTTTATGTATCTCCAGCTAATTAAAATGAATGAGTTCTATTTTTTCCTCCTCCAACTCTGTATTTGTTTTTGTGTGATATCTATCTGGAGGCAGATTCATGGCAAGTCCCATTCATCCACTGATGGGGCAGTGATGCCCCATTGTGCTTTGTGTGCATCTGTGTGTTAAATAATCTGCATACTGAGTGAAAAGGTTGATAAGGGATATCAAGATGTATTCATTTGGTTTTCATCAAAGGATATGCTTACAGTAAATCTTTTTGTGGGTAATCAATTGAAACAATGACATTTATATTTAGGTTCATGGAAGTAGAGCCTTGTGGAAAGAATGCCCTATCTGTTTTGAGAGAATAGAAAAAGCCTTAATATTATGTAAAAACCTTGGGCTTTCATGATATTCAGATATAGAGTCATGTGTGAATTAAAAATGTTAAAATTAACATCTAACAACATGACTTTGTGTATGTTTTTACAATGGAACAATAAAGGATTTCACAAATATGATTATCCTTTTGGAAGCATATTTATCTTATAAACCCCCCCCCCCCCCCCAAATATATCATAAAATCTAAAAGAGTTAAAGTAAAGGTACCTGGGCCGGGATTCACAAAGATTCTTACGTAAGAATTCTTACTTAAGTACAGCATTTGTGGTTAAATATAACCTTAAATGTTGTACTTAAGGTTCGACTGAATAATCTGCCTTTTTTTGTTCCTAGTTTAAAATAGGACTGCAAGATATCTACTCAAATTTACATGATTTATATTGTGTTGAAATAGCAGCCTGTAGAAAGCCTAAAATAATGACAGTTACAATAATTGGCTCTTAAATATTTTTTATGGATTTTATAATTTCTATTATAACGAAAGGAAAAGTGGAACAGTATTTTATCATTCATGTCACTAAATGCTGGGACGTTGTTTATACTTCCCAGTTTTTTACAATAAGAAGAGGTTAAATGAAGCCATTAGAGAGGCATTGTGAAATAACTTCCCTGTAGATTCTGTAAGTGGTCTAATGGTTTTAAAAAGTTTTTCATCTAACCACAGGCTAATATCTCCCTGTGTGGATTCGGCTCCCACAAATGACAAATGCTGAGGATCTGTCCTAATATGAATAGGATGTAAAACCCCTACTTTGAACTCTGGAGTTTCAAATAAAACGAATAAAAGGTCCAGCAAATACTTAGTCCAATTTTAATTAGCCTAGCATTCAGAAATTTGCAGTGTCATTTGCAAAATATGTGACGTATAATAATTTTAAACAAAATTAATGAAGATTCATTTTGTGTCCTCAATTTTTGTGTGAGTTAATTATGGCATAGCTCTGCAGTTATAGATCACGTCTACGTCCAAGTATTTTTAAAGCTTCAAAACACTGCTTAACAGCTTTACAATGAATCAATATGTAACTTTTTTCAGTGATTTTCTATAAATTTATTGAGACTCTCTCATAAACCAAAGTTGGCTGTCTGGGTCTGTAATATGTAATGAAGATATATTTTATTTGTTGTAATATTACCAGACGAGAGTATAACAAATAAACCTATCCATTCACATTCAATTTTATTTTTTGAACATAAATGTTAGGAAAAATAGTATCTGCAGTGTTGAATTAATGTTTTATAGAACACCAGTTAACCCTAATAAAAAGTGAAATTGCTTCATTTTCACCAAGTATAAAGTAAAAATGTGAGATAATGCCTCAAATATATGTCGTTTATATTATTTTGATAAAGTATCAGCAATTAGAAACACTAAAATAATAATGCTTTTAAAATCTGATTCTTAAATATTCCTTGGGAATTTTGGAACAGTGAGACGGCTCTTCTCTCCATAAAAATAAGATACTTATCCTTTTCAAGAGGTGAACCTCATGCCTTGACCTTCCAGCTGCTTTTCACACCATTGATAATTCCACTCTATTCAATTGTCTTCAGACTTGGTTTGGACTTGGGGGTTTTGTTCTTAAATGGTTCACTTCCTACTTAACAGAGCGTTATCAGTCAATAAAATTGGTTCTACTTTGTCTGATTTTAGTGAACTCTTTTTTGGTGTCCCCAAGGTTCTGTTTTGGACCCTTTCTCATTGTAGACTACACCCCCAGTTTGAATAAACTGGAATAACGAAATGAAGTCTTATATTATTCATGAAGAATAACCCAAGTTTATGTCCATTTATGCATTTGAAGAATAAATTTGCTGCCTTTGAACAGTTGAACAGGTGCCTGGATGATGTAAAAGAGTGGATGTCAAATGTAAACTCAAATTGAAACCTGATAATACAGGGTTAATTGTATTTGGTTCCAAAAGACAGAGGGATAAGTTGAACGCATGTTTCCCAATTGACATCGGGGGTAGTCCACTCTGCCCTGTTGAGGTACTCAAGATTTTGGGTGTGTTGTTCGGTTCTGATTTTCCTTGTCCAAACATGTTCAGAATGTCTGCAAATGTTGTTTTGTGCAACTCTGTTACTTTAGACATGTCAGACGGTTTCTCACTCAAGATGTTTCTGTACTTGTGGCCAGTGCTATTGTTAGTAGTCGGTTGGATTACTGTAACTCACTTTTTAGGAGCCTCTCTCCAAGATCAATCTACATAAATTACAGTGCATCCAAAATAGTGCAGCTAGAATTGTATCAAATACCAATAGTTAAGCTAGCATGACACCTGTACTTAAGAAATTGCATTGGCTTTCTGTTGAACATTGCTCAGTTTTTAAAACAGCCACACTTGTTTACAAGTTTCTTCACAGTGGTTTTTCAGAGTATTTTGCTCCATCTCTCTCTTTCTAAAGCATTTCTGTCAGTACCTGGTGCAGTCAGAGTGGTGGTAATTTTGTTGTCATGCCAAAGTTCTCCCCCTCTATTCATAAACCTGTCAAACAGTTTGGTTATAGTTTTGCTTTTGATGCCCCCACTGTATGGAATGCTCTTCCCTATGAGATTTGTGTGTCCCCTTCCCTGGCCTCTTTCAGAAAACAGCTTAAATCCAAGCTGTACACCAAGGCATACCCACCTTACCCTCAGTCATCCCCTGGGGCTGATTTCATGAAAGGTCTCAGACTTAGCCCAGTCTCAGGCTGAGCCAGCGGCTTAAATCTGATCCTTTGGGCTCAGCTAAGTCTTTGTCTCAAATAGTTGTCACAGAAGGGTATCAAATAACTACAGTGGTTTTCTGTGTCATGTGACCCTTTTTCGTAGTCAAATTTTTCTACTGATGACATAAGTTCCTTGTTTGATACATAATATCTCTGGACAAATGCTATCTTGCAATGGGAAACCTTGTGAACATGTAGAAACACCCAAAGACTACTTCAGGAGGTTGTCTTATACATTTATACCCTATTTTCAGACATTTGAAATTTTGAAGTGGAGAAAAAATTATGGCGGGCATATTTGAAACTCTGTTTACAAAAATTAAGTCCGCTGCCTACCAGTCTCAGCATTTGAGCCAGTTGTTCAGGCAAAGCTGAGACTGAGACATTTTGTTGAATCCATAAAAGCTAAGCCCATGGGCAGAAAAAAAAATTCCAACAATTTCCAAGCATAGAATCAAACCAGAATGTTTGTGTTTACTCCTCAGCCAAACAGTACATAATAAACTAACAACTTTTGCCACAAAGTTGGAGAATATTGCTATCTTCATTTGCAAAGTATTTTTGTATATATGAAGTTTTCCTATTATGTTACCCTTGTTTTCATGTATAGCTGTAATGTGTCTTGTTTTTAGAAATTGTATAAATGCAACAAGAATTGTCAATTCAGCTGTTGAACATGTAATATAATTCCTCTGCCATAGGGCTGCTCGTGTTTGCAAGCTCCTTTAAGGCTTCTTTCTACTCAATGCTTAAAAGCAGGTAGATAAAGGTTAAATCTCACCACTCTCTCTTTTCTTATAGGGTTCAAAGTGCACAGAATCGGTTGGAGCATTTACTAGTTTTAAGGAGTAGGGATACAGGAAGCAACTACTCATGGCAATTACTGCCTGCAGCCACTTCCTTGACCCCAAGACAGTAAAACACCAGACTGGGTTTTCAAATATTTTCTATTTCTAAATTTTCTTTTTACATGCACATATATTTAATTTTACATAAACATGTCTATATATGTATGCAAGCTGGCCACATATTTGGTCTAGGTTAAGGAGAAAGCTCCATAGGTGGAGGAATATGTTACTACAGTAAAGTAAACCATGCTTTACTGGAAAAGACTGTTATGAAAGCAGATAATAGTTGAAAAATGATATTATATTGACAATTTTTAGAAGAGAGAGACACCCAAGGCCCAGTAGAAGTAGTGGTGAAACAGGAGAAAATGTGGAAGGAGAGGAAGATAGGTAGGTCCAAATGGCATCAGACTTCCATGTGCCATGTCGCATTATATGTTCAAGAGGAGCCCCATGGCTGAAGGCCCTGGAAGCTCCTCCTGTCCTGAATGCATGGAACGTCAATGTGGGTGAGATGTTAAGAGCGATTGAAGAACTTTTTAGGTTTATTTACACATGGCAATTACTGCCTGCATTGCATATTACAGATTCTGGGATGATTGTTTCTCTACAATTTGACGGTGTAATTGGCCATGATGTGTGCTTTGTTCCAGTCTGGCCAGGCGTACAGGTGGCATAAGCTTAGCCCCAACAGTTTTGTCAGTGTTTGTAAATTTAAGGAGAGGTTTCTTTAATGAAAGGCAATTAATTATGTTGAAATTAACTGCCTCCAGGTGACAATGAAAAAAGGCATCGAATATTAATCCACTTAAAATTATTTGTTTCCTCATTGACACAATTTGAATTCAGACATTATTTTAAAATATTCTAATTTAAATGTTTTCATTCATTTACAATGCTGAATATGATATGAGGTGTTTGAGTAACCTTAAATATTATAAGTTTCCATGCTGTAAAGTTTGCAAAACTACTTTTAAGATTTTGAAAGATGGCCTGCCAAGGTCAAAAGATATTACTCACTATGAGAACATTAATACCAAACTAAGCCAGAAATGTAAACATGTAAAAAGGCAGGTCACAACTGATTGACGTCATAAGGTCAAATATGAATTTTAAGTAACAGCAATCCATAGGGCTAAGGCCCCAACCTGACAAGAGGAGGTAAAGGATGGTTGTGTATAAAATTATTCAAGCACCCAGTCAGTGTACTTGGTAGTTAGCACACTTACCTAGACACCTTTTCACTCTGTAGTAATGGGTCCAATTCAAGCATCTTTTCCTTTAAGACCTTCCACACTGGATGAACAGGAAGCCTTCTGTATTGGATGACACACACACATCTCCCCATTTGATCTTGACCATAACAATAGACTCGCTATCCAGTAGAATGAATTGTCGGATGATTACTAATCATCAAAACATCAGTACTGATCAGTATTGTAAGTGATTGGTTCTAATGGGACTCTATCTCACTGCCTTTGGATTATAAACACAAGTCTAGCTCTTTTTCCAGCTGAGGTGAAGGGGAATCCCTAGAAGCCTAGGCGTTAGCAAAACTGATACACGTGAGGATATTACAGTATATTTACCACATTTCTCACTTACCCGCCTTTTTATGTTTCTATTACACTGTTTTTAGATGGGGTTCCAATGCCATTTGTAAGATATATCTACTTAAAAAAACAGCAACTTTTACAAAGAATGAATTGCAATATAACTTTTTTGGCTAAGTATACTTAGAGGGTTTGGGATATGTTACTTCAAAGGGTGTTTTCCTTTTTGGCTCCCATTTCTCATTCTGAGACAAAAGGCTGATTAGGGTAACTGTTATTCAAAGTGACCAATCATTATGGCGCCCCCATTCTACAGTTGGAGGGCAAATTAGGGCAGTGTCCCCCTATTTGCTATGGCAAACTCCTGAAAATAAATGTACACAATATGATCGGTTGTGTAACTGTGATGATTGGTCACATGGCAGACAAAAGATTAATAATTTCATTGTTCCAGACTATCAGGATAGGATGTGGAGAAACCATGTAGAGCACTAACCTGCATATTTTACAATTGGTAATTGATTTTGGATTTAAGTCTTTATCATAGTTTGAACCCGAAGACAAAGCACTCTACATATCAGTTCTTGAATTGGTTTAAAATCCAAAATTCTCCCTGTCGTACTTTGACTTGATTCCATCGATCACAGATTGGTTGACAGGGGGTACTTTTTAAAGACTGTGGAAGTTGTTGTTGACTTTGGACGTCATTACAAGGCAGTTATTTTGCAATTCTTGTTTTCCACGTTTTTATACTTCTGGAGAGTTAGATAGAACAAATTATATTGCAAAAGCTGAAACAATTTGCCATACTGGGGGAATATTGGTCATTTAGATCTAATAACTGAAAATAATGACCTGACAAAGGAAAAGATTGGTCATATTAGTCGTAAAAACTGTCATAAATGAAGACTACTCGTCGGGAGTGCATAAGCAAAATAGGCTTGAATTTCTAGCGTGCTTCTATTAATAATTCTTTAAATTGTGTCAAAAACATGATATTAAAAAGTGAATTAAATGGTTAGCTAGGATTGTTTCACTCTTGTTTTTCAGATTCATCTTCCTGCATACTAAGTGGTCTGTCTCCAACACACTCATGTGGGGTCTTTTTTGTCAAGCATTCAAGTATTTTTTACATCAGTTTATACTGTGTTTATGGCCGAGACACAGTGAGCTGAATCCAGATCCGGATCTTAGATTTGGTTGCTAATAATAAAGCAATATGACAAGAAACACTAACCCAAATGTGGATGTTGTTTCGCCACATTTAAATGTTTTTGTCGTATATGATATCAGCTGCCCTATTAATGATTTGGTAGAATATAACTTTGCTTGGCATTTAAGATGAAGTTGAGACACACGTCTGTGGCAAAGCTGGCTTGCTTGACAAATTGCATGTATTGGCGAGCTGAGATTATGGCAACTTCTCACAGAAGACAGTAAGAAGATTCATATGCTCTTGACTTGTTTTATTTGTGATCATCCTTGAAGTTCATTTGGTAAATGTGTTTTACCATTTATATATTTTTATGTCCAAGATTAAACAGCAAAGTATTTTTTCTTTTTTTAATAATTCTTTACCGTCTTTATTTATTTATTACTCCTTGTTAGATTTCTGTTTAATCATTTCATAACTGAACTCTAAAGTAACACTTTGGGTATTTTATAATATTGAAATCAATATAAACAATTCTTTAGTCTCTTATTAACCCAGTTTAATTAGATTCAAACCATGGTATTTTATGTGTTACGTCAATTGATTTATATAGAAGAATTTGTAATTTTCCACCTTACCATATTGAACTTTGTCTAAGTCCAAAATATATTATAATGAGAGAATAATCTGACGGTGAAATCATGTGTTCTTAAGCTCAGTATATTTCTCAAGTATCTCAAACGCCTGCCCCAAGAGAGGAAGTCATAATAATATTTAATAATCATAATAATAATAAGTAAGAATTATAGAATTGAGAATTTTGCTTATTGTTTATCGCCCGCTGAATGCTAGCTGTGATTACCTGTACTAGTACATGTGGTAGTCGTTCACTGCTTCGCGTAAACCATTGAAATTTTGCATAGCTTTTGTTTGACATTGTTTTAATGTTATTATATGAATGTCATGTGTATAGAACAATACAATGTTGTTCTGGATATATAACCCAAAGGCTATGTTTTTACACAGATCTTATTCCTAATTTCAATATGGATTTTTACATGGATTTTAACACATTTGTGACAACTCTATGGTTTTATCATTTTCACAAAATTCATCCCTAAAATAACTGAAGCAATATTAGATGCATTCACTGACAAACTAATGAAAGGCTAAATAAGTTGTAATCTGTGTGCTAGTATTAAATAGAAGTTACAGTTAATATTCTATTCAAGTATAACAGTCCTACATGTTCTTGGTCAGACTTGACCCCATATTAGTGATATACTTAAACTCAATGCAGAGAATAGGCAAGACAATTGTGGAGTTGAACCCAACCCCTATGGCCATTGATTCAGTATATGGGCTAATGAAAATAATGGAGTTAAACATGCACCTGCATTTAGATGCATAATGAAATGGTGGAAAGATTCCAGCACTGAACTACAGTGAAGAATCTTGAAACAAAACTCGCCTCTTACATGGCCATCCCATGAAAGGTCAAATACAGGTCAAGGTGACTACTAATTAGAACTTGAAGGGAAAGAGTAAGATAGAGTGATGTGAGCCAAACCAAAGCATCCCCAAGAGTCAATTCACAAAACAAGATCATATATTTTGGGCCATTTATTACTACCAAACATTTATTAGTAATTTTAGTAACAACAATACACAACAAGGTAGAAATAAAGGGTACAAGCCCCCTACACAGACAATCAAATAGAAATAATGAATGAAGGTAGTACATAAATGGGCTGGGACCCATATTATTTAAAAGAGGGTATGGGTGGGCGGGTAATCATCGCCCATATATCAGAAAGGCACAATATTTTAAAACTACATCAACTTTTATACACTAGCCCAGACAGCACCAAGGCCTGCATTCTAAATATAACTGAGTTTTTGACATAAAATCACTCACTTTCAATCAACCTTCACATCCACCTAATTTGCATAAAATCACTCATGAGTGCACCAAGGGTGGCCAGGTCACCCACATTAACAACTCACATGTCCATATACTAGGACCAACATAACTAAAATACAGTAAAACTTCAACAATTAGCCAAATACCAAATTCACAGTCAATTGCTACATAAGTTAATTCACAGAGGTATGATCCCAATAACATCAAACTGAAATCAGTTGAAACAACTGAACCACAGTCCTACATGTTCTTGGTCAGACTTGACCCCATATTAGTGATATACTTAAACTCAATGCAGAGAATAGGCAAGACAATTGTGGAGTTGAACCCAACCCCTATGGCCATTGATTCAGTATATGGGCTAATGAAAATAATGGAGTTAAACATGCACCTGCATTTAGATGCATAATGAAATGGTGGAAAGATTCCAGCACTGAACTACAGTGAAGAATCTTGAAACAAAACTCGCCTCTTACATGGCCATCCCATGAAAGGTCAAATACAGGTCAAGGTGACTACTAATTAGAACTTGAAGGGAAAGAGTAAGATAGAGTGATGTGAGCCAAACCAAAGCATCCCCAAGAGTCAATTCACAAAACAAGATCATATATTTTGGGCCATTTATTACTACCAAACATTTATTAGTAATTTTAGTAACAACAATACACAACAAGGTAGAAATAAAGGGTACAAGCCCCAAGCCCAAATGAATTTGTAGTTAGACGTGGTGAAGTAGGGTTTGGAAAGACTCTGCAACTTTATGGGAAGCATTGGTGGACTGGAGGTATTTGTAAATGGCATCACTCTTCCAACTACCTTGCAAGCGAATGTCCTGAAACGCCACATTATTGTTAAATGAGAAAGTGGCCCCACTACGTCTGAATGCATGAAACGTGAAAGCAGAAGGCTGTAATTGAAGTGACATTATAATCTTTGCCAAGGTCTGACGAACCGTAAACGCCAGCAAAGGCACATAACCCCCACCCCTAGGGACAATGAAAGCAGGTGAATCTGGGGGAGCAGGAAACATGTGAAACATGGTAGTTAATGCTGTAACTGGACATAATGAAGAACCCTCAATAAAAGGAATAAAAATCTCATGATATTGAAAGTATAACTGATGGGTTTTTGTGGAAGGAATATGAACTTGAAACCCAAAGGACATCTAATAAAATGCCTACGAAGCAAGATTTTATGCAGTGAAAATTTAGAAGAAGATGGAACTATACTGGCCAAGCGTAAATACCCAAAAAAGGCCAGAAGGAAAATTGATTGATACACAACACCATGCTTTATACGGTTACAATAGGTAACAATATTCTTCAATATGGGAATAGTGATAATGCCTTTAAAACGAGGAACATAGGTGGCATTCATGGCAATTGACTTTAACAACATTTTAACCTTTTTATGGTTAACATTTTGAAGAGGCAAGGAATAATAAGCAAAGTAATGCCTCACCACAGACACGTAATTTAACACAGTTGGATATTTCAGACCTTGAACATGCAAATATTCAACAAACATCAACACAAATGACAAAGATGTGAAATCAGTTATTGACAAGTACACAGACAAAGCTATAAACAACCTAAACTGAGTATTATAAGATGCCCGTGTTCTGGCTGTGAAAGCAGTATGCAGCCGTTTATTGGCTGATGACCATAGGGCAGCAGCCACTGGATTTTCTGAAATTAAATATCATAATTGGGAGTAAAACAATCCTGTGTGACCTGGTGCCAAGTTTTGGCATGTAAAATATCTCTAATATGACCTTCAATATTCTTTGAAAACCACCTTGAGAGCCTATCAGCATAAACATTATTCACTCCCTGTACATGAGAATATTGTGTCTGAATATCATAACTGGCTATAAATAACCAGATAGATCTGGCATACAGGGCTAATACTTCGTCTCTTGTTTTACCAGATGTCAAAATATGCACCACTGCCTCATTATCACACCAAATCTTAACCAACTTGTTCTTCCAATACTTGCCCCAGATATTGAGCATAACCCAGATGTTTATCAACTCTAAGTGCACTATGGAGAGCATATGGGTGAAGCCCGGGGGGTAGGTCGCAGCATACACATTGTCCTCCCATATTGCCCCCACCAAAGATAGAGAAGCATCCACGAACGCATGAATATGGGGAGAACCCTGGTTATGAATCATGGTTTTGCCATTAAATCTGTCTAAAACACATTAAACCAAGCCACATCACGTTGAAAAGTACTGGATACTGTGGCTACTACCCGAATTCCTCAGCAAAGCCAACATACGGTTAACAAAAAGTCTAGATCGGCGAACACAGCGATGAATATACAAGAGTTTTCCTAACAAGGATTGCAACTGTTGCCTGGTTGCTGAAGTTTTATAAGCCCATTTGTTACAAAGACTTTTAATTTCTAACATTTTTTCTTCAGGAATTCTAAGTATGTTATTTTCAACGTCCACCAGGATACCCATGCAAACGACCTGCTTAGCTGGGGGAACTAGCTTTTTGGGGTTTATTGGCAAACCCAGATTATCAGCTAATGCTTTCAGGGTGTCAAAAGCCTTTTGGGCATCAACAACGCTCTGAACGCCAATTATATCATCAATATAGGGGAAAACAGCGTAACGCTGTGACGTCATGACGTATCTAATAGTATCCCCGAGTCTCTGCATCTGCGCACTCCCGTGCTTATAACCGAACGC
Organism: Sabellastarte sp. h YS-2021; assembly: GCA_964017235.1. Taxonomy (NCBI): domain Eukaryota; kingdom Metazoa; phylum Annelida; class Polychaeta; order Sabellida; family Sabellidae; genus Sabellastarte; species Sabellastarte sp. h YS-2021. Next base: position 109,705,601 of record OZ024934.1, read on the forward strand.
CACGCTTACGTCAACGTAAAATTTGCGTTCCCACTGCAAGCCCATGACACCATAATCCCTGGGGTCAATCCTTAAATTTCGAAATGCTCGACTAATGTCGAGTTTGTAGAGCAATACATTATCACCGACTTTCGAAATTTCATCCACAATATTATCTATGGTCGGATAAGAGAGGTCAAAAGCATAGCCATCATAAATCTCAGATTCAATGCTGCTGTTAACAGACCGACCCTCAGGGTATGATAGATTAACGATGACCCTACGACTGTCATTATTTTTTGGGCGACTTAACAGTGGAGAAACATGGAACTTTTCAAAGGGCACAGACCCAAAGGGCCCAGCTATGGAATTGTGGGCCAATTCAGTTGAAAAATATATGTTAACATCATCAGGAAAGCGTGTAGCAGACAGATGATTAACAGTAGAAGGTGCATGCTGAAATACGTCATAGTTCACACACAGGGGAAATTCAAACCTCAAATAGTCCAGCAATTGTGGATCATGATAATCTTTGAGTATTTCCGCCCATAGTTTAAGATTTAAATCAGTTTTAACTAAAATTCGAGCACTTTTGTAGTTACTAGTATCAGAATCAACAACGATTTTGTGTGCTTTTTGCACCCATTCTTTATTTGAACCCGCAACCACAGACCTAGAGAAATCATTGAGGTGATACTTTGATATGTTTTCAACCCTTTTTATGAAGCCAAACGGCTGGAGGCAACGATAGCCAATAGCTGGACCTGTAGCTGAGCTAGTGTCATTAGTACTGACAGAATTTGTGGATTCAACACTGTGTATAATATTTTTACTGAGCATACTTTTTTGAAGCGTATCTTGTCTATTCAAGCACCCTACATTTACGCCATTAAAACCTTGCTCTTGTAATACACACACGTTTGAATTATCTGCAGAAGTACAACTGGCTGAGCAGTCAGATACATCATGGTTTACAGTACCAGCAATATTTTGCATGTTATCAACATTTGAAACACAAACAATAGTATCATTAGTATCACTACAAAATTTACTCTGCTGGGCCCTAGATTCATTACAATGAAAAACTCTAGATCTGACAGCCAGACGTTTATTTCTCTGAGCAATTTTCGACCTGGTTTTATCTCCAATTACAGGAACAGTACCTTTGAATTTAGAATGAAAGGAAATTTTAGTTAAAGTACAGTCGCCCTGGCTGTCAAAGCTATCTGAGTCTGTGCCTACTGATCGTTTTTTCCTTTCATTTGTTTTCTATTACAAGAGGACTCTGAATGATAACAAAATCTTTTGACCATCCTGTAACAATATGCACATGCATGTTTTTGCAAAACATGCCCATCCATATGCTCGCCCTCATGTATGCAGTTGCCATTGTTATAAAATTTACAAGGGACAGCTGGTTTTGAAGTACCACCCTTCTTGTCAGTTTGTGATGGATGTATTGGCCGTTGTGTGTACCTAGCCCTTATCTGATGGACCCTACTGTTATCTTTCCATGTAAGTTTACCTCTTTCCATTTCAAGCAAAAGAATTTTATGGGCAGATTTGGCTGTGTACCAATTAGTTTCTTGAGCATCTTGGTACAATTGCTGTAAGTACATCAGCATGTTTTGTCTAATTTTTGAATTTTCCTCTTCCAATATACAACCTATAAAACCCTGGCCAAACTGCATAACAGTGAGGTCATCATATGATGGACATGATCTATCAGTAGAGTAACAAAATTCATGTGGCCAGTTAATATCAACTCTTACATGATTTTCTTGATGTCTCACTAAACCAGACTTTAACCGTTTACCTTGCAACTCAGTTCTGTCATCCTGATCCAACTCCTGAAGCCTCTTGTCCACCTGACGTCTCAATGGTCCATTGGTCCTTAAAAATTGGGTAGAAGGCAAGAGCAGATCCTCCGCGACATCCTCTGTGGTCTGCGTGACGGGCGCCCAGATATCAGTGTTTGAACCCTGCACCTGCTTCCTTGTCGTAGGGGGTGGAACATACCCCTGCATGGGTGGGGAAGACGACTGGCCAACATCATCTGAATGTCCCTGCTGTTGTGACTTCTTCACCTTCTTAAGTTCCTCATCCAAATCTACCCACTGGTAACTCGTGGGACTGGTTACATTTAAAGCCAAAAGCAAAGTCTTTAGCTCTTCTATGAGGTAAGTGTCTCATACTATTGCCTAAAAACTAATAAAAAAAACCCAGGTGACTATGCACCACAAACCAACTAGTAAGGTGAACACTGATCTCGACTCAAAGCAATGCACTGACACAAATGGCTACTCACACAGCTAGTGCCCCAGCTAGCCTGTATCACTGATAGCAAAGGTATTCACACAACAGTTGCATTGGCCAACTGCTTCAACGTTGACACATAAGTGTCCCCTCACCACGAGCACCAACAGTTACATGTGTCAACTGTATCACCACTATTGACAAACCACTTGTCAATCTAGAAACACAATCTGACAACCACACTAGTCAGTTGTCCCCAAGTATCAGTGCAAAGCCATTAGAACAGCAACCGCAGCTGTTCGAACCCACACAACAGTGTCTCGATCCACCCTGTTACCAGTTAGTCTCTCAGATACACGGGAGAGGTTCCCAGCATAATCATCGCCCATATATCAGAAAGGCACAATATTTTAAAACTACATCAACTTTTATACACTAGCCCAGACAGCACCAAGGCCTGCATTCTAAATATAACTGAGTTTTTGACATAAAATCACTCACTTTCAATCAACCTTCACATCCACCTAATTTGCATAAAATCACTCATGAGTGCACCAAGGGTGGCCAGGTCACCCACATTAACAACTCACATGTCCATATACTAGGACCAACATAACTAAAATACAGCAAAACTTCAACAATTAGCCAAATACCAAATTCACAGTCAATTGCTACATAAGTTAATTCACAGAGGTATGATCCCAATAACATCAAACTGAAATCAGTTGAAACAACTGAACCACATGTGGTATTAATTGCAGCACTTGAAATGACTATTTACACTAAAACTTGGAATATTTGACATTTAAATGTTATTTAAAAGACTGATTATTGAATGATAATAAACTTATTAATATGTTAATATGATTATTTCATTAATCATTAAAATGATGATGAATCATTAAAATAATGATTAATTTATTAATCATTAAAATACCAATTTTCAGATTGGCCCGATTTGCTCACTTCTCTATATTTATGAAAAGAAAACCTACCATATGGGCTTAAAATTCGAACTTGTTGAGAAATCTTGGTTTGGTTCAGTGTGCTTCAATCAAAACATATACATAACTACTGCTTTTTTGTTCTAGTGCAAGTAAAAACACAAGTGCTTTTTTAAAACACACACACATACTACCAGAGAGTTGTTACAAGCTGTGTTTTCATAACAAGCTGCGATTTACTCAGATTTTTAGAGTAACAGGAGTCGCAGATTTTTAGAGTAGCAGGAGTCGCTAGTAAAACTTGAAACCACCATCTGCATATTGGACATATCTGAGTGGATAGTTCTCTAAACTGAGTGATCAAAATGAAGTGCTTGCATGTGCGGCTGTTTGCATGTCTGTTCATCTGGCTGTGCATGTCTATAGATGCGAGGGTTGTGGACATAAGACAATGGGGCCTTTGCTGTCAGTCGTGGGATTGTGAAATTGTGGCAAGGCTCATCCTTCATTATCAAATTGATAACCCCAGATACAAGCGCATCTGTCAGATGTACAAAAATAGGGATCGCTTTGCTACACTTTATGACACACAGAACCGCATTCCCGTGTTCAGTCACTCCTTTAACATCAACAAGAATGGAGGTGGTGGTAGACCGAATAGAAGTAGATATTACATTGAACCTCAGCTAGAAGTTGCGAATGCAGATGGTAACATGTCAGGAGAGAAGACACGTGTTTGGTATGCCAATCAAGCTACCAATGCAGATTATAGAAATAGCATGTGGTATGACAGGGGCCACCTGTACCCGTCAGCCACTGCAATGACTGATGATGATAAGATTGCCACATTTACGCTGACAAACGTTATCCCTCAGATATCAAGTCTGAATCAATGGTGTTGGAGTAAGGTGGAACGGGCGATCAGGACATATGCTGGCCATAATACAAGATGTACGTCTCACAGTGTGGTGGTAGGGGCGATACCTGGTATTGTTATGTTGAATGAAAGGGTCAACATTCCATCCTTTATTTGGAGCTACGTTAGCTGTGGTGGGAATTCAAAAACTGTGGGGTTTTTGGTGCCAAACGAATTGAGACGTTATATCCAGACATGGATGAAGCTATATGTCTTCCTAGAGGAAAATGTCGGTGATTTTCTCAGCAAAATATTTTTCCTTTACCAGCAAGCACTTATATCCAGCTTAGAATTATACCCTGACATTACTATATTATTTTCACAGCAGCAACAAAAAGAAGTGAGAAGTGCAGTGATTGAGAATTTGCTGATGCACCTAAATTGTGAGATTCAAACAACACAGCGTCAGAATGAAAGGTTCCAATTCGGAGGACAGGCTCAGAACCCAGGCGGACAGAATGACAATAACAGAAAATTCATTCAGAGCCCAACTCACTGTGGATGCTGATTCACTACACAGGAGGGGAAATGATAATCTCATCCATGTAACACCCAGGATTAAAACAGAAGGATTGCTTGGCATATCTAGATCAAGTGCTTTTTGCCAGCATATAGTTATTGTGTATATATATTCATGGTGTGATATGAACAATGTAAGGTGACTGTTAAGATTTGTGTAAAAACCCAGAATATGTGAACTTATCAAGTTTTTAGCAAGAAAAAAACAACAGAACCAAAACACTACCCAGTAAAAATATGTGGGCTGGACAAATTGAGCCTTTGCCAAATCGGCCCTTGGCAAATCGGGTTCCTAAGAACACGGCCCCTGCAGACTAAGCCCCAAGTAAAAATGAAATGTAATGCAATTAGAGTATTTCCATAGCACTTAATCTCCATCATCTGACAAACTCTAAGGCTGACAGACATTTATTTGTGCACAGAACATCAGGTAAGCATGTATCGGGTAATTAATGACAAATATTGGAGGATAATTCATTATATAATCATGTTGTATTAGTTTGTGTTAGACAGATGTATTCTCCATGTCTCTGCACTTAGTGTTCTGAACAAAAAGTTACGCATTTATTTCACACGAATTTAATCAATTCAAATTCATCTTAGCAATCTCAGAACTCTTTGTTGGTAGATTTGTACTAGTTTGTCTCCTGTCAACAAGATTGTCAATAGTGTATTTGCACATCTAGGTGTACAAGGTCTTATTCCTAGAGCCAGCATAAATTTTTATATCTTTAGACTGTTGGTGACATAGTTATGGGTGGCTTCTGCTGTGATTGGTCAGGGAGCCCTGCTCTTGTTTTCACATGTTTGGCATCCCAGTCATCCCAGTCACTTTTTTATTAAACACAGGTCGACTAGCATCACAGAAATTTGTACTTATGTTATTATATTTTGCAAGTTATTTTGGTTGTTGTAGTTTTTATTGAGTTAATATGAAATAGGTTAGATGTAACCTAAGATCTTAGTGGTGGGAGTGTTATACTCCCGTTGAATTACAGATGACTGGTAATGAGGACATCACGGCTAAACTGGGATATTCCACTTCTTGGATGGGGAAAATTATTTTTCTGAACAAACTGACTCAGCCAGTGAATCCGACATCAGTACTTTAGTCGTGATAAACCACTCAGACCAAAATTGTCCCCTCTATTGGCTGCCTGTGCCGATGCTCTTCCTGGAAAGGGACAGGGCTCCGTTGACTCCAAACTGCGGCAAAAATAATTTGATCAGAATAATATGAATGATGTAAAGAACCTATTGAGTATCAAATACATTCCCTGTGTATGTGCCCTGGTCTAAAAATATAAATATGTACTGCTTTCTATGACATGTTACATAGAAATAATTGTAATAATTATATTGATCAGTTCAGTAGTGTGTAGTAAGAAAATCAAAGTGTGTAGGAATTTTGTATGTGATATATCGGAGAAAAGAAACCTAGTACGTAAATGTTAATTCTCCTGTCTAACTGTCATATAATATCTAATTTATAGTGACTAACAAGCCCAAAGGGGCTGGACATTTTGTTGTACAAGAAATATGTTTAAGATGTGTATTTACTGTACACTCTGTCACTTTGATAAATGAATAAATAGTAATAAACTCTCTCTATATATATCAACAAATTTTGGTACAGTTGGCCAGTATTGACAACCAGTTGACCAATATACACGAAAATGTACGTGCAAAACCAATGAGAAACAAGCCAAGCGGAAAAATTCAAAGGTGCAAGTAAGGCAATGTAGGTCAAAGGGGCTGTTGAACATTCAAGCCCTGAGGGACAAAATTTGGATCCTAGATCTGAAAGTTTGACTGCTAATGTTCCACTTCTGCGTAGACTCAATGAAAAGAATGGATTCAGCAAGAGGATCAGGCCTGGCCCAACCACCTACCAGATAAAGATAAGTCAGGTATTGACCGCTTAAAGTCACAAAGGGGGTGATCTGTAGATGTTATGTTCCCAGCAGGGTCAGATGAGCCCATGAATTCGTTTTGGGGGTCAGGCCAAAGAAAGAATCCCTTACAATCAGCTCTCTTCCATCCAGTGGATGGCTGGCTTCTGCAGGACAATCAGGGAGGAATCCGGTAGCAATATCAGGGAACATATGCTAGATTATGTCAAAAATCTATTGGAAGAAGCTGCAGATTTCTCTTGGATTTCAGCAAAGGCAGCCATGTCGTTGTCCTTTGTAGGATGGAACAGGGAGATGTTGTGAGACAGTCGGATACAGAAAAGAGAGAGCCATGAAAATCTACGTCCATAGACATGCACCACAGAAAATGGGCATCATACTACAGATAAAGGTTAAAACAGTGGCAAAGTGGTACAATGCATTTAATTCAATAGACATTCAAGCTTGAAGAAAAATACCCATGAGACAAACGGCACTCTGTACAAACATATTTGTTCTGTGTGTTGGTTCAAAGATGGTAAGGCATTTCCAAATACACAGACTAACTGCAGGAAATATTAAGCAAAAATGAGTGAGAGTGGGCATGACCAAATTTAGTCATGTCCACAGTGGTCATATAATTACCAAATCCAATGCAAATTAAACAAAGGTCGAAAAATTGGTGACCTTTTCACCTCATTCTGTCAAGTGTCTGTTCAATATTACTAAAGCAAATTATGATGATAGGATCTATCCCCAGGGGGTGTGTGGCCAATGGAGCAGCACCCTAAGGAAAATTGATCAAGTTGCACATAGTAACCCCTTTCATAGACAGAAAAGTGGACAGTTGAAGGATATTTTTGCTTGTACTACGGACAGTATAGAATCAAAGGTTAAAAGTTAGGGTTTTACATCACGTTCAATAGCCAGGGTCATATTGGCACAGGTAAAAATGGAAATATCAGGTTCTTCCAACTGTGAATGACATATTGGTTGAATCAGGTAGCATTTCACACGATGCCAAGCATGAAAACTTTTCATCTTTCCCAGTGAGTTTGCTTAGCAACAGCATGGAACCAGCTGAATCGGTAAAAAACCTTGGTGTCATCCTGGATGCTGAAAATTCAACGCAAAGACACGTGGCTAATCTATATCGCATAAGTTACTACCATCTCCGGGAACTACGAAGAGTCCGCAGGTACTTAAATTATAAAACAGCTGTAAAGGTCACAAATGCCTTGGTTAGCAGTTGCCTGAATTACTGTAACTCACTGCTTTACAGCACAAAAAAGTCATATACTAGCAGATTACAGAGTGTTCAAAATGCCGTATGTCGTACGGTGTGCAAGCTAAATAAATATTGTCATGTCACACCCTTCCTGCACAAACTACACTGGCTCCCCATTCAATACCGTATATTGTTCAAATACAATCTCCTTACTAATAAAGCAATACATTTCTGCCAACCTCCATATCTTTCCTCTCTAATTAAGCGGAGTGATCTCTCACGGGACAATCTACTATCAATTTCCTCATTGAAACCAAAGAAACACTCAGGGCTGCGTAGTTTCTTAGTAGGGGCTCCCACAGAGTGGAACAAGCTTCCTCAAGCCATTAGAACCAGAGAAAGCATTTCTGGTTTCAAAACAAGTTGAAAATATATCTTTTCAGATTAGCTTATCCTCCACCATAGCCTATCTCCCCTTTCGGACACTAAAATGGTAACAGACCTCTTTCTGGAACTGGACTATCCCTTTTTGCACATCAGCGCCTTAGAAGATGTCTACATCAATTTCGGCGCTATGTAAGTGTTTCTTACTTACTTACTTGGTTACTTACTAAAACTTTACTGCAGATAAGAATAACCAGAATTCGCATTTTGAAAAATAGCTTGAAGGTGAATATCGAGTTTCACTTGTTAATGCATCTTCATTTCCTTCAAACAGTTTGGATATCAGTGTGGATCATACTGCCAGAATTCAGGTGACTAGTGGCCACTTACACAGAGGAAATGCAGTGGGTTTGGAAAACAGAGACATCATAGAAATGGTTAGTGGTGTAGATAATCCAACTGATTTGGAGAAACAAGTTCTCCCTATTTGGTGTCCTGATTTTTGTAAATGTAGATAATTTCAATTTCATAGCAAATTGCCTTCTTGTCAGATTTATTCAATCTTTCTCTGTTTGTTAACATTATCGTAGTAGGATTGGCAGGCATCAAACCGAATTACTGTGGTCAATTAACCAGAAAAAGTATTATAAACCCTCATTGTGCAAAGTGCGTTTGAATATGTGCATATTTCTCCACTTCTGTGCATATATTAACAAATATATTAACAAATGATTTTTTATAATATGGGACAAATATATTTTGTTCCGGTGAAACTTTTAGCGAAAGGTATTTCCAGCAATACAGTATTTAATACCATCATTTATGTAAAAAAACTTATTCCTTCTAATGAAGCCTTTATAAGTGACCCATTATTAATAAGACTTAAGCCGCTTTTTAAGTTTATATGTCAACAATATCTGTCAATATTTATATATCTTCAGTTACGATATCATTTTAGTACAAACCTCAGAACCAGTTACTGTTCTGTCTGTAGATTGAATTAGCCTTTCCTGAACTGAATTCAGGATATATACATGTGTACTACCATCCATCTGTCTCCATTTGAACTGACAAATTGAAAAGGGAAGTTTAAAATAAACGTTTTATGTTGTGTGTATATGTCAAATTGAAGCTATTAAGTAATTTATTGATATAAAGAACATATATTCAAACATTGTGTTGTTGCTAAAATAAGTTTAAAATTAGCAGTTATATCATGATGGAAAGGTTCACGTATGCATCACATAGATATGCATATATTTTCAGTGTCCCTGATAAATATATTTTCCAGTAGATAATTACTTGCGTAATTTCATTTATTAAGACTTAGGCCAATACAAAATTTCACTTACTGTTTGTAACTAATACAGTAGATGAAGAGAATGCACAATTTACATGCGAATTCTCATTGAATTTTCTTCAACTGTTGAACTATTGACATTTTCCAGCCATCACAGTATAAAATATTATTGTGGTGGTAACAAAGGCAGACACCGATAGGTTACTATGAAAGCAATCAGTGATCGACCCAGTTCACTACGTCAGGGTGTTACAGCCATTGACCACCAGGGCTTAAGGTGGAATCATAGACAATTCAGCCCTTTACCAATTCGACCCCCATCAATTTATTTATTTGGGGTTTTACGTCGCTTTCAACACCGTACAGGTCATATCACAACGGGTAGTTGGAAGGGCAGAGGAAACCAGTACATACAGTTTGTTAGGGTTCTGTACTGTAAACTGCCGACCAATGGCAGGCAACTACCGTTTTGATAAACTGTCCAATTGCAAAAGCAGTTGAAAGCCAAAGAAAAAGTGGAAAAAGCTTGTAGTTTTGACAGTTAGGGTATATCTTATGCAGGTGTTCCACTGGAGCCGACCCTGTAACCGACCCTACGACCCCAGGGTCGGTTGCACAAGTCGTAGAGTTGTGAGAAAAAGCATGTGTGCCCCACTGATCTTGAAGACTGGAAGAAAATTTAAGAAATATTTAGAAACAGATGGAATGTTCCCCATGCAGTCGGTGCACTAGATGGAAAACACATTGCTATAAAGAAGCCCAAGAAGTCAGGCAGTGAATATTTCAACTACAACGGATACTTCTCCCTGGCACTTTTGGCTTTAGTCATTGCAGATTACAAGTTCCTGTGGGTCAACATCTGATGCACAGATTTTCAACCGCAGCAAACTGAAAAGAAGAGTTGACTACATAATCTTGGGACTACCACCACCTGAACCACTTGGACCTGGGGGCGCCAGATCTAAACTACTTCCTGTTGGGGATGACACCTTTGCCCTGATGCCTTGGCTGGTCAAGCCTTACAGTAGACGCCACCTGACCAGAGAAGAGAGAATAGCCAACTACAGGATATGCAGGAGGAGAAGGGTGGTTCAGAACTCATTTGGTATACTTGTCAAGCAATTCAGAGTGCTATTGACCACCATGGAGCAGAGGCCAAAAGTTGTGAAGGACATTGTGTTAACATGTGTGGTACTACATAACATGCTGAGAAGCCATCAGGGGACAGCAGACAGACCAACCACACCAGCTGACAACATAGAGCCACCACAGGTAGACCAGGGGAACAAAGACATCATGAGAACTTAAGAAACCCATCGAGGGAGGCCAAACATCAACAAGACCTACTAAAAGACTACTTCAATCACATGGGGGTGCTGGCTGGGCAGGAGGACAAAGTTTAAGAAGACTGAGGGGGGGGGGGGGAACATGCTGTCATCTATCAGTCCTTTTCAGGACTACCCAAATAATCCAAAAACTTTTATTTAGCAAAGTGTCGCCTCAAAAAATAACCCCAACTTTCCAACAATTTAAGTCAAATTCAGTTTCACCAAAACATTCCCTGTCACAAACACAAATCCTTCCCAAACTCAGTTCAGAAAACTATATTTTATCACTTACAGATTTAAACCCAGGTCTTCAATTTAGAAATCCATCCCAAACTCAGTTCACAAAAATAAATTTAAGAACTAAACCCAGGTCCTCAATTTACAAAGTTGATATCCCAGCCCAACATGACCTGGCTTAATTCTCAGAAAAAATAATTCTCATGTTTGTTTGTCTGTGAGTGAGGATGTGGCATTTTACTTCAAGTTGGGTTTTGGGAGGGACGTGGGTTTGAGTCTGTATGTTGATTTTGGGGGATGTGGATTTGAGTCTGCATCTTGATTTTTGGTGACGTGGGTTTGAGTCTGGATTTTGCTTTTGGGGGGTGGGAAGTGTTTATTTAAAAGTGGGTTTTGTTTTGGGGTGGTGTTGGTTTTACTTTGACTTCTTAGGGAAACTTTTTTCTTAAGGGAATTATTTTTGTTGATTTTGTTTTGTTTTGTTGTGGAACTTCATTAATATTTGTTTAATATTCACTCATTCATTCACACAATTTTTTTTATGTACTGTGGGGAGGTGTAAGTGTTGAACGGTGTGCTTTTTATGTTTTTGGGCACAGACGTTGGGCACAACTTGTTAATTGTTTTTGGAAGATTCGGGCGGCCATGAGAAGGGCCAGGTTTGGTGTGACTTGTGCGGGCTAGTCTGCTGATTTGGGCTGACCATGACTCTGCTGGCTGGACTGGCTGGAAGATCTTGACTGTTCATGGTGAGTGGAAGATGGCACTGGTGACGGTGCTGGTTGAAGCTGAGAGGGTGAAAAAGGCTGTGGTGTGTCCATCGGCTGATACTGAAACACACTGGGAATCGATGCAAAGAGACTGGATAATCCAGAATTGTTGTGCTGACTTTCCTCCTGTTGTGAAGGTGCGACTGAAGGTGGGTTGAAAAGCATCTATCTGGAAGTCCCAGGCTGTTGGTCATCCACAACTACGTAAGAAGTTGGCTATGCTGACGTTAATGAAGGCCTTGGTGGTTGTTGTACTTTGGCAATCACTGTAACAGGTTCTCCCGGGGCTGTCTGTGTAGGCTGCACAACTGGAATGGAGATTGGTTGAGTTTCCAGTATGGTGAGTATGTATTCACGTCCTGCTGTGGCCTGTGATGATTTTGGAAGTTGATATGTGGTGATCTCTTGACTTTTGGTGACCCGTCTCTTGCGTTCTGCGGCCTTGTACTGTATTTCACTGAGAAGCTTCACTGTCTCATTCCTGAAAGTTAAAAAGTGCCTTTCTTCCAGATTTTCAATCTCAGAGTGGAGATAGTTGCAGAATGACTGTCTAGGACTTGGTGTGGGGTCCTGACATGCACCCAGAAATGTGGAAATCATCAACCATATCTGCTGGAACTGATCTAAGATTGGATCTGCAGACGTGGTTTGAGTCGCGACTGGAGGCTGTCGTCACTTGGGACTGGTGCTCGAAGGCTGATGAGTAACATCTGATGCAATGCTGATTTCCATTTCAGATTCTGTGTCCTTGGATGTATCTGGAACTGAAGTTGAGGCTGTGGCTGCAGAAGGCCTCTCGGGTGACATGAATGCAGAAGACTCCCTTCCTTCTGATGTAACCTCATAGAAAACTGAGACTGTCCTTCAGCCAGGTCTGTCGTTCTGTGCTCTTCTCAGCTGCTTGTCCTGACTTTGCCTGAATGAGCTTGCCATATCTGGTACGTCGAGTATCGAACCACTTCTTCACAGTCTTGATAGGCAAGTTTCTGGTAGCTGCTAAGGGTATATCCCAAGATCATCCTTGTTATTAAACAGGACATAAAACCCTCACTTTAAAATTTCAAATTGAAACTTTCTGAATGAACAAGTATTGAAGTGAGAGTCACAATTATGTGCAAATAAAACTCACTTCTACAGTAAGATATAATAAGCTGAAATCACAGTTATTGAATCAGAATAATATGCTTACAAAGCAAGTATTTAGTTTATAATAATGATTTGAGATCTAAAAAATCTGCCGTTAAATGAAGCATAATCCTCACTGATATTAATCCATTTAATTGTTGAAATATACAATATTCTGTAAATATTGCTTTTGGTGATACGTTGAAAATAAGCAAGTTTGGGTGCCACATCATCTTATACAGTGCTGGATCAAAAAACGCTGGAAATAAACCTGTAACAGGCTGCTTGCTGTTCTTATGTGTATATTTTGAAACTGCCTTGCTTACTAGAGACCTCTTTCTTGCCCTGATGGAGATTGGATTCATGTGATCCAAAACCAGACTTTTTAATCATGTGATTCAGTGCAAGACTTGTTAAGGATGTGAATTAACACAATACCTGTTAATCATGTGATTCACTTCAAGACTTTCCAACCACTGCTATTTGCTTATATTTGTCCTGATTGCAAATTAGTTTTCCAGATAACACATTCACTTGTGCCACTACAATAGGTCAACTGTTAAAAGCTTTAAAGCTACTAGAGAGCTTTAGTCACTGAAAAAACTACTATTCTCTGGACTAGTTATAAAAATAAGCAATAGGGACATACAGTATATACTAGCTTACTGCCTTGTTTCTGAATTGTTCACACTTATTATGTTTCTTGGGGTAGTTGTATGGCAATCGATATTGGCTTGTATACCTCCATTTTCACAGTGCACTTGAATATTTGCACATTTATTTCTTTTCATATTACTAAATGATTGGTATATTATGCCCCAAATATATTTTCTTTTGCTGAAACTTAAAATATAAGCAACATAGCTATTATTACAGTTAATATCTTATTATTGGAGGTTTCATATACATTAATGGGGATTCAGCTGAAGTCTGTGTAAATATGTAGTTTTTGTCCAGATATATGCTGAGTAATATTAGCTTTTTAGTTTTAATCATGAGAATAGGTTAGTCTGTTTTACTATAACATACACTCTTTATTTATTTGGGGTTTTAGTCGCTTTAAACACTATACAGGGTAGTTTTGTGGGGAGAGGAAACCAGTACATACAGTTGGTATCAAGGTTCTGTACTGTAAACTGCCGACCATTGGTAAGGCAGCACCAACTTTCCCACATAAGGCCTGGGTTTGAACTGCCAACCTCACATGCACTCGTAAATGTAAATTAGCCTTTTTGGGCTGAATTTGACATGCATGCCACATATTGAAATGACTGACTTAAAAATAACAATTAATTGTCAAAGGCTAATTATTGACATTCTTAGCTTTAGACATCTAGGGACTGATTATTCATGCACCTCTTGTAAAAGCAGGGCATATGTCACTTATAAGTTAAGCTTGGTTTTGTACTCAAAGCTGAGACTTTTAGATTTTGTACTTGGTATTATCTGCCTGAGCCGACACACTCACACTCCAGCTGATCTCACAAAGAGACCCAGCCTGAGATCTGGAGGAGTCGTGAGTTCATCTTTAAGCCAACCAAGGAGTTGCTCCAATTTTGAAACCAGTATCTCAAAGCCTTGTATGTAACAGTTAAAACAATAAACCTATACAGAACAATATTCTTTTTTTGTTTCGAAAAATGATCCTTTGATTTGATCCTTTGAAGACATAGAAACTTGATGATACAACACTTAAATAATGCCCATCAGGTGCTATGTTTCAGTGTCACTCCTGACTTGCAGTAAAAAGATGCTGGTAATACACCTTATCTTCTGTACAATATATTTAAGACAGCATCAAAAATTAATTAATGTTATTTTTCTGATGTCTAAGAATAGTTTTACACTATATTTTTTGGAAAAGTTTATCAAATGATTAACTTGTGTCTTCCTTTTTCAAAAAGGAAAAAAATTAATGTTATTAGGAAAAGTTAAATTCCGTAGAGAAATAGAATCTTAACATTCTATCATACTGCAAGGCAAATTGCCAGAAACCATGCTAGTATAGAATCCATTTTCTTAATATAAAATTCAAATCTTCAAATTGGAGTTTTACATCCTGTTCAACAGCCAGGGTCACACTGGGACAGGTTCTCAGGATTGTCACTTGTGGGAGTCGAACCAACACAGATGCGACTGTCTGTGATTGAATGCTAAACTTGCTAACCACTAGGCCACTGAGGACCTTAACATATAAAATTCTATGTAATCTGCCTAATGGACAAACATTGCTCCCCTGAGGCAATATATACCACTGCCTTTAAGTCTCCGTAAGACCGTGTGAAATCTTGAAAATGTCAACTCTCCGTTGGACTGTGCATAGCAATATTTCAGTGAGGTGAAAATAATGAGCAAATACTTTTAAAGCTGCATGAACGAAATACTTTTGTGACTGTGAAAAACATGTATTTACTGTAAACACACAAAAAGAAAAAATATTGACATTGTATAATGGGTTAATATTTCTAGAGCTTTATAGAACAAATCATTTGTCACTGTGAGAAAAACATGTCTTCCCTGGACCAGGTCTATACAAAAGGAATAAGGGCACAGAAACACACTTTATTGCCCCTGTTCCACCAAAGGATTAAGCCCAGATTGGGTCTTAGACCCTAAATCCTTGATTAAGCCCAGATTGGGTCTTAGACCCTTAATCCTTGAGACCACGTGCCCAAGTTCCATCTTCTAGTCCTCACTCTACATGTCAGTCAAACATTTTGGCCATAGTTTTGCTTTTGATGCTCCTAAGATATGGAATGAAATGATCATCCTGACAATGCATGTGGTGCAACATCTATTGGCTCTTTTACAAACAGTTCAAAACTTACCTGTTTGCAAAATCCTATCAACCATAGTTTTCATGTCACCCCTGCATCTTCTATGCATACGTCATTAAACTCACAATTATTTGCTTTATTTTTGTGCAGTTGTGCCTTGGTGTTTGCCAACTGATGTTGATAAAAGCCCACATAAGATTACATTAAATCTGCAAAGTGACCCATCCTATCAGATTCAGCTAAAGGAACACCAAGGAGCGGCAAAAAGGAACATGGAAATTCAATGAATTACTGTGGTTAACAGTGTACAATAATTAAAACAAGGATTGACAATTTTTTTAAATTAATGTATTATTTAATACAACAGATTCATTTGATTATTATACATATCCTATTAGAATGCCTTATAAAAATACATAGCATTCTGCACAGTGTGAGAGTGTGTCCTGACTGAAGAGAATTATAATCTAATATATTAAAGTCTTTCCAGAATGTTTAGAATAACATTACACGATTGAAAAGTAAGGTCAGAAGAACACTATCAACAGATGAATTGATTGTAGGACTGGTCATCAGTGGATCCCACATGTTAATGGCTTCAAACCCAACACTACTGTGGTGAGAGTCAAATCATTAAATGCCAGATTTGTAAATCACTGACACCTGACGCTGTTATTTCTGTACCTGTAAACAAGTTTTTGTTTGTACAAGCATTTTTTCCTTATAGCAAGTACTCAGTTCTCAAATTTATCTTTCCACATTTGCTCATCTGAGGATAAGAGGTTTAAAGCCTCGTCAAGTTACAAGAAAGCATTAGTCACAATAAAACCTTGTCTTCCCTGGACTAGTTATACAAAGAGGCAATAAGGACATATAGCTGAAAATGTGACTTAATAAGAAATTGCTTTGTAGCCTCAGTTATACAGTCTTATTATGTTTGTTGAGACTTCTGTGGTGGGAGTTGACGCTCCTTTGGGTGCTTGTCTAGACAGTCCCTGTCCCCCCAATAAACAAGCAATGGGATTATACATTTTATTATACAAATATAGATAATAATGTTACAACTAAAATTACTTGTAAAGACAGGATAACATACATGAGTACATATTAAAAGATACATATAATATGGAAGGTGACGTTATAGCATTGCATCTACTCATGTGGGGACCCCTAAAAATATGTAATAATCTGACTGCAAGGTGAAACAATGACCCCAGGGTGAAAACGACTACCCCCAAGAGGCTAAAGGTTAAATCTGAAAATCAAAGACAAGGTCAAAGGTCAATGTAAACAATGTACCAACTATGCCATTCCTATGGCGAAAAAGTAGACTATTTGAAGGGAAGTGAAAAGGTGAAAACAATACCCCAAAGAGGTGAGAGGTGAAAGTTCAAGGTCAGTAGACCTAGGATAGTTAAAAGTCACCACTGGGTAGAAATATATGAAATTACTGATTACAATTGGAAATGTAGTAGAAAACCAATGGTGACAGATGAAGGACCCATATAAGAGGTGAAAGGTCATATAACCCTGAGGTCCGAGTTGGATAGAGGTGAGAGGTGAGGTCCTAAGGTCACAAAGTGTAAAGATTGAAAAGTATGTTACAAAAGACTGTTAATATGATAACTTATAGGGCCCCATACACGGGGTAGAAAGTATAAATAACGTGATTAAAAGTTACTAAAATAATTAAACCCTCGAAGATATCATACTCATTATAAAAGTAGGCATCACAGAAAGAAAACATAATGTGTGACAAGTATGCCATAGTATAACTGGCTGAAATGACATAACAGGGATTATCAAAGACAAGTAATTACCCTGTCTGAGAAGTTACAGTTAAAAGAAGAAGTCTCGGTTGATAAATTAAAATAATTAATCTAAATTCAAAGTTAATACACAGTTCGTTGGGCTTGCAGCCAGGACAGTCTCTCTCTCATATGCTGGTCTGGCACTGGACTGAGAATAAGATATTTGGGCTTAATAACACACAGTCTTGAAACAAGCATAATACAGAACTAAATTCCTGCTAGGCTCAGGCCAGGACAGTCTTCTGCCAGCCAGAGTACTATAAGAACTACCCCTGGCAAATACACAGTTGGGCCAAAAGCCAGGACAGTTCCACATAAGGTGATCACCACATACTCTAGTACTTGGCCTGATGCACTATTAAAAAATTTCTGTTGGGCTCTAGGCTCGGGCAGTCTCCATGCAATCAGCCAGGGCATTAACAACAATAGCCCAAGCTAGCACTCAGTTGGGCCAAAGGCCAGGACAGTCCTCAATCCATCTCGATGAACACCTGGGGCCGGTTTCATGAACAGACTTAAGCCTTGAGTCAGACTCAAAAGTTGAGACTTTGTCTCAAATTTTGGAAATATTTTGCTGAGTCTGTGAATTCAGACTCAATGCATTTCACAAACAAGCTCAACTTGAGACCTGCCTCAGTCACAGGCTCTAATTTGAGCCCATGTAGGAGGTGTCTCAAATTTGAGTCCAAGCTTTGATGCCAAAAAACACATACATAAAGCGATACAATTTGTTCCAAAATGAAATTGATAAATCTTGAAATCTTCTATTTTCATTTTATTTTGTAATTACAGCCACATATTCAATATTTACTAATAACAAAAGTCAATAGAATTGACATGCTTTATAGGCTATTATCAAGTGACAGGCCTCAAGGGTGGACTCAAAGCCAGACTCAACCTCAGTTTAGTCTCAATCTTATGGATCACTTAGAATAATATATTATCATATAATTTCTTTGTATTATGAGTATTAAAGATATTTAAAATGATAATAATCATGAAATATAACTTTTTAAAATAAAAATAAGCCCACTAAATATATGAAATGAGATTAAAAAGTTGAGACCATAACTTGAGACTGGTCTCAGCTGATCCACCCTTTGTGAAATCCATTTGAGCCAAAAACTCAGCCGAGACAAAAGTCTCAGATTTGAGACCCTGACTCAGCCTTGAGTCTGGCTCAGTTTGAGACTTTTCATGAAACCGGCCCCTGTTCAAACAAGACAGAACGGTGTGATAATAACTCAGCTGGGTGCCAGTTGCACCTGGACAGTCCCACCAATGTTGGGTGCAAACTTGCACCTGGACAGTTCTCTGAAGGACGAACGTAATGGAGTTAAAATAAGATTCAATATGCTCTAATAACCAATACATAGGCTGCTTAAGTGAACAAAGAGCCAATCTCTACCGGTCCTCTGATCTTATACACCTATTCACAACAAACACAAGCAGGCTCTCTCCTGAAGATGTAGGTTCCCTGCTACCAGAACCTCAGGCACACATAATAACAGCTGTTGAGTGGTAAGGCACACCTCTTCTTATGACACCCCATGAAGGATGGAAGTTCCTATGATAAATCTTCATACTATGACAGGTAGCTTGTGACATGTAGATGACACAGGTGCCAGGCAGTCAGTTGTTATTCTACACAAGACACGAACCAACCAGACACGCTGGCGAGTTCCTAACACCATCTGGTAGATGTAAAGGCAGCTGCAACATCAGACGTAAGTGAGCCAACCAGGTAATGCTGGCGAGCTGAGCACCATACACCACAGCTGGGTAGAAGGTACACAAAGGCTGACCCTCATGTCGGTAGAGGACATCAGGAAGCAAAGAGACTTGACAGGCCTGTTCATGGACCAGTCACCACCCCCCAGGCAAGACCTGCAACTGAAAAATCTAACAGCCAGCATGACATTGACACAGATAGAGAGGGGGACAACAGGGTGGGGGAATTTTTGATGTTTACAGGTCACCTTCCAAATTCAAAGTGACAACTCTGGTAACTGAAACAAAGGTCACGCCTCACTGACCAATCACAGAGTTGAGAAATGTCTGCACATGGTTAACAAGAACCTACAATTAAAATCAGATTATGGTTGTACCAGCACTGAGCCCCGAGACACCCAGATGTCTCCCAGCACAGTCCCTGTCCCCCCAATAAACAAGCAATGGGATTATACATTTTATTATACAAATATAGATAATAATGTTACAACTAAAATTACTTGTAAAGACAGGATAACATACATGAGTACATACTAAAAGATACATATAATATGGAAGGTGACGTTATAGCATTATATCTACTCATGTGGGGACCCCTTCAAAATATGTAACATATTAACAATGGTGACAGATGAAGGACCCGTATAAGAGGTGAAAGGTCATATAACCCTGAGGTCCGAGTTGGATAGAGGTGGGAGTTGACGCTCCTTTGAGTGCTTGTCTAGATTATTGTGGTAACATTTATTTAAAAGTAAATGCATTATCTAACTTTATTTTGCAATGCACATTTAATTTTATATAAGTGTACTGAACTTCAGTGTGTACATACACAAATAATTATGATACATAAGTACGATCTTTTGTGCTTATAAAACTTAACAATTTATAACTTTTAAGCAAAGCACATATTTCATGCAATAGTATATCATTTGTAAGTAATCTTGTTCCTTTATTAATGGAGTTTTCATAAGCATTGGCAGGAATTAAGTGTGGAAATATTGTCTCATGAACACTGCTGTTTGGTTTTTAATCACATGAATCAGCCAGTCTCATTCACTCAAAATAGGAATTAGCCTTTCCAAAAACATATATGTGCATGTTGTGATATAAACTGACAAAAGAAAATAACGCTAAGAATTATATAACACACGATTATATATGTCAATATGCATAATGTATACGGGCTGGTTTCACTTTATCATTTATCACAGATCTGAAATTTGTCTAAGCTTTGGCTAAGTCTTGTGCTTAAAATTAAGATCACCCAGGGATGGATTTAACTATTGTAAACAAAGACATCTCCACTTCAAAATCTAACCTGGCTGAAAATAAAATCTAAGTACATAGAAACCCTAAAGTGTTGATGTGGTCAGAAAGTTTTCTCATGTAAAGCATAGTTCCTTTTATAAGATAAAATGCCCCCCCCCCCCCCCCCCAAAAAAAAAAAAGGATACATATCACCAGTATTATGAATAAAGTGTACATATTCATAACATGACAGAAAATTATTGTTGTTTTTGTATGATGAATCACACTGCCTAAGACTCAAGTAATTTTACAAAGAGACTCACCTTAAGAGGCTCAACCTTAAGCCTACAATGAGGGTAGCTAATTGTATGTATATTGTCTAATCTCACTTGCTGTACATTTAATAGTTTAAGTGTTGCTTTTTCATATGTTCTTTTTTCAAGTGTCCTGATTTTAATTGGAAGTGTTATTTTACATCTTTAAATGATTATTGTTCCACTTAAATAAACAAATAAAATTAATTACAGACAACAAAATCAATAAAAAAGGGGAAAAAACGCAAATAAATGCCAAAATAGAACAAAATTCTTGGTCAGTTACATTGGCATGACTTTTTAAAGAATGTATTTGTCTGCCACTCTTGAATTTTAGAAGAGCTGAAATGATTTGAATTGGCCATTTCGAAAGTGCCAAGCCATTTTAAGACCTGGCCTATGTTTTGAAACAGCCATGGCCCTTTCAACATGGACAATGGTTTTTAATGGCAAGGAAAATTTTAAATTAGCACTGTGAGAGTGCAGATGTCAATCAACACAGTCAACTATCACCATTAAAATTTCACCCAAATAACCATTTGGATTGATGATTCAGATATCCCAAAACTCTACCACTTCTTCCTCTGGTTCTCTATCCTATTCAAATAAAAATCACAAATATGTATTCATTACTAATAACAAACACAGGAAGGCATACAACCAAATGCTCCCAAATACATAACCCTTTTGGTTGAACAACTTTTAACTGAATGTCAGGCTTAGATGGTCGTGAATATCTAGTCAGCTAAAGAAAGGCTAGCATAGGTATACAGGTTTGGGATGGTTTAAGAAAAAATAGAAATTGCTTGTATTTTTCCTTTTTGAACATCTCCGGTGAAATTCGTCGATATCTGAAAAAGCTAAATGTCATTCAGAAACATACTTTTAATATTATAGATTCCATATTCTTCATATTGAATAGATTGAAATCATCCTAACGGCCATAAATTTCTCCGAAGGGAAAGTACACACTATTGTATTGAGGTATCACAAAAATATGAGAAAACTTTTGTTTTTTTCTCTCTCCGGGCTGTAACTACCAAGAAATCACTGACGTGAGTATGATAGGTTAACAGTTCCAAAGGCTCATCAAAGAAATCATTTAAGCCCATGGAAAATATATCTCCCACAAACTAGTCTTGTACCAAAGGACAAACATTTATGTACTTTCGTAGAAAAAAACCTGAATTGTTGCCTTATTATGACTTCTCAGTGTGTTCTTATTTATATTTGTATGAAGACTGACAGCCGTCCAAGTATTTAGTGAGTAAATAACAGTGGCTTTACATTGTTTACCAAAATTTGGTACACTTAACTCTTAGCAAGTCAAAAGAAGTTTAATGCTTATTCAACTTATATCTAACTCATTGTTAAAACAAGTTTTATTATTTTTCTTCATATTCATAAAACTATAAAATTTAATTACCTTGCTTTACAAGAAATTATATATTCATAGAGAAGTTTTAAGTGTCCTTCTATTGAGGGGAAATCAGTCATAACAAACACGTCAATGTGTTGATATTGTATAAAAATATCTGGCTGCATTGTATGCGTTAATGCACATTGAATATTCCTTAAGCTGAATCAAGTATACTTGTATTTCAAACATGATGAAATGTGTACTCACAAACCAAGACTGCAATATATAAATCCAGAATATAAATTAGTTTCATAGCTAAAAATTCTTCTATATCTTATGACATATTTGGAACTTAGTGTATTTTCTACATCCTAGTCATAATATGGCACACACCTAAATTTTGCACAAAAATGAAGTCAAACAAGGACACTAATGCATAAAGCAGTGCTGCAGGGATACCAAACCTCTGCCTAGTGACCTAGAATATGATATTGGCAAAAATTTCAAAACAATTCTGGCCCTAGTGCAGAACTAGATAATCTTTGAGATAGACTGACCAGGGCCTGTATTCATAAAACTTGCTGAGACCAAATTTTGTCTCAAGTCTCAAGTTTTGGTCTCAAATCTGAGACTGTTTTTGGTCTCAAACTTGTTGTTATTCACAAAATAGTTGAGACCAAATTTAGTCTCAGATTTGGTCTCAAACTTAAGACTGGTACATAGTTGTCTCAAATATTTTGGTAAAAGTCTCAAGCATTATTTCACCTTAACTGAGATTCATGTTTTTACTTTTTATGGTTTAATGTAAAGTAGAAATATTTTACAACATATATAATACTTAGCCTAAACTTTTGTAACAATGGATAGCCCAAACTTTGGTGTCAAAAGTACCTTACTTTGAGACACTTTTCAACAGTGTTTTCTGACTGCATAGCAACAAAAAAGTAGATCATGTGACATGAAAAATAAAAAACAGTTGACACAATTTTTAATTAATTTTTTATTTTAATAGACAGTATGATTTTTGTTAAGAATTAAAACACACAAAAACTATTGATCTTTCAAAAAATATTGGATATATTTGGAAGTTTATGGTTTGTTTACATTGTCAAAACTTGAGACTGGTCTCAGCTTGGTCTCAGCTGAGAACCTGTTTGTGAATACAAAGTTGAGACTTGGTCTCAGCTGAGACCAAATCTCAAAGCTGAGACTATTTTTTGTCTCAGACTTAAGATCTCTTTATGAATACGGCCCCTGGATTATAAATAGGGCTTGATATACCATGTGCATATCACAACAAATTACTTATTCTGCAACTCGTGTTTCAGTCCGAGCCAACAGAAATCTGCGGAAAAAGCTATTATTGTTGATAAAAACTAGTGTATTGAAATCTAATGTTAATAATTTCAGAAAAATTAATTTTGGCAGTCACACATAATAAAAGCATCCCACAGGGGATGCTTGTTTGTCGACAGAAGAAATTCACATAGAATTTCCCAGCCACCACTGGGTGGATTTTCTTCCAATTGGCATATGTACGCAGTAGCCATAGTGCAATTTTCTGAATATGATGTCTTGACACTTTGAGCAATCACAGAGTTCACATGGCCAAAAAGATGTTCTTAAAAGTTGTGTGCTTGTCCGAATGATAACATAAAAAGCACTATACCTATTTACATGAAATTTGGCAAGTGGCTTTAGTACCATTTATCTTGGAAATAGTATGAGTTAGAGCAATTTGGCTAAACTTTGTCTCGGAGATATGCTGGAAGTCATTGACCCATTTTAACACCATGTTTATCTCGTGCCAGGCTTTATCCTGGGACTGAAATTATGAAATACATCCTCTTTGGGTGTGTGTGTGTTTGTCCATGCATGGGTCATTAGTGTGTGTCAGGCAGATTTCTCTAAAACTACTGCATTTACACCTTTTTTTGTAAATTATTTGTGCCAAACGATTTTTATTCCCTTCAAAAGTTTATAGGATTTTGGACTTAACTTATGTGAGTAATGACTTTTATTACGCTACAATAGTTTACCATGTGGGACTCAATGCTGTACTCGGATGGCCACAAGGCATCATGGCCAACGTCTAAGAAAAATAGGCATTTATAGTTGGCCGTAGCCTCTAGTTGTCGTCACGTGATAACTTCTGACCAATCGCCCTACATTCTCGTTGACCACGTTGACCTGGTAACTGTTTGTAAATATACAGACATTTTCATTTATTTCTCAGCTTTTACTTATTGTCGGAGGTTCATTTTTGGTTATTTCTTTTATTATATATCATGGATTATTCTGTAAAATTTTTATTTTGACAGGATAATTATATTTCTTGCTTTCGTGTGTTTTGAGTTTTTCTCAGTTCAGGCCCTTTATTTTCTTCGTCTTTTATTGCGTTTAAAATGTCTTCCCATCAAACGAATAAAGACAAACCGAGAGCACAGAAATGCCGCCATTTTTGTTTTTCCTTTGATTTACACAACTATTGCCCTACCTGTAGGGAACCTGGCAAGGGTGATGACCCCTGTGTCAACTTTGAAGCGCCCTGTGATATCTGTGCATCTTTTACAGATGACCGAATGAAAAAAAATCAACACAGGAAATGCTACCTAAAGAAACAAATGGCTCACCCTTCTAATACAAAAGATGATGAACTTGATCTTTTGGGCGAAGGCGATTCTTTCACTGGTTAAAATGCAGACCTCGAGAGTGCTGCTGATAATCTTTTTACCTCACCCCCCGTCCTCAGCTCCTACCTTTCAGTTCTTTATCACTTAAAACACCAGCCAAATCTGTCCCACCCACCCCAGGTACTGCCTTGCAAAAAACATTGAAACAAATCTAGAGAAATCCCTGGGAAATTCCTTAAATATTCATTTACAGCAACAAATGGGCTCTTTTCAGGCATCTATGCTGGAAGCTTTTCAGTCGCTCCGAGAGGAGTTGACTGCTAAGAAACAAACAGGTGGATCAGACCTCGGCTTTTGCTTCCAAACCTGGTACATCTTCTCGCCCTGCTGTAAATCTGGACCTACCCCCTCCGAGACATAGAACTAATACTCAAACCGAGGATATGGATGTGGACTACGGTCCAGCAGTACCTCCTCATCTCAGATCTGACCCTCATGATATCTCGGATCAGAACATTGCTCCATCTGAATTTCCTTCCAAGAAGGTCTCAGACAAACCCCAAAAACATGGCCACTCTCGTAGTAGGCATGAAGTTGAATCCAAGTCTGCCTCGGATCCATCTGATAAGGAATCCGATGAACCTCGGATCCCATCTACTAAACCCAAAAAGCACTCTGATAAGAGTAAATACAAATCAAGGTCCAGATATGTGTCATCGTCCTCAGAGGAGGATCAGTCCTCTATAAGCAGACACAGGTCTTCTAAGCCCTCTGGGGCCCAGCCCTCAGGGGCTGTTTCTGACCAAGACCTCCCTCAACATGACCCAGACCCCCCTTATTATAGGGAAGTAGCTTTGTCTGACATTCCCTCACTGTACACTGAAGAAGTCGACACTTTTAGGCACATTCTTTCCCTCCCTGACCCCCGGGAGTCTATGCCTAGGTCCTCAACTTCAGCCATGGGTCTGGACGATGAGAAAGGCCATCAAGAGCTCAGACCTAGAGGTCCTTCCTCTATTCTTCCACTTAGCTCAGTTATCAAGGATGCCTTTGATAAATTTCAACATGACTTTAAGGCTGCTAATTTACCCGAGGGTAAATACATCAAGCCTCCTCCATCCACTTCTAAGTCGTACAGGGTGGGACAGCCCTGTTATTAGGACAAATATCAGGAGTTGAATACAGTTTTCGCAAAAATCTCTATTACTCCTAAACCCTATGGGGCCCCTATGGGCAAGGTACCCCTACCAATTCTTAAAGAATTGGAACATCAAGCTAGGCAAAATATCTCAACCCTCAATTTCACCGCCGCCTTTGCCAAAACCTCTTCTTCTTGCAATGCTTCCCTTTAGAAGATTCAACATAGCATTAAGTCAACTGTCCAGAAGATTAAGACACAGATTCAGAAAGGTGCCAATCCTGAAAAGGCAGCAAAGCGCGTATATGAGGAAGTCTGTGAGTACATGGATTTTTGGAATAAGACAGTTCTTATTCAACATAGGGCCCTTACTTGCCTCAGCAAATCCCTAGCCCATATTCTCCAGAGGGAACTATATTCTATGGGTAACACCGGCTTAGGCGCGAAGCCGAAATGACCCTCTTACATCCGCAATTGGGGGAAACGAGACGCCAAGAACTCAGGAACTCGTCCTTTTGGGACCCGTCCTTGTTCCAGTCTCAACTTGTAAAGGAAGGTGAAGACTTCCTCCTCAAAAAGGCACCTCTAAAGACTCTCAGGATTTCGCACCCTATCAAAATAAGCCCTTTCGTGGCCCCCACAACAAGAAAAGAGGCTCCTACAGGAAACGCCCCTATGGGGGCAACTCCTCACAAAGCAGTAATCATTTTCCTCTGGAAGGGGGAAACCAAACTTCAGAGGCTCCAGGGGTCGTTTTTGACCCCATCACAGCGGGCGAGGGCGTGGAAACCCCTCCCCCTAATGACTCCTTAAAAGCCTCCCTCAGTCCACCAGTAGGAGGTCACCTCCGTTCTTCCAGAAGAGACTGGCAAACAAACAAATGTTCTTCAAACGTGTTAAACATTATCACCAATGGCTACATACTGCCATTCCTTTCAAATTCAAATTTGGTCAGATTCCCTCTGATCCTGTCAGAGTACAAGGCCCGTCAAAAAGACCACGCCCTGGCCACTTGTATCCAGTCTCTTCTGTCAAAGAACGCAATCGAAAGGGTGGAAAATGTAAATGGTTTTACAGTCGCCTGTTCCTAGTAACCAAGCCTCACCAAAGGTGGAGGCCAGTCATAGACCTAAGCAGGCTCAACACTTTTCTACTTGTAGAAAAGTTCAAAATGGAAACTCCAGAGTCCATCAGGACCTCCCCTCTCCAGGGGAATGGGTATCGTCGATAGATCTGTCGGACGTTTACCTGCACATCCACATCCATCCAAACTCAAGGAAATACCTAAGGTTTTGCTACAGGTCACAGGTGTTCCAGTTCACCTCCCACCCATTCGGACTAGCCACAGCCCCCCAGGTCTTTACAATCATTGTAAAGGAAGTGAAACTAATGGCCCTCTCCAGAGGACTCAGACTTCACCAATACCTGGACGACTGGCTAATCAGGTCCCAGTCCCAGGAGGAAGCCCAAGTGAAGGCGGTGGTAGATGTAACCCAGTCCTTGGGTTGGATAATAAATAAGGAAAAATCAGAACTAAAATCTACTCAGGTGTTTTCATTTGTGGGCTACGAATACCATCTAGATTCAGCCCTTGTAAAACCCACTCAAGAGAGATGGCTCAAACTTCAGGATTTGATCCTAAGACTCAAGTCAAAACATGTTTTGAATGCAAGATGTTTGATGTCGCTAATTGGGTTGCTTGCCTCAACGGAGAAAACAGTCCCGGAGGGACGCCTTCACATGAGACCCTTTCAGTTTCATCTCAAGGAGCACTGGAGATATCCTCAGTCGCTGGACAGCCTCCTTCCTTGGACAGAAGCCATTGCAGCCCACCTAGACTTGTGGCAAAATCCCTCAAACGTGATGAAAGGTGCAGACCTTCATCCCAAAGACCACAGTATCCAACTCTTTACCGACGCCTCAAATGAAGGTTGGGGCACTCACTTAGATCAAAGTTCTACAAAGGGTCTGTGGTCAGATCGGGTAAAAAGGCTACACATAAATGTCCTAGAATTGAAAGCGGTCTCACTGGCCCTTCGAAACTTCCAGTTTTAAGGACCAGTGCCAGAACCAAACAGTGCTAGTTGCAACGGACAACTCAACAGTGGTAGCCTACATCAACAAATAAGGAGGAACTCACTCAGCAGAGATGTGTGCTCTCCTGTGGAGGATCATGACCTGGTGCCATCACTATCACATAACATTGAAAGCCAGACACATTCCAGGGTGCCTGAATGTGGTGGCCGACCTTCTATCCAGGTCAAACCAAGTGCAGTATTCAAACAGATCTGCCAAAAGTGGTTCACACCTCATGTAGACTTATTTGCCACTCATCTGAACCACAAGCTTCCACTGTACGTATCTCCTGTCCCAGGCTTGGGACATAGATGCTCTGAACATAAACTGGATGAGTCTCACTGCCTATGCTTACCCTTCTACGGCTCTCCTTCACAAGGTGATCCAAAAGATCAAGCAATGCGATTGCCTGATCATCCTAATAGCCCCAAGCTGGCCAGGGATGCCCTGGTTTTGGGACCTAGTGAAGCTCTCAACAGAAATCCCACTACAACTCCCGGTGTCATTGACCCTACTCAAACAGTCCCACAAGTATGTGTTCCACAACAACCCGCAACAACTCAACCTCCACGCCTGCTGTCTAGGAGCGGACAACTCCAAGAACAAGGCTTCTCTGTGGAGGTGGCAGAGAGAATTGCTGCTCCTCAGCGGTCATCAACAAGGACCATCTACAAGTCAAAGTGGGCCCTATTTGAAAAATGGTGCAGAGAAAATTTGGTGTACTTCTCCACTCCATCTGTGAAACAAATCTCAGATTTTTTCATGTACCTGTACCAAGACCTAAACAGGTGCCCCTCGACCATTGATGGTTACAGGACTGCCATCGATGACACTTTGGGCCCAACGGCCCACCATATTGCACACAGTGCAGACCTTCATAGGTTACTCTCCAGTTTCCACAGGGAACGTCTAAAAAGTTCCAGAAATCTTCCTAAGTGGAACCTTGTGTTGTTCTCAATTAGCTCACAAAAGCACCTTTTGAGCCTATGAAAGACACAGACCTCAAACATCTTACCCTCAAAACTTCTTTCTTGCTAGCTTTGGCCTCCGGCAAACGCCGCAGCGAAATCCATGCCTGGGTCGTAAACAAAGTATCTAATCTAGGCCAATGGGAAAAGGTTGCCTTGTTCCCTTCTTCTGATTTCATAGCCAAAAACCAACTAGCAAGAGAAGGTTCTCAAAGTGAGTCTCCAGTGACTATTCCAGCTTTGACTACCATTGTAGATAGACAATTCAAAGAAGACAGGACCCTGTGTCCGGTGTGGGCCCTGAGGTACTATTTGGATTGGACCAAAGACCTGAGAGGGTCTCGGTCCCTCCTTTTCATCTCCTTCAAGAAAAGACATACCTCTGACCTCAGACCCGCTACTCTCTCTTCCTGGTTCAAACAAACCATCCTACTTTGTTATAAACAAGCAGACCAACAAGCCTTGGACTTGGTCCAAGTTAAAGCGCATGACATTCGGGCCTTCGCGGCCTCTAAGGCCTTTTACGGTGGGGTATCGGTGGACCAAATCATGCAAGCCTGTCACTGGAAAGCTCAACCAACACATTTACAAATTTTTACCTAAAAGACCTTACTTGGTTAGACACCGACAACAATATGTACCTGGGACCCGTGGTGGTGGCACAACAAGTCCTAGATCCTTCCCGTCAGACCAGTTGTCCTCTGAAAGAAAAAACGGGTGGAGGGCACATCCGCTACAACCAAGTCTTCAGGAGTCTCTCCCAGGATCTAGGTATTCCTTTACCTTCAAGATGTTATGGGTAAGGTCATTTTGTTTTTTAGTTTGTCAAGTAACCTGTATTAAGGACTTATTAAATTGTCATTAATCTCATATTCAGGTGGCAAAAAAATTTATGAGAATTCCAACCATTGGGCTGGTCTGTCACTCGTGAAGGGCCCCTAGGGACCCTCAGACCTCTAAGTGAGCACTGCTGCACTTCCGTCCTACAATCAAAACATGTAGACAGTTTCAACACTGTCTCTTATTCTAGTTGGGTTTTGGGCTATTCACAGGCCCGGTCTTCGGGATTAGGGCACTGTAAACGGGACTCAGACTGGTATTTCTAACACTATTTCTAATATACATTACTTCAAATCTAAAGTTTGGCTGAAATTATTTGAAAATGTAGACAAGTTAGAGAACTCTGATAATTAGTTTTCAATAATATTTAAATATAAACAATCTTTAGAAAGAGTGATACCTGTACAAGGTTTCTCAGCACAGTCAGCTGGTTTTCCAATAGCCAGGCACTCAGTCATGTTTCTAGTTTTGAGCTTGTCACATCACTGACACTAACAGATTTGTCTGAGGAGGTAACAACTTGTTCCAGAAGGAGCTTTGTAGTTTGGCATGTTGGTGGTATCAGTGGACTACTGCTGGGTGACCTTGACATTCTTTTTTAAGATCAATGGCTGCCTTGAAAAAGTCAGATATAAATTAAACTCATCATGTTCTATTTTCAGTAGTAACCATCAGACCAGTAACCTTAAATTTAACATCATAAAGTTTTCCTTTAGACATTAAGGTTACCCTAAAAATGGTGAAAAATAGAATTATTTCAAAGGTTATTGTTAACTTGAGGGGCACGTTTTGCACATGCAAGAAATCCTAGAAATATCGGCTGACTCATTGCCCACTCAGGACATTCTATGTTTTGTTGTGTACTTACCTACAGGTGAGGATTTTTTGGAGCACTTGAAGGAGCACAAGCCCTACCTCCTATGAGAGATTATGGGCAACTTTTCCGTCGCCTTGAAAAACTATCAGGATGGTCAGACCCTGCATCTGAAGATTCATCTGGCTTTTGCTGAAGCTTTCAAAAAGTTCAAGGGTGCTCGACTTAGTGAGGTGATGTCTAAGAATGGTGTGGAAGACGGTCGTATCAGCCTGTCTGTGGCCAATGGGTTCGCATTTACTCCCGAGACTGTGAGGGAGATTGTAGGCAACATTGCGTATGATGTACAGGTAAGGATTGAGTTGTATGCCATCTAGTGCTCGGAAAATTTTGGCAAACTTCGGTGTTATCGCTCACTGGCTAAATGGTGATTAAAGATCGGAAACTTTAAGTACAACTCATATTTGCTACACTTATTTCTTTGTAGCCTTTTTGTCACAATAAAACACTAACTGAAATAATATTTTGTCAAAAATTTGAACATTCCCAGTTAAAATCACAAAACTAGACAGAAACACTTTGGGGTTTTCCCCACTGTAGTCAAGGTGATAGTATAATCAGCCAATCACAAGCAAGGATAGATAAAGCATGGCGTGAATGAATTAGATGTTTGTTAGGTTATATTTTTGTTATATTTTTGGTAAGTTATGTACATTTTCCCTGTTTTTATTTAATATTTGATTTTTAGTGTCTGGTTCACACTTTTGACAACATGATCAATGTTTGTGAAGGCTGCTTCAGTCAACTGAGGGACTTTAGAAATATTAGGCAGTTCTTGACTCAGGATGGAGCTGTGTCGGTTGCCAATGCTTTTGTTAGTAGTCGGTTGGACTACTGTAACTCACTTTTCAGGAGTCTCTCTAAAGTCAGTCTTCATAGATTACAGTCTATCCAAAATAGTGCAGCCAGAATTGTTACAAATTCGTGTAAATACACTCAGATAACTCCGGTACTCAGGAAACTCCATTGGCTCCCTATTCAGTTTCGCTCAGAGTTCAAACTGGCTACCCTGGTGTACAAGTTTATTCATACTGGTTTCCCTAAATATTTTGCTCCACATCTATCCACATACCGCACTACTTGCAATACTAGACACAGTCAGAGTTGCCAATTTCCTAAATGTACAAAAATTTCAACCTACAATTCACAAGTCCACTAAGCAATTTGATTTTAGTTTTGCCTTTAATGCTCCCACTGTTTGGAATTCACTTCCTGAAGACATTCACGCATCACCCACTATTGCCTCTTTTAGAAAGAAGCTCAAAACTTATCTCTACGCAAAGGCTTATCCTCCTTAGCTCATTTTCTCTTATGGCTTCTCCGTGGTGCCGACCTGTTTTTGTCCCTGGACTTTGAATTTGCATATTGCTATTGTCTTGTTGCACCTTAGAGCCCACTACTCAGTTGAGATTAAGCGCTATAAAAGTTAAATTTAGAATTAGAATGATTGGAGATGATCAATCTTTGTTCACATTATTCAGATTGGAACATCCAGTGTCAATATTGAAGCATCACATCATTAGACGATGGATTGAAATATCATTTCAAAATTTTTATCAAAGTCTTATTTGTCTTTGGAAGTCGATCCATGTTGAAATAACATGTCAGACTACAAAATGTGTTGTGTGATAAATGCCATATAAACATTGATATTTCAGTAAGTGCTTAAGCTATGAAAATAGGAGTTATACCATTTTGAAGACAGAACACTAATATTTTGTGACCCGAGTATGTTAAAGTCAGTTCTTGTAAAACATCCTTGAACCCACTTTCACTAAGTGGAGAGTGGAGACATTAATTGCCATGATAACTAGAGCTGGAACAGTGTTTATACAAGTTTGATAGTTCACTGATTGCCCCAAAAATGAAGTTTTGGTGCAGACGACAGAATTTTGCACTTCACAAAATATCTAGAAATCACCATCATCACATAGGATGTATTTTTGACCATCTCTAAAGCTTGCATTTTATTGAGAATATGGTGACAGTTTCCAAAAGTATCTGTGTTTTAACCACATTTTCAACATAGTGACAAAGTTTATGTTAGAGTTCTGTATTTTTATTGTGTTAATACATCCTATCCAATGGACACTTGCTTTGATGATCGAACTAGATCAAAGTTTGCTAGCTTGTAAGATACCACACAGCGCCAGTGGTAACTATATTTTATAAAAATTTCCGTGTTTGTGGATGTTGTTCTGTAGACTAAACCCTTTTTGAGTTAGGGGTTCCAGTTAGGGGAATGTCAGTTACTTGTGAGTTGGGGCTGTACCTGTAGTCGGATTGGTTAAATAGCGCTTTGAGTCCTGTAGTATATGGAGATATTGCGCTGAGTATAAATACATAATAATAATAATAATTTGATGTTTGTATTTTGTAGGGATGGGTCGGGAGGCCCGGTGTGTCGGTATCGACATTTTACTGAAAAACCGTGACAATCTTTTACAACTGCCACTTTGCTCATCAACGCATATAATTGAAGGGAAACTTAAAGTATTTGAAATGTACCTTAAATATAAAGAAAATTGTACACTTTTATATCATAGTTAATAATTATATACATTTGTAGCCTTTACAGCAATTTTGTTGAGCAGAACTGTCATGTTTTGGTAAATAAGTTACATTTTTTTTACAACAGGCTTGTTGCTTGTCAACACGTACAATGGAAGGAAAGCTTAAAATATTAGGAAGAAACCAGCAATCTGAAGAAATTGCACATATTTATCCCATATTTCTGTGCATTTGGGGACTTTTATTGCGATGTCATTCAGAGCAAACGTCCATGTTTGATTGGGTGTGAACTAATATGTGGAGTCCCAGAATCAGAAAGGGTTTGCAAGTGGTGACCTCCCTATCTGCAGATTTATTGTACTGACCCATCTCTAGTACTTTGATTCATTTTATTGTTTATTTTAATTTCTTTTCAAATAGTGACCAGCAGTTTCCTGTACCCAGTATGGAGCTCTATTTGTAAAGTTTTGTAAATATGTTATACGTCATGGTTTTATGTTAATGTAATATGTCAGATAAACCACAGACAATGGAAGGTTTTACCATTCCTAGATGCACTGTGGCTTCCACCTTGTCTGATTGTCACTGAAAGATAAACCACAATATTTTTCTGTGTACAGGAAACTGTTCACCTAGGCATGCGGAGGGTGAAGGACTCCAAACACTCGGAGACCGTGATTTACGTGTTCTTTGTGGGCGAGTTGGTGGACTGGAACCTTGTACAGGATGAAATCAGAAACATTGAGAGCCACTACCAACACAACCCCATGGTACTGATCCCTCCAGAGGCCGCACTGAGTGTCATACGGGGGTCTGTCTTATATGGACAACATCAGTATAAACTCAGAAAAAACACTGGAGCCACGCCAAGAACTAACGAAGCCACACCACGAAGTAATGACACACCACACCACTAACCAACAACAATGGTATACATACTCATTGAGGACAACATTGTGACAACTCAGGCTGTTTATGAGACGAGATTGGCACAACATTATTTTAAAAGTTGTGGCTGCCATAACATAATGTATTGCTAAATTCTTTATGGAGCAATATTGGCAGAAAAACATTGAAAATGTATATTTTTTGGAGTTAAAAGCCCTAGAGGAATTAGAATACTACTGTTGTTCAAATCAAAGCATACTGTTATTTTCTTTGCTTTTTTTCACCCTCAGAGTTGTCAGTCTATTTAAATTTTGAGACAAGGTGTTACTGGGCTTGTGGGTACAAGTCAGTGAGGACCTTTCTATATAAACATGTAATGACAGTCTTCTTGTGATATACCTGAATAAAGTATGTCGCTTTTTACAGACACTTCAGTGCTATTTTCTCAACTAGCATTTGTTATTGGAATGATTTTAAATCTGTGCAAATTTATACCTGTTTTCTTCTTCTCAATGTGTATGTTTATATGTGTATATCGGCATAGTATTAACTCTTTTTGAACTTTTTATTGCTCCCAAACTCCATTTTATGAACTCCTGTTCACTGTCCTAAATTTATATTTCACTGTTGTTTTATAAAAAAAATATTTCATCTACATTTAGTAACCGTCTGTTAAATATAATTGTATTTATTATACACATTGTATCAGATTTACTCTAAATACAGGGTAAGAAAGACTAAGTTAAGGGCTCTCTGGGTATTGTTTTCACCCATGGCATCTGCCTGCTCGGGTAGCAAGAAAAATCTTACCTGAGCTGTATCTCGGAAACTGTGAGTTGTTTTAGAAGTTAATACTAGTTGGGGGCATTGATCAGGGGGTGTAGGGGTACAATGTCATACTCTGACCTTGATTTGACTTTCCCGTATTGACTCTGACCTTTAAAATATTGTCCAGTCTATATCTAATCTATATCTAATATAATTTTGAATGATGTAGTTGTGCAGTGTCATAGTACGACCTTGATTTGACCTTTTGTTGTTGCCATAGTAACCTTCACCTTACAAATCTAGGCCGGGCTAAATCTCAGAAACCATAAGATGTAGAAAGCTGATACTTGGCATGGTTGTTGGTTGGGGGACATAGATGTGCAAGGTCATGATGTGACCTTTGACCTTTTGATTCTGGCAGAATGTTTTCTACCCACAAATATGAGACATATTTCTATCACATAGCTCTATGTACTGCTGTGACTGAATATTACATGTATTTTTATCTAATTATGATTGACTTAGATTAATAAACAACTCAATTATTAAATTTTGCAGCTTTATAACTTTTCTGTACAAATTAATGCTGTAATCTTGCTATTGTCATGTTTTGAGCGTTGTCTTTACATTTTCTCATTCCTAAGTGTTATATCACCTGCACTTTTATGTAATGTAAACTATCTGTTCTGAAAGAGTCTTTGTCTTCGTACTTTTCTTCTCTTCTGTACCTCATGGTGTCCCTGTGTAATTGCCCCAGGCTGTGGGGTGCTGACATCTTGGATGCAATTTATATTATTCCCTATTGCCAAAAACTGTTGACAATTTGCAAAACAGATATATAAATGTGTTGATTTTTCACTAATCTTTCATTAACAGTATAAGCTACAAAGATGTGTTACATATCAAGAAAAACGTAGTGTTACAGAGCTGTTGCTTTCATTGTGGCATTAAAATTAATACAAAATAGCGGGGAAATTTGAAGTTAAAAATTGAATCATTATAGCATTAAATTGTGATATATTTTACTATTTATTCAACAAGCTTGGTTGATAATAGTTCCAAAATAACCCTTGTGAAGTGTATGATTAAATATATCATACAGTACTACAGATTCATCTATATTGTTTTATTTTTACCGACCTTAAAGTTTAAGAATATTAATTTTGTCACTTAGATAATTTTCCTGTATTTGTCCACAGGAACATTTCGGAATCACCTTTTTAATCACAAATACTTCTTAAAGGGAAGGTTTAAATTCAAATGTTAAGTAAAATTGTCAGTGTTTTGTTAGAGGCGATATCTAGAGGCGATACCCAGCTTGCTGAAGTCATTATCTTATCACTATATACAGAACTGTCTTGTATGAGTTCTTGTATGTGTGCTTTAGTGTAACATTTGATCGAGAAATGAGTGATTTTAAATTTTCTTAAATCAAATCTGCTGTTGTTTTTTTTTCTTTACATTAGTTTTGGTTATATTGTGATAAATATTTTTGTATTCTTTATTTTTTTAGAAAATATAAATATAGAAATCAATAAATATAGAATTACGATTGACTTCATTTATCTTGTTGTTTATTGCGGTGTCATCAACGCTTTAGATAAAGCTACAATACCTAGAGAGACGCTGATTGTTCTCTCTCTGATCACATATTTATTCCACTTTGCTAATTGCTCATGCCATTTGTATCTATTTACTAGAGTGCTTCAAAGCATGGTAACCCACTCATTTTTCTGATGATTTTTCAATAGTTTTTGGGTTTTTTTTACCCATTAACAATATATAAACAAATTGATAATGTCTTCATTCAAGATGTTCACAGACAAATAGGCATGTTTCTCAGTCACAATGTAATCATGTAAGAGGTTGGAAGATGTGTTTCTTGTGTACAATATGTACTTCCTCAAGATACCATGATACGATTTGACAATTCAATTGTTTTAAAATGTTAAAAGGAACACTGGCTAGAGGGTTTCTCAAATTTGTCTTGAGAAAAATACATGTGATTTTGTTTCTGGAGAAGAATTGCCTTCACAATCACAAAATGTCAGGGAAAAAAGATGATTTACAAGATTACACATTGCGTACATGACAAGTGTGCAGTTAAGCATATTACACATATGTGTGGTGAGGAAAAAAATTAAGATAACAAGGAATCATTTCTTACAGATAAAGGCACCACCAGTAATTTCATTGTTTCACAGTGATTTCTGGGTATAAAACTTCTAATTTTACAGACACCGTCTATAACTGTTAGATTTTTTAGTGCAGCTTGATAAGAGCTTGCCTGACCAACAATACACCATTCCCTTAATACTAATTTTGTGGCAACATATGGCCCAAGAGGTCACCTTTGGCCACATGACTTCATCTTATTTTGTGGTATTGTTGGAATAACAAATCAATTTTGGTACACATTTTAAACTATCTTTTACACATGACGTACTGTGCAAGTATTGTAGCAGCTTAATCAGAGCATCTTGTACAATTGTACCTACCCAGTGCCTGTTGATCAAGTAAGAACAGAAAATAAAGGGTTCAACTCTGAGGGGATTTTGTCAACCCTCAAGATGTTGAAATACTAACTTTAGCACAGTCTAAGATCTACCGTGATCAGTACTTCTCTTGTCTGGGTTGATACTTATGACTCCTAACAAAGAAGTTCACTTCTCAGGAAGATTATCTCCAGTGTTTATGTTCAATGCTTGAGGCTAGAAAACCTGATGACAATACATTAGTTTATCCTGTAGCTGACTCTTCTCAACTGTCATAGATCATCTAGCAAAAACAACTCCATCAGTACAGTCTAGGAATTATTATTTCCTTTAACATTTAAGCTGGCCTCTTGATTGATAACACAAGTTCATGTCTGAAATACACCGGTGCCATCAATCAAAATCAAAGCCTTGTGTCACATACGCTGGCACTCTCTCCCTTGCAGATACCTTTAAGCAGTCTTGCATAATTAAGCAACCTGTCAGGGGTTCTTCTTTGTTTTCACGTAAGTTCAACTGATCGGCGCTGCTGGATTATGGTCTCCCTTGAATAACTTCTTGGGCTTTCAAATTTCTCTTTTCTTATCTTTCTTTAAAACTATAGGGGCGGGAAAATTTTTTGGGATACTTTACGGAGACCTTAAGCTCTACTTAGGTAACCTTAAGCATTTTTTCAAAACACCCCGTAATCGCATTTTGGAAAAAAAACACACCTGTGCTATAAAATTTGTCAGGCACATTCTAGACCTAAATCCGCAGGTCGGAAAGGATTTTCTGATCAATCGGACCATAGATGCCTGAATGGGAGGTGTTTTATTTTCGTAACTTTTTAAAATGGATACTTGGTTTGTATCTCAAAAACGGTCAGGATTTCCGCGTTTTCTTGGAATAACTAATTCAGCTACTTTTTGATAACCTTTCACCTGCTAAAGTTTTAGCCCTGTATTTGCAATATTAAGTTCACCTTAATGTAAAAAAATGGGATTTTAGCCCTCCAGTTCACTTAGTTTTTCACTTTTTTCAACCAAACTTGGCCACCTTGCAGTGAAATTATGGAGTTTTTATTCTCCAGCTATCATATTGTTCAGCTGACCTCGGTTAAATTTTGCACACTTGCTAAAGATGGCAATAGGGACATTCTTATTTTCTGTCCACCTTGGACTTCCAATACAAGTACAGTCATGGCCATCTTGAAGTAAAAAATGAGGGTTTCATCTCCCAACTGACTGACTGTTCATCCACATCAGTTCAACTTGACACACTGATTAAGCTTAAGGAAGAGTTTTAATGACCCTTTTCTTAGAATTTGTGTGTTTAAGATACTTTGGCCATCTCAACATAATAAATATATAGTTTTTGCTCCCACCTCATTTATTTTAAGACTTTTTAAAACCACACCTGTCACATGTATACTTAAAACAAAATTTCTGTTATCTGGCAAAGCTAATCTAGTGTTTTTGAAGTTATGGCATCTTCAAAGAAAAAATGAGGTATTTAGCATGCAGTGATGTGGTTATTAATATATTGCAGCCGATCAGTGTTCATATAATATAAATTCTCAATTTTAGGCACATTAAAAAAATCACACATTCTTCTGATTCCATTCTTATGGAATTTTGTGGATATGACCGTTCCTTTTTGGGAAACAAAGCTTTAATTTATTCAGCTTTTGTTTAGCAGCAGGAGTTGTTGATCTAGGTATTTATTCACATACACTATGTAAATTTGTGATCTGTATAGGCTTGACTTCTTTCAGAAGATAAGATGACTGGAAAAAGACACTGTCTCATAAACAGTTTTTCTGGTACAGTATTTTATATATCTCCAGCTAATTGAAAATGAATGAGTTCTTTTTTCCTCCTCCAACTCTGTATTTGCTTTTGTGTTATATCTATCTGTAGGCAGATTCGTGGCAAGTCCCACTGATGGGGCAGTGATGCCCCACTGTGCTTTGTGTGCATCTGCACACTGAGTGAAAAGGTTGATCAGGGATATCAAGATGTATTAATTTCTTTTCAATGAAATAAGACATGAATTATCAGAGGCATAAAATGTCTCAAAGATATACAACCTATGAATGTCCCTATCTATAGCGAATTATAGTTTACTACAATGTATCCTGATCATTATAAATTTAGGATTAAATATCTCCTGGAAAAAAATTTATGATCCCAAATTTACATCAAAAATGATATATTCTTTTCATAAAATATATCACTCTACAAAACACAATAATGCTCACATTCTGCTTACATTCTAATACTGTAACTGATACAGTTTTTAGATAATCCACTTTTTCATCACATACAAAACAAAGTAAATCTTACCTTCTCCTTACAGTCTCATAACACAACTACTACAGCTTTATTAACTCAAGTCTCCATCCGGGCCACTCGTTTTTGTTAGCAAAAGCCTTTTTCTAGTTGATTTAGCATTTAAGGCGACCACACCACTGGAGGGTATCTTGTAATTAACCAAACTCTGGCCTATGGTAAAAATATAAATTCCTCGATCAGGAAGTCCCAGCCATCTTGGAGAATGAGTCCTACTGAGGCACAGTCAGAGGTCTTCACTCATTGATTAGCCAATGGTTTTATATCCAATGGATAAATCCATGTTTAAGAATGCCAGTTTTTCCAAAATAAGGACAATTTAACACTGTCAAGCTAAACAAGTGTGAGACCAAATCTGCTAAATCATCTACCATGACCACTTTTGTCAATATACCAGGTGGTTCAAGTTGTTCAGTGAAAATCCATCACTCCACTTTATCAAGAGCACTCCAGTAGAGTTTTGGGGCTGATTTTGCGAAAGGTCTTAGCCAAGTCTCAGCCTGAGCCGCTGGCTCAAATCTGAACCTTTTGGCTCGGCTAACTTTTTGTCTCAAATGCGTTTCACAGAAGGGGTCTAAGCTGAGACCAAGCTTGTCAAAAGACCACAGTGGTTTCCCGTGTCATGTGTACATTAATTTCTAATCACAATTGCCTGATAATGACATGAAGCCTTAGTTTGACACAATTTATATACGATAAAATGATATTTTGCAACAGAACACTTTGTTTTCAAACGACTTCTTTACAGGTTTTTAGGTTTTGTACCTTATTTTGAGAAAAAAATGAAAGCAGCCATATTAGAGCCTTTTTAAGCACTTAAGCATATCAATCCATAAAGTCTGAGACCATGGGCCCAAATGAAATGGCCCAAAACTCCCCAGATGCCAGTAAAATCGATACATTATTCAAAAGGACTGTACACATGCCACCTTTATGCCATCCTTAACAGATGATAAACTTTGAAGCTTTAAATTAAAGTGCATTAGACGTATATTTCCGTTATCTTATATGACTCACTCTAGGTATCTTCCTTTGATTTGCAAAGATGTACCTATAACATTAAATATATATAGAAGGTTCAATCGGTTTCTTTATAGTATAGTTAATAGTGACAATTCAATTATTAGACTTTGTGGAAGAATTCTGTTGATGAGTAGCAAATCTAATATTGGCGAAAATAGAAAAACCAAATCTAATGAGTTAAATTGTTCAAGGGAAGAAGTGTGTATGCCACCAGCTCAATTTAACAGAAAGTAGTTATAGTAGAAACACTTATAAAGCACCGAAGTGATGTAAACATCCCCTAAGGCGTTGATGCGCAAAAAGGGATAGTCCAGTTCCAAAACAAGATCCGTTACCATATTAGCGTCCAATACAGGAGATAGGCTATGGTGGAGGATAACCTAATCTGAAAAGATATGTTTTCAACTGTTTTCTGAAACCAGAAATGCTTTCTATGGTTCTAATGGCTTGAGGAAGCTTGTTCCATTCTGTGGGAGCACCTACTATGAAGCTGCGCAGCCCTGAGCGTTTATTTGGTTTAGATGAGGAAATTGAAAGGCGATTGCCCCGTGTGAGATCACTCCACCTAATTAGAGAGGAAAGATATGGAGGTTGGCTGAAATGTATTGCTTTATAAGTAAGAAGATTGTATTTGAATAATATACAGTAATGAATGGAAAGCCAGTGTAGTTTGTGGAGGAAGGGTGTGACATGACAATATTTATTTAGCTTGCATACCGTACAACATAAGGCATTTTGAACTCTCTGTAGTTTGCTGGTATATGCCTTTTTGTGTTGTAAAGCAGTGAGTTGCAGTAATCCAAGCGACTGCTAACCAAGGCATTTGCCACCCTTACAGCTGTTTCATGATGTAAGTACCTGCGGACCCTTCATAGTTCCCGGAGATGGTAGTAACTTATGCTACAGAGATTAGCCACATGTCTTTGCATTGAATTTTCCGCATCCAGGATGACACAAAGGTTTTTGACTGATTCAGCTGGTTCCATGCTGTTGCCAAGCAAACTCACTGGGAAAGATGACTTCAGGGAGCTTTTAATTTGATCATCACCAATCGCTATGAATTCCGTCTTGTCCGGATTTAATTTAAGTTTATTATTTCCCATCGAAGCCTGGACCACCTCAAGACAAATTGTCAGTTCAGTGATACTAGAATCGAAGTTCTTAGAGGCAAGTTCCAAGTAAATTTGTGTGTCATCTGCATATAAGTGATGGGTCACGTTGAATTTAGATATGACTGAACTATGTGGGGTTGTAGATAGGGTAAAAAGGAGTCGCCCTAGGACTGAGCCCTGGGGAACCCCATAAGGGAGTTGAAAAGCATCTGAAAGATGTCCATCTATCTTGATCCGCTATTTCCTTGAATTGAGCTATGACTGAACCCACTTTAGTACTACCTCATCAATGCCATTCCAGTGTTGAAGGCAGGTGGATAGGATTGAGTGGTCTATTGTATCAAAGGCTGCAGATAAGTCTAAAAGGGCAAGTCCAACAGCTGCACTCTTGTCCATTGAGGTGGCAATGTCATTTTGTATTTTTAGCAATGCTGTTTCAGTTGAGTGAAAAACTCTATGCTGACTGGTTTTCATTGGATATACCCTCCTGAGCAATGAGCTCATTTATCTGCCAAGCCACAGCTTTCTCTATGAGTTTGGAGATGTAGCTGAGGTTTGACACAGGTCGATAATTCTTGAGAATATTTCTGTCAAGACCAGCTTTTTTCAACAAGGGTGTAACATGTGCCGTTTTAAAACAGCATGGAAAACTGCCCTCCTGTAGGGAGTAGTTCACAATATTTGTAATTGGAGTCAAGAGAACACTGATACAATCAAGGAGCAATGATGTTGGGATTGGATCCAAGTCACATGATTTATTTGGTGTGGACTTAATGATTTTAAGGACTTCTTCTTCTGAGATGGTTCGGAAGGAAACAAGCTTATTTTTGTAGGAACTTGTGACAGGGGTATCGACATCAGTAGACAATAATCCAGATCTTAGTTTAGCAATTTTGTCTGTGAAATACCTGCCAAAAGTGTGGATTAAACTGTTGATGGTAGTATGATCTGGAAGCACAATTTTTGGTGATCTATGAAGGACTTTCTTTACGGAATTCCACAAGGTCTTGGGGTTATCCTCATTTTCCCTAACCACATTACTATAGTATTTGGTTTTTGCACATTCCAAGAGGCAGTTGAAATGGTTCACTGCAACTCTAAAGCTACTACAATTAATGGCAGAGTTGTCCCTTCGCCACTCCCTCTTGAGTTTGCACTTGTGTCTCTTTGCTGCCAAAATCTCACTGTTTATGAACCCTTTGTTGGCATGTTGTGGAGTTTTGCGTTCATGTACAGGTGCGTGCTTGTCCAGTAAATTCCTGACAGTGTGAAAATACTGGTGCGATAGTAAGCTGGCTGTTTTGTAAGGAGCCTGGATAAGCTCAGAATTTGCAATATCAGACATCAATTCAGTCTTGTTTATCTTGCCGAGTTTTCTCATTTTTAAGCGTTTTACTCAGAAATTTTTGACCGGAAATAGTGAAAAAGACAGCCAGGTGGTCTGATATGCCATCCTTTACATAATGGTGAACTGAGGAAGTTAGAGATTTACAGTGCAGAGTACATCAAGGATATGTTCTTGTATGTGCGTAGGCGATGACACATGTTGAATAAAATCAAAATCCAACAGAACTGTGTTGAAATTATCTGTCCAGCAGTTTTGTCTGCCTAGCTGGATGTTGACATCTCCCAGGATAATGTTTTCATGTGATGACAAAGCAGACGCTTCCATGAAACAGGTGAACTCCTAAATAAATTTGCTTTTACTGGTGCTCGGAGGTTGGTAGATGACGTGTATCAAGAGCTGTCCCGCTTATCAGTTTGGCAAAGGACACTATTGATGTCATTCCTGACAAAGACATCAACTCCTCTTCCTTTCTTGTTCCTGCGTGGAACATGGTGAAGCTGGAAACCTGCAGTGGTTATCTCATCTATTAGGCCCTGTGTCTCAGTGACACCAACCATGTCAAGGTCATTTGACGAAACAAAATCGCCACAGGCTGACGCTTTGTTACCCAATGACTGGGCGTTCAGCAGACAGGCTTTGAAGTTTTTGATCGATGGACCTGGGTTCAAGCTAATGTCACCGGAAAGAATCAGGATGATGGACCACCAAGGGTTGACATTTCTGAAAATGTGTGTCACATGACGACAGTGGGCCTGCAGGGCGACAAAATCAATGTTGCATGTGTCCAAAGAGGATAGTAAACTTGGGTGAATAATTTTTGGTGATGGCAATCTACTTTTGTTGGTGGGGGCTGTTGACCGAGCAGTCAAAAGGATAGAAAAACAGAACCAAAAAGTGCAATGCTTGACCAATGAAATCCAAAGTTAAAATTTAGAAATAGGTGCACCTACCTTTCCTGCGTACAAACCTTTCTAATTACAGCATCACAGTACCAAAACCAAAAGATACTAGGTTAGGAAGGAGTAGATTGGTGCATGTGTTTGATAGATGTATAGAATTAACATTTGACAAACAGTGGACAAGGAATGTGGATTGATAACCAATATTTTATTTTATGTTACATGCAATACCGCAGGAATTATCGGGTGGTCGATAATACCCGTTCAATGACAAGCAGTACTTTAAACTATTATCT
This sequence comes from Sabellastarte sp. h YS-2021, assembly GCA_964017235.1. Lineage (NCBI taxonomy): Eukaryota > Metazoa > Annelida > Polychaeta > Sabellida > Sabellidae > Sabellastarte > Sabellastarte sp. h YS-2021. The sequence continues at coordinate 109,749,922 of OZ024934.1, forward strand.
GGGCATACTGACAGTCTCTAATCTGTTGGTTTGTGATTTTTTCATCCAATGCATACAGTACCAGTAAAATATATAAAATACTGACCAGTTGTTTTTGCAAAACTAAAAATTTTAATTGAGAATTAAAAAAAAAACATGTCTCCTCTAGCGAATGCTAAAACATAAGAGCACAATTGTAATAGGAAAGATAACAGATCATAAAATCTAAAACAGGTGAACTAAAAGTTAGCTGAGGATGTTCCAGTTTTGCTGTGGGCATCACACTCTTCTGCTGACAGACAGATGGAACGGGTCGTCAGGTAACACATTAGCCAATAAAGATGTGTTTCTAAGCTAAATGAGCTTTTAATGAAATTCTTAGAGAATTGAAAAACCTGAAATAATTTTTGATTTAATGACATGTTTAAGTGCTCAGGAGAGATTTAATTTTCAATGAGTTTACACTCAGAGCTTTATTCTAATTGATACAGATTCTTTGATCACTCTCAGTTTCGACTGAATAATCTGCTTTTTCTTGTTCTTAGTTTAAAATGGGACTGCAAGATATCTACTCAAATTTACATGATTTATATTGTGTTGAAATAGCAGCCTATAGAAAGGCTAAAATAATGACAGTTACAATAATTGGCTCTTAAATATTTTTTATGGATTTTGTAATTTCTATTATAACGAAAGGAAAAGTGGAACAGCATTTTATCATTCATGTCACTAAATGCTGGGACGCTGTTTACACTTCCCAGTTTTTTTACAATACGAAGAGGTTAAATGAAGCCATTAGAGAGGACTTGTGAAATAACTTCCCTGTAGATTCAAATTTGGAGCTCCTCGTTGGTCTAATGGTTTTAAACAGTTTGTCATCTAACCACAGGCTAACATGCATCTCCATGTGTGGATTCGGCTCCACCAAATGACAAATGCTGAGGACCTGTCCTAATATGAATGGGATGTAAACCCCCTACTTTGAACTCTGAAGTTTCAAATAAAACGAATGAAAGGTCCAGAAAATACTTAGTCCAATTTTAATTAGCCTAGCATTCAGAAATTTGCGGTGTCATTTGCAAAATGTGTGATGTATAATAATTTTAAACAAAATTAATGAAGATTCATTTTGTGTCCTGAATTTTTGTGTGAGTTAATTATGGCATAGCTCTACAGCTATAGATCATGTCTACATCCAAATATTTTCAAAGCTTCAAAACACTGCTTAACAGCTTTACAATGAATCAATATGTAACTTTTTTTCAGTGATTTTCTATAAATTTATTGAGACTCTCTCATAAACCAAAATTGGCTGTCTGGGTCTGTGATATGTAATGAAGATAAATTTTATTTGTTGTAATATTACCAGACGAGAGTATAAGAAAAAAACCTATCCATTCACATTCAATTTTATTTTTTGAACATAAATGTTAGGAAAAATATTATCTGCAGTGTTGAATGAATGTTTTATAGAACACATTTAGCCCTAATAAAAAGTGAAATTGCTTCATTTTCACCAAGTATAAAGTAAAAATGTGAGATAATGCCTCAAATATATGTCGTTTATATTATTTTGATAAAGTATCAGCTATTAGAAACACTAAATAATGATGCTTTTAAAATTTGATTCTTAAATATTCCTTGGGAATTGTGGAGCAGTGAGACAGCTCTTCTCTCCATCAAAAATAAGTTACTTATCCTTTTCAAGAGGTGAACCTCATGCCTTCACCTTCCAGCTGCTTTTCACACCATTGATAATTCCAGTCTATTCAATTGTCTTCAGACTTGGTTTGGACTGGGGGGTTTTGTTCTTAAATGATCCACTTCCTACTTAACAGAGCGTTATCAGTCAATAAAATTGGTTCTACTTTGTCTGATTTTAGTGAACTCTTTTTTGGTGTCCCCAAGGTTCTGTTTTGGACCCTTTCTCATTGTACACTAGACCCCCAGTTTGAATAAACTGGAATAATGAAATAACCCAAGTTTATGTCCATTTATGCATTTGAAGAATAAATTTGCTGCCTTTGTTGAACAGGTGCCTGGATGATGTAAAAGAGTGGATGTCAAAAAGTAAACTCAAATGGAAACCTGATAATACAGGGTTAATTGTATTTGGTTCCAAAAGAAAGAGGGATAAGTTGAACGCATGTTTCCCAATTGACATCGGGGGTGGTCCACTCTGCCCTGTTGAGGTACTCAAGATTTTGGGTGTATTGTTCGGTTCTGATTTTCCCTGTCCAAACATGTTCAGAACGTCGTTGTTTTGTTTCAACTCTGTTACTTTAGACATGTCAGACGGTTTCTCACTCAAGATGTTTCTGTACTTGTGGGCAATGCTATTGTTAGTAGTCGGTTGGATTACTGTAACTCACTTTTTAGGAGCCTCTCTCCAAGATCAATCTACATAAATTACAGTGCATCCAAAATAGTGCAGCTAGAATTGCATCAAATACCAATAGTTAAGCTAGCATGACACCTGTACTTAAGAAATTGCATTGGCTTCCTGTTGAACATTGCTCAGCTTTTAAAACAGCCACACTTGTTTACAAGTTTCTTCACAGTGGTTTTTCAGAGTATTTTGCTCCATCCCTCTCTTCCTAAAGCATTTCTGTCAGTACCTGGTGCAGTCAGAGTGGTGGTAATTTTGTTGTCATTCCAAAGTTCCACCCCTCTATTCATAAACCTGTCAAACAGTTTGGTTATAGTTTTGCTTTTGATGCCCCCACTGTGTGGAATGCCCTTCCCTATGAGATTTGTGTGTCCCCTTCCCTGGCCTCTTTCAGAAAACAGCTTAAATCCAAGCTGTACACCAAGGCATACCCACCTTACCCTCAGTCATCTCCTGGGGCGGATTTCATGAAAGGTCACAGGCTTAGCCCAGTCTCAGGCTGAGCCAGCGGCTTAAATCTGATCCTTTGGGCTCAGCTAAGTCTTTGTCTCAAATGGGTGTCACAGAAGGGATCTCAGTTGAGACTAAGCTTATCAAATTACCACAGTGGTTTTGTGTGTCATGTGACCCTTTTTCGTTGTCAAATTTTTCTACTGATGACATATAAGTTCTTTGCTTGATACATAATATCTCTGGTCAAATGCTATCTTGCAATGGGAAACCTTGTGAACGTGTAGAAACAGCCAAAGACTACTTCAGTAGGTTGTCTTATACATTTATACACTATTTTCAGACATTTGAAATTTTGAAGTGGAGAAAGAATTATGGCCGGAATATTTGAAACTCTGTTTACAAAAATTAAGTCCGCTGCCTACCAGTCTCAGCATTTGAGCCAGTTGTTCAGCCAAAGCTGAGACATTTTGTGAAATCCATAAAAGCTGAGCCCATGGGCTCAAGAAAAATATTCCAACAGTTTGAGACAAACTTCTCAAGTTTGAGTCTTAAACCAGGCTAAGATCTTTCGTGAAATCCACCCCGGGTGTTCTCTGTGGTGCTTTGCCTCTTTTCTGTCCCTGAATACTCTAATCAGTTGACTTTCTTAATAATGTTGCACCTTAGAGTTCCCTTTTAGATGTTAGATTAAGCGATATAAAACTTCAGTTAGAATGGAATTAGAATAGAATAGTTTCTGCCATAATAAAAGTAAAGTGGAATTCTGGTCTGTCATGCACTTCGCTATCTGCTGCGTTACTGCTTAAACATTCAGAGCTCTTGGATCGGGAACTTCATTTGCAAAGTAATTTTTACCCCATAGCCCTTAAGGGCTGTCGGGGTATTGTTTTCACCCATGTTGTCCGGATGGACGCGCGGGCGGTTAGGCGGGTGGCATGAAAAAGCTTGTCTGGGCTGTATCTCAGAAACCGTAAGGTGTAGGAAGCTGATACGTGGTAGGGACATTGGTTAGGGGGTGTAGTTGTGCAACGTCATGATATGACCTTGATTTGACCTTTGACCTTGCCGTAGTGACCTTGACCTATAAAATCTTGTCCGGGCTATATCTCGGAAACCGTAAGGTGTAGGAAGTTGATACTTGGTAGGGATATTGGTTGGGGGTGTAGGTGTGCACCGTCATGGTCTGACCTTGGTTTGACCTTTGACCTTGCCATAGTGACCTTGACCTATAAAATCTTGTCCGGGCTATACCTCGGAAACTGTAAAGTGTACTAAGTTGATATTTGGTAGGGACATTGGTTGGGGGTGTATGCGTGCAACGTCATGGTCTGACCTTGATTTGACCTTTGACCTTGCTGTAGTGACCTTGACCTATAAAACCTTGTCTGGGTTATATCTCGGAAACCATAAGGTGTAGGAAGTTGATACTTGGTAGGGACATTGGTTAAGGGATGTAGTTGTGCAACGTCATAATCTGACCTTAATTTGACCTTTGACCTTGCTGTAGTGACCTTGATCTATAAAATCTTGTCCCGGCTATATCTCAAAAACTGTAAGGTGTAGGAAGTTGATATTTGGTAGAGACATTTGTTAGGGGTTGTAGGTGTGCAGCATCATGGTCTGGCCTTGATTTGACATTTGACCTTGCCATAGTGACCTTGACCTTTAAAATCTTGTTGCACCTTTGGGTCTGTCTTTTGATGCAGATTAAGCACTGTTAAAGAATATTAGAATATTATTAAGAATTTTACATATTAGAATTTATTAAGAATTTTACTTTCATAACTTTCCATTGTAAGAGATAGAATTTCATCAGTGAGCCACAGATTTTGCTCCAACACCACACATAAGCATTCATTAAATGTATTACCACTTCTGTATGCATGGGAATATTCAAAACATACATCTAAACCATAATTCGGCCATGCAGATGTAGATAAAGAGTGTTGAATTTTAGCTTACTGATTAATGCTGTCACCTTGTTATTGAATTATCTTGTTTTAATACTTCATCTTTACATGCATTATCTTTCTTTTAAACATTATTTTCTCCATTTAAACATTGTTCGGACCTTTGCATAACTGACAATGCTCTGAAAGTATCCTAAACTTTGTACTGGTACAGTACTTCTATATCTCATGGTGTTGAAAATATTTTCCTAGGCTGTGGGGTACGGGCACCTCTTATGCTATTTTTATATATATGATTTTTTCCTGTTATGTTACCCTTGTTTTCATGTATAGCTGTAATGTGTCTTGTTTTTAGAAATTGTATAAATGTAACGAGAAATGTCAATTCAGCTGTTCAACATGTAATAAAATTCCTCTGCCATAGGGCTGCTCCTGTTTGCAAGCTCCTTTAAGGCTTCTTGCCACTCAATGCTTAAAAGCAGGTAGATAGGGGTTAAATGTCATCGCTCTCTGTTCTCTTATAGAGTTCAAAGTGCACAGAATAGGTTAGAGTATTTACTAGTTTTAAGGAGTAGGGATACGGGAAGCAATGACTCATGGCAATTACTGCCTGCATTGCCTATTACAGATTCTTGGATGATTGTTTCTCTACAATTGGACGTTGTAATTGGCCATGATGTGTGCTTTGTGCTGCATATTGTGATTTTTACTGATGTCGCACTAGTCTGTCCAGGCGTACAGGTGGCATAAGCTTTGCCCCAACAGTTGTGTTTATAAATTTAAGGAGAGGTTTCTTCAATGAAATGAAATTAATTATGTTGAAATTAACTGCCCCCAGGTGTTCAGAAGACAATGAAAAAAGGCATGGAATATTTATCCACTTAAAATTACTTGTTTCTTCATTGACAAAATTTGAATTCAGACATTATCTTAAAATATTCTAATTTAAATGTTTTCATTCATTTACAGGGGGCTCGGTGGTGTAGCGATTAGATTGCTCACCTTTAACCTCTGAGGTCACTGATTCGAATCCCAGCCCCGCCACTTCATGTTGGAAAGTTTGTGGTTCTTTGCCGATGCCAGTTACTTTACAGTGCAGAATCTTGACCAACTAGTATGTACTTGTTCCTCCACCTGTAAACTACCCATCGCAATATGACCCTAGCAACAAGAAATAAATCTATATCTTCATTCATTTACAATGCTGAATATGCTATGAGGTGCTTGATAACCTTGAATAGTAGTAGTAGTAGTAGTAAGAAACACTTATATAGCGCCGAAATTGATGTAAACATCCTCTAAGGCACTGATGAGCAAAAAGGGATAGTCCAGTTCCAGAAAAAGGTCCGTTTCCATATTAGCGTCCGATAGGGGAGATAGGCTATGGTGGAGGATAAGCCAATCTAAACAGGTATGTTTTCAACTGTTTTCTGAAACCAGAAATGCTTTCTATGGTTCTAATGGCTTGAGGAAGCTTGTTCCACTCTGTGGGAGCCCTGCTATGAAACTGCGTAGCCCTGAGCGTTTATTTGGTTTAGATGAGGAAATTGATAGGCGATTTCCCCGATTTAGATCACTCCGCCTCATTAAAGCAGAGAGATATGGAGGTTGGCGGAAATGTATTGCTTTATAAGTGAGGAGAATATATTTGAACAATATACGATAATGAATGAGAAGCCAGTGTAGTTTGTGCAGGAAGGGAGTAACATGGCAGTATTTGTTTAGCTTGCACACCGTCCGACATAAGGCATTTTGAACTCTTTGTAGTCTGCTAGTATATGCCTTTTTTGTGTTGTAAAGCAGTGAATTACAGTAATCCAGACGACTGCTTACCAAGGCATTTGCCACCTTTACGGCTGTTTCATGATTTAAGTACCTGCGGACCCTTCGTAGTTCCCGGAGATGGTAGTAACTTATGTGACATAGATTAGCCACGTGTCTTTGCATTGAATTTTCAGCATCCAGGATGACACCAAGGTTTTTTACCGATTCAGCTGGTTCCATGGTGTTGCCAAGCAAACTCACTGGGAATGATGACTTCAGGGAACTTCTAATTTGATCATCACCAATCACTATAAATTCTGTCTTGTCAGGATTTATTTTAAGCTTATTATTTCCCATCCAAGCCTGGACCGCGTCGAGGCAATTTGTTAATTCAGTGATACTGGATTCGAAGTTCCTAGAGTCGAGTTCCAAGTAAATTTGTGTGTCATCTGCATATAAGTGGTGGGTGACATTGAATTTAGATATGACTGAGCTGAGAGGGGTTGTGTATAGGGTAAAAAGGAGTGGCCCTAGAACTGAGCCCTGGGGAACCCCGTAAGGGAGTTAAAAAGCATCTGAAAGATGTCTATCTATTTTGATCCGCTGCTTGCGTGAGTTGAGGTATGACTGGACCCACTTAAGCACTATCCCATCAATGCCATACCAGTGCTGAAGGCAGTTAAATAGGATTGAGTGGTCTATTGTATCGAAAGCTGCAGATAAGTCCAAAAGGACTAATCAAACAGCTGCACCCTTGTCCATTGATGAGGCAATGTCATTTTGTATTTTGAGCAATGCCGTTTCAGTTGAATGAAAAACTCTAACAATAAGTTTCTGTTGTAAAGTTTGCAAAACAACTTTTAAGATTTTGACAAGATGACCTGCCAATGTAAAAAGGCATTACCCACTCTGAAAACATTAATACCAAACTAACCCAGAAATGTAAACATGTAAAAAGGCAGGTACAACTGATAGACGTCATAAGGTCAAATGTGAATTTTAAGTAATAATACCCAACCTGACAAGCGGAGGTGAAGGATGGTTGTGTATAAAATCACTCAAATATCCAGTCAGTGTGTGTTTAGTGGTTAGAACCTTTGCCTCGGCAGTCATGGGTTCAAATCTAGTATCTTTTCTCTTAAGACTTTCTACACTGGATGAACAGGAAACCTTCCCTTATCGGTTGAGAGACGAACATCCCCCATTTGACCATGACAGCAGATTTCTAATCTACTGCTTTGCAAGCGCAAAATCTTCCCCACAAAGGGGAACTCAGTGCGCTAATTAAACAAAATCATAATCATAGGGAAGTCGAGGGGCATTCAAGGTCAGTAACCCAGGATTGTAGGTGTGGCTGGGAGGGAAGAAAAACTAAGTAGGGAAGCTAGAGCTAAAGAGGTGAGTTTTAAGGTGTTTCCTAAAAGATGCAACAGAAGGACTATTTCTTACATGGAAAGGGAAGGAGTTCCAAAGGGAAGGGGCATAGTGACTGAAGGAATTAGAAAAGTGTTTCATAGATTTGTGATCTCTGCGATTGAAGGAGGGGGTTTGAAGGAACTTGAATTTAGGGGTACTTTGCCTTGTGTTTCTGGAGGAAGGGTAGGGGTGGATTAATTCTCGTAGGTAAACTGGTTGGCCCTGGTTGATAATTTTGTATGTAATAAGACCAATTTTGAACTGTACCCTGTGTCTGACTGGAAGCCAATGGAGTTTTTTTAGTTGGGGAGTAATGTGATAAAATTTAGAAGAACGGGTGACAACCCTGCACAGTGAATTTTGAACTAACTGCAATCTCCTTAACTCAGAATCAGTGAGGGATAAGAAGAGTGAATTGCAGTAGTCCAGCCTGCTGCTCACCAAAGCATTCGCTAACAGGACTGATGTATTCAGGTCTAAAAGGGGACGAATTCTATAGAGGTCTCTTGCCTGTACTCTAGTGGACTTAATGACCTGATCAGCATGGCATCCCCATTCTACAGTTGGAAGGCAAATTTGGTGGATCATTACAATTTCCCTCTATGTTTATGATAAACACCAGAATATTCACATAATATGGTCATGTGACTGTAGGGATTGGTCACATGACAGACAAAAGATTAATCATTTTACCAATCCTGATTGCCAAGATAAGATCTTTAGAATAAATATCAAGAGCATTAACAAGCATATTTTGCAATTGGTGATTAACTCTGAACTTGAGACTTTATCAAATTTTGAACCCAAGGCAAAGTACTGTTTCTAGTCTAGAATAGCTAAGATATTCCGTATTCTCCTTGTCAAATGTTGCCTGGGGTCCATTTATTACAGATTGGTTAACAATGGATGTCTTTAAAGGACTCTTGATGCTGTTAGTTGTTGACGCTAGAGGCCGTTATAATAAGTTCTTTTGTTGTTCTAAATTTGCCTGAATATATACTTATGGAAGCCTTGGCCTATGGTGACTGACACTAAACAGGTCGTATTGCATCAAAACGTAAAAAGTTTGACCCCAATGCCATACTAAGGAAACAACTGGTGTAGGGTTATGAAAGAAGCTTTGTAGGCAAAATAAGGAAAAAAACGTGTGTCGACAGTTTCAACTTATTTCAAGATACCGTACAGGAAGATTTGATATAGGATCATAACAACAAATAAAAGTTTATCAATGAATATCAAAGTTCATTCAAGATGATCTCTTTTCAAAACAATTCTATTGGCACTCCATTAAAGTATGGCTAAAAAGAACCATAATTTTAACGATCAAGTTATATATTATGTTAGCTATAGTTAAGAGTTTTTCACTTTAGCATTCTCGAGATCTTCCTACAGATTAAGGGGTGTCCCTCTGGCACCACTTGTGGGGAGCAGGTTGGGGTGTCTTTTTATCTTTGCCATGCCTTCGCTTATTATCACTTTACACTATGCATAATGGGCCAGACACACTCACTGAATCAAATCCAGATGCAAATCCAGAACTTAGATTTGGTTGCCAATAATAAAATAGTGTGATAAGACACAATAACTCGAATTCAGTTGTGGATCTTATTATTTCAGCCCAATTGTTTTTACGCAGAATTCTTCTTATTATTTCCAGATGAATTTTTTGGGAACTTTTGACAAGTTTGTCACAAAGCCGACTACTGAACGTTGGTTAGAACTGTGTTATATATTAGTGTCATATTTTAATGAACCATCACCTCAATGTAATTCACGGTCCCAAACCATCAAATACTAGCATATGCCACATGAAACAGGTTAACATTGATCTACAGCCATTTTTTGAGTATCGTCTATGCATTCATGTATAACAAGAAGTATCATATAGATCTTATATCGCCAACTTCCTGTTAGCAAGAATGCATCAAAAGTTGAGAGAAAAATTAGGAAATGTAATACATTTTAAAGATTAGGAACAAGTATTTTGACTTTACATATTTAATATTTTATTAGTCTTCAGACCATGTGACATCATATTTTGGCATATTTTGTTGTTGACAATGAGCAGCCATGAAATGTCTGGAATCGTGACATTACTATGAGCTTATTAGATGCATTCACTAACACACTAATGAAAGGCTTCGTTAATTGAAACCTGTGTGGTAGCAAGTTCCTGTAAGTTACTTAAATGCTATTTAAAATACTGATTATCATTATTGGGGTGATAATCAATCGTCTTATTAATATATGATTGATTCTGACATTAACATACGCTTTTGCAAACTGGAAAAAAAAAAGAATTAAATCCTAGATCCGCAGAGTATCTAGATTTGGTTCAGTGTGTTTTGACCTAAACATATACATATGCCGTCTTTTTTGTCCCAGTATAAGTGAAACACAGTGTTTTGTCAGATCACACACAGACATACGGCCAGAGAGTTGTTACAATTGAGTTTTTATAAAAGTCTCAGCTTTCCTTTTTATAGAACAACAGGATTTAGGTAAAGGACTCTCATTGTCAGTATATTTTATCTCAGCAAGGCCTCATCTCTGGCAATACGTGGTCAGAAATAGACAGAGATTGTTCTCAACATCTAGTGGCAAATATGAAGTGGTTGTATGCATGGCTGTTTGTCTGTCTGTTAGTCTGGATGTGTAAGGCTGCAGACGCCAGAGTTGTGAACGCTGCAGAATGGGAAAAGTGCTGTAAAGGGAGGGAGTGTGAAGAGATCAGGAGGGTTATCCTGAACCCTGGAAATGGAGGAGACCTGGACAACAGATACAAGCGCATCTGTCAGATGTACGGAAATGAGGATCACTTTGCTACACTTTATGATACACAGAACCGTATTCCTGTGTTTAGCCTCTCGCAGTATCAGAATAGAGGGACGAGACATCCAAGGCCAAACATAACAGAGTTTTACATTGAACCTCAGCTGGAAAATGCAACTGCGGATGATAACATGTCACCCGAAGATAATCATACTCAGTATGATAATCAGTCTACCAATGCAAATTATAGGAATGCTGGAATATATAATAGGGGACACATGTATCCAGCAGGCAATGCAATGACCCCAAAAGGGAAGAATGCCACTTTTACACTGACTAACGTTGTCCCCCAGAGGAAGGATCTGAATCAAAGGTGTTGGAATAGAGTGGAACAGCAGATTAGGAACTATGCTAACAGAAGTAAGTGTGGTAATTACAGTGTGGTCGTAGGGGCAGTACCTGGTAATCAAACGTTGAACGGAAGAGTCAATATTCCATCCTACATCTGGAGCTACATCAACTGTAGCGATCAGGTAGCTTTGGCGTTTCTGTTGCAAAACAATGTGATCAAAGAAGTGCAGTGGAATCAACCGGTAAAAGTCTACCCTCGGATTCGTGTCAATGATTTTCTCAGCAACATATCGGTGCTGCATCAGAATGCACATCAGTGTATTTCACGCCTACAGAGACAGAGACTTCACACTGGTGCCAGAAATTTTACTGACGTGGACTTTAGGAGCCTAACATGTAACCGCCATGAAACAGAGTTCCAGAGAGAAAGATTTAGGGAGGGGAGACAAGCTGTGAGATCTCAAAGACAAAATAGAAAGTAGTCTTATAGGCGACGATCAAGAAGAAGAAATGGCTAAAGTCATCTCATCCACTCAACTGTTTTAGACATTTTATGTATCAATAATGCATTAGTCAGGATTAAATCAGGTCTTATTCCCACATTGTCTGGGCCAAGTATAGATTGATTGTGTTTTATTTTGTCAAGTAAGTATTTCTTTGCCAGCAATATAATCATAATATATATCCTAGCATAAAATGCATACTGTGTGACAGTTGTTCAACATTTGTGCGAAAACCATCTGTAATATGTGTAGAGGTTTTTTAGCATGAAAGAGCTCGGGTAAAAATGGTGACTATTATTAAATATTGCGTGCAAGTATTTTTTGGTAAGGATATGTTACGACATAACAACATTTAAGTCAGCAAGCATGGTAAATGTAATGTAACTTTAAAAAATGGTTAGTTTTATAACTCAGTTCTATCACTAGGATATGGATTCGTAGAGAACTACTAAGATTCTACTGTTGAAATTTGCGAGAGGAAATTGCTTACTTGAATATGTTAAGTCTAAATTACAGGCTTGTAGTATTTCGGTGTAAATGGAAATTTAATTAAAAATATAGCTTTGCCAATATTTGTTCACATAAACCTTGGATGGTCGCCATGGAAGTGTCATTATTGTCAGTTAGCCTTACCTTTTTGTCATGTGTAATAAAATCTAGTAAAAGTTAGTAATACTGTTTGTTTTTGTTGGTGAATCCATATGTTTTGTTTGTTGTGTCCCAAGGATCACAGGACGCTTATTAATAAACAAACCATTCAAGTTATACCTTGTTTTGTCAGGCTGGCTGCCTTTTTCAGGAATATTTGAAGCTGAACTTTAACTGGTCTCCCACCACAACATAGCTAGGATGGGGTTGGCGACATATCTGTCATCAGCCATTTGCAGTTACTGTTATTAGTCGAACTTTAAGCGAGGGATTCATTTTTCAAAGCTATTTTGTTATCTATTTAATGGTTTATTCTTAATTTTAGTGGCTATTTAACTAAGAGTACTGTGGGCGACGGACAACACAGTTCATGAGTTGTGAGTCTCACGACAAAAATATCAAAAATATATTCATACAGAATGTCTGCATTTTTAGGTTTAGAATTTATAGATGAAATATTCTTCAACTGAAAAAGGAATTCTTTTGGTCTTTTCACAGTCTTCATCAAAGCAGCAAGTTTACAGTTCCTTTAACCTAGGCTTGTTTGATGTAAAATCTGCCCCTGTACTAAGTGTACTGAACAAAAATTATTTTATAAATTAATTCAGATTGAGCTTACAAAATCTCAGACATCTTCTTCTGGAATTATTTTTTCTTCTAGGTGTCAGTAGTGGGCCTCTAAAAGTTAAGGTGCTCAGATATGCAGATGAACAGTCATTTATGCAATATACTTCTCTCTATGAAACTATGTCCAACGCCTGCAGAATTTTGAGGGAATGTTTCCACACCGCTGAAAGCCCAAAGCCAAAGCCGATATCACCCATCGAGGTGTATTTACTTGAAGTGTTTCCAAAAGACTGACAGCAATATCTGAAATCGTCACCAGCCAAGTTTCCCCTCATGTAGTTTCAAAGGCAGCCCTCACCCTGTACAGGGAATATTGCATGGACCTGATGATCCAGCCCACATTATAGTTAACATCAGCAAAGTGCAAAACAATTATTGCCGACCATCAGTGGTTTGAGTTACAGACTTGGAACTTGAAACTAACACAAATATTTACATTATTAAGGCTGCGCCAAATTCAAGTTTGTGTGGAATAAACCTTAAAGGCTGTTAATTCAACTATTGATATTACCGGAGACAGGTTTGTTCTTTAAAAATCCTAGTTTATCTGTTTTTATGTCGGCTGACTTAAATTTATTAAAACCCACTTAAGTAAAATTGTGAACAAGTCCCCCAAAAGTGTTTCTTTGTTTCCTAGAGAGACCTCCTCATACAAACTGAAAATTTCAACTCTTTATCTCAATTTTCTCATCTACTATTGAAGGGATATCCTGCATATATGTACTAGGCCACAAGTAGATTCCCTTGTGTGAGTATCAGGCCTGGATCTTTCTTCAATGATTTTAATGAATTTTGAAAATAACTTTTAATGCACTAACTTTGACGAAATCACACACTAAATCACTTATAACCTGAAAATTATTGCATTGGAGCATTACAATAAAATATATTGTTCAGCTACTTTTTCCATCGCTACAATATTCTAAATCAGTCCTACTTGTTCTTGGTCAGACCTGACCCCGGGTCAGAAGTACTACTTTAAACTCAATGCAGAGAGAAAGATAAGCTGCTATGGATTGAACCCAAACCTCTTGACCAGTGGATTAGATATTTTGCCCCAACCAAGTGATGCTAACAACTACTAACAGACAATGCACCAGCATATAGATGCATGAAATAAAATGGCATGAAGATCCCGGCACTAGGCTTTCAGTGAAGAATCTTGAATCAATACTCGCCTCTGACATGGACCATCCCATGAAAGGTCAATTACAGGTCAAGGTGAAGTTAATAAAAACTGAGATGTGCTACGAGCAATAGGCTTTGCCAATCTTATAAGCCAAACCAAAGCACACACAAAGATTCACCAATGCTCAAGAAAACTAAAATAAATATATTGGGCCATTTATTACTACCAAACATATATTAGTAATTTTAGTAATATTATTTAACAATACATAACAACTAGGTAGAAATAAAGGGATCAAGCCCCATAGCAAGTAAACAGACAACTACATAAATAAAAGAAGGTAGTACATAAATGGGCTGGAACCCAGAACCAGGGTATGGGTGGGCGGGTAATCATCACCCATATATCAGAAAGGCACAATGTGTTAAAAATTCACTGACATTTATACACCACAGCCAGACAGAACCTTGGCCTGCACTTTTGAAAATAACTAAACTCTTGAGAAAAATTCACTCACACATGGTCAACCTTCACATTAATCACATTTGCATAAAATCACTCATCAGTACACCAGGTGAACAGGGTCACCCATATAAAACACTCACATGTCCAAATAACAGGACAGAATCAACTAAAATACAGTAAAACACCAATTTTATGCCCATACCAAACTCTCAGACAATTGCTACATAATGCAACACTAGAAGTATGATCCCAATAACAACAGACTGAACTCAGTTGTAACAACTGAACCACAGTCCTACTTGTTCTTGGTCAGACCTGACCCCGGGTCAGAAGTACTACTTTAAACTCAATGCAGAGAGAAAGATAAGCTGCTATGGATTGAACCCAAACCTCTTGACCAGTGGATTAGATATTTTGCCCCAACCAAGTGATGCTAACAACTACTAACAGACAATGCACCAGCATATAGATGCATGAAATAAAATGGCATGAAGATCCCAGCACTAGGCTTTCAGTGAAGAATCTTGAATCAATACTCGCCTCTGACATGGACCATCCCATGAAAGGTCAATTACAGGTCAAGGTGAAGTTAATAAAAACTGAGATGTGCTACGAGCAATAGGCTTTGCCAATCTTATAAGCCAAACCAAAGTACACACAAAGATTCACCAATGCTCAAGAAAACTAAAATAAATATATTGGGCCATTTATTACTACCAAACATATATTAGTAATTTTAGTAATATTATTTAACAATACATAACAACTAGGTAGAAATAAAGGGATCAAGCCCCAAGCCCAAATGTAGAAGTTAGGAATTTTGTAGTAAAGTTTGAAAGGATGAAGCCACCTTATGTGGAGCATTGGTGGATTGTAAGTATGTGTATATGGCATCGCTCTTCCAACTACCCTGCAATCGAATATCCTCGAATGCCACATTGTTGTTAAATGAGAAGGTTGCACCACTACGTCTAAATGCATGGAAGGTGAAAGCAGAAGGCTGAAGTTGTAAAGCCATAACAATCTTTGCCAGGGTTTGGCGTACTGCAAAAGCTAACAGGGGGACCAGTCTCCCACCCCTGGGGACCACAAAAGCAGGGCACTCAGGGGATGCTGGGTACATAGTAAACATTGTAGTAAGTGCTGTTACCGGACACAATGAGGAGTTTTTGATAAAGGGAATGAAAATCTATGAAATTGAAAATACAACTGATGTGTTTTGGTGGAAGGAATATGAACTTTAAATCCCAAAGGACATTTAACAAAATGCTTGCGAAGCAACACTCTATGAATAGAAAATTTAGATGATGATGGGACTATACTTGCTAGCCTTAAATACCCAAAAAAGGCCAACAAGAACATTGATTGATACACGATCCCATGTTTAATATGATGGCAATGTGAAACAATATGTTTCAATATTGGAATGGTAATAATGCCTTTGAAGCGAGGAACATATGTAGCATTCATGGCAATAGCTTTTAACAACATTTTTACTTTTTTGTGGTTAACATTTGCAAGGGGCAAGGAATAATATGCAAAATAATGCCTCAATACTGACACATAGTTCAACACCGTTGGGTATTTCAACCCTTGCACATGTAAATATTCCACAAACATCAAAATAAATGACAAAGAAGTAAAATCACCTACTGACAGGTACACAGCCAAAGCTATAAACAATCTGAATTGAGCATAGTAAGAAACTCGCGTTCTGTCTCTAAACGCAGTATGTAAACGTTTAGTAGCTGATGACCACAAGGCTGCAGCCAATGGATTTTCTGAAATTAAATGTTATAATTAGGAATAAAGCAACTTTAAGTAACTTGATACCATGTTTTTGCTTGTAAAACCCTTTTAATATCTCCCTCAATGTCTCTTGAAAACCATCTAGACAATCTATCAGCATATACATTATTCACCCCTTGAACATGAGAGTATTGTGTTTGGATATCATTACTGGCCAAAAACAACCAGATTGACCGTGCATATAAAGCCAAAACCTCATCTCGTGTTTTACCAGATGTAAGAATCTGTACAACTGCCTCATTATCACACCATATTTTTACTAGCTTATGACTCCAATATTTGCCCCAAATATTAAGCATAATCCAAATATTAATAAGTTCTAAATGAACTATGGACAGATTGCAAGTAAACCCTGGGGGGTAGGTAGCAGCATATACATTATTTCCCCAAATGGCACCCACCCCGGACAAAGAGGCATCCACAAATGCCTGAATTTGGGGGTAGCTTTGGTTATGTATCATAGTTTTACCATTGAATCTGTCCAGGAATACGTTAAACCAAGCAATATCTCGTTGAAACGTATCCGTAAGGCGAATGAGATGGTCACTATGTGAATTTCTCAACAAAGCCAGCATATGGTTAACAAAAAGTCTAGAAGGACGTACATAGCGATGAATATACAGTAACTTTCCCAACAGGGACTGCAATTGTTGCTTAGTAGCTGTAATTTTTTGAGCCCACTGTTTACAAAGACTTTTAATTTCTGCCATCTTTTCATCTGGAATTTTGAGAATATTTTCTTCAACATCAACCAGAATCCCCATGCAAATAACCTTTTTAGCTGGAGGTACAAGTTTTTTGGGGTTAATAGGGAGTCCTAGGTTTTCGACTAATGCTTTCAGGGTGTCGAAAGCCTTCTGGGCATCGACAGCGCTCTGAACGCCAATGATATCATCAATATAGGGGAAAACAGCGTAACGTTGTGACGTCATGACGTGTCTTATGGTATCCCCAAGTCTCTGCATCTGCGCACTCCCATGTTTATAACCAAACGCAACGCTTACGTCAACGTAATAGTTACGGTCCCACTGCAAGCCCATCACACCATAATCCCTGGGATCAATCCTCAAGTTTCGAAAAGCTCGACTAATGTCGAGTTTGTATAGCAATACATCCTCCCCCACATTTGCAATTTCATCCACTATGTTATCAATGGTCGGATAAGAGAGGTCAAAATCATAATCATCATATGAATCAGATTTAATATTGCTGTTAACTGACTGGCCTTCAGGGTATGACAGGTTTACAATGACCCTGCGACTGTCATTGCTTTTTGGTCGCGTAAGTAATGGAGAAACATGGAATTTTTCAAAAGGCACAGATTCAAAGGGCCCAGCTATAGAATTGTGAGCCAATTCTGTTGAAAAATAAATGTTAACATCATCAGGAAAGCGTGTGGCTGACAGATGATTAACAGTGGATGACACATGTTCGAAAGTATCATAGCTTACACACAAAGGGAATCCAAACCGCAGATAGTCCAATAGTTGGGGGTCATGGTATTCAGTGAGTATGCTAGCCCATAAGTCAAGATTCAAATTAGTCTTAACCAAGATTCGAGCACTTTTGTAGTTGCTTTCCCCAGAATCCATGACGACTTTATGGGCCTTTTGGACCCATTCATTATTCGAACCTGTGATAATGGACCTGGAGTAATCTTTTAAATGATACTTTGTGATATTAAGCACTTTTTTAATAAAGCCAAAGGGCTGAAGGCACCGATACCCTTTTGTACCATCTTCAGTAGTAGAAGTGCTATCGCCAGACTTGCTGGAAGCGGTGGAAACAGTACCATGCACTACTTTGACATGTTTACAAGGTGATTGAACCAATTGCTTACTGGAGATATCACGTTGTTTATTACTAGATACATCTTGCTCTGTTACAAAAGTACTTGAGTTACCTGTCAACTCATAACCATGTTCATTCCCATCTAGATCGTAATTTAAAAATGACTACTAGGCTGTTCATCAGCAACATTAAGTTCATGTGCAAGATTTCCCGAAATAACTTTAGAAGAACTGCCCTGCTGGGCCCCAGATCTATTACCGTAAAACACTTTGGATTTGACAGCCAGACCCTTATTTCTTTGATGAATTTTTCCCTTAGTTTTCGCCCCAATTAAAGGAGTAGTGACACCACATTTTCTAAGCCTAGAACAAAAATAATACTGAGTAGAAATATGATTATTCTGGCTATCAAAAGTGCCTGAATCTGTGCCTACTGATCGTTTTTTCCTTTCATTTGTTTCCTGTT
This sequence comes from Sabellastarte sp. h YS-2021, assembly GCA_964017235.1. NCBI lineage: Eukaryota > Metazoa > Annelida > Polychaeta > Sabellida > Sabellidae > Sabellastarte > Sabellastarte sp. h YS-2021. The sequence continues at coordinate 109,768,393 of OZ024934.1, forward strand.
ACATGATGTTTCTGAATGATAACAAAATCTCTTAACCATTTTGTAACAATATGCACATGCATGTTTTTGCAAGACATGCCCGTCCATATGCTCACCCTCATGAATGCAGTTGCCATTGTTATAAAATTTACAAGGGGCAGCTGGTTTTGAAGTACTACCTTTTTTTTTCTATTTGAGAAGGATGTATTGGTCGTTGTGTATACCTAGCCCTTATCTGATGAACCTTGTTACTGTCTTTCCAAGAAACCTTGCCCCTTTCCATTTCTAACAGTAGAATTTTGTGAGCAGATTTAGCTGTATACCAATTAGTTTCTTGGGCATCTTGATATAACTGTTGCAAGTACAAGAGCATATTTTGTCGAATTTTAGGGCTATCTTCCTCAAGAATGCACCCTATGAAACCCTGGCTAAACTGCATAACCGTAAGGTCATCATATGACGGGCATGTTCTATCAGAAGAATAACAAAATTCATGAGGCCAGTTAATATCAACTCTTACATGATTTTCTTGATGCCTCACTAAACCTGACTTTAACTGTTTACCTTGTAACTCAGTTCTATCATCCTGATCCAGTTCTTGCAGCCTCTTGTCCACCTGTCGTCGCAGTGGCCCATTGGTCCTCAGAAATTGAGTAGAAGGTAGTACCAGATCCTCCACAACTTCCTCTGTTGACGGTGTATCTGACGCCCAGATATCAGTATTGAGACCCTGTGGTTGCTTCTTCGACAACTGGCGTGGAGGTGGAACATACCCTTCTCTAAGTGGAGATACGGTCTGTCCGGACTCGCCCGTATGCCTCTGCTGCTGAGATTTCTTCACTTCTTTGATCTCTTCATCCAGATGCTTCAAATGTTGCAAGATGGCCTCCAGCTTATCAGGATGGCCAGTATTAGGGACATGAGATGGGGTAGTGGATCTAGGAGGAGACTCAACAGCAGTCTGCCCTAACGGGATAGATGAGGTGGAGGAGTTGGAAGCTGTCTCCGCCATGTTGTTACCAGAAATCTGCCCAAATGCCTGACAAAGTCTACCCACAGGTAACTCGTGGGGTTGATTACACTTAAAGCAAAAAGCAAAGTCTTTAGCTCTTCTGTGTGGCAATTGTCTCATGTTATAACCTAAAAACTAATAAAAAAAAACCAGGTGACTGTGCACCACAAACCAACTGGATAGGCGACACACTGAAACGACCACTTAAGCAAAGCACTGATGCTATGATACAAATCACACCTCACGGCTAGTGCCCCATCTAGCCTACAGTTGCAAGTGGCCAACTGCAATTACACTAACAGTCACAATAGTCAACTGTTCAACACTGGCAACCCGTGTGCCCGAGACATTCACTAGCGACAAACCAACAGTCACATTAGTCAACTGTATCACCACTATTGACAACCACTTGTCAATCTAGAAACACAATTTGACAACCACATTAGTCAGTTGCCTACAAGCATCAATGCAAAGCTACCACAACAGCCACCGCGGCTGTTCAAACCCACACATCAGTGTCTCCAGCCACCTTTCACACCAGTTAGTCTCTCAGATATAAGGGAGAGGTTCCCAGCCTAATCATCGCCCATATATCAGAAAGGCACAATGTGTTAAAAATTCACTGACATTTATACACCACAGCCAGACAGAACCTTGGCCTGCACTTTTGAAAATAACTAAACTCTTGAGAAAAATTCACTCACACATGGTCAACCTTCACATTAATCACATTTGCATAAAATCACTCATCAGTACACCAGGTGAACAGGGTCACCCATATAAAACACTCACATGTCCAAATAACAGGACAGAATCAACTAAAATACAGTAAAACACCAATTTTATGCCCATACCAAACTCTCAGACAATTGCTACATAATGCAACACTAGAAGTATGATCCCAATAACAACAGACTGAACTCAGTTGTAACAACTGAACCAAACTTTGGAGCCTATTCTAATAGCAAAATGAGTAATAGCTACTTTCTGACTTTTAACTTTTGACTTTTAACTTGAAAAGTATATTCTTTTTTTAAATTTACAAACTTTTAACATGAAAACTTTTAGCATTTTTATTTTTCAAGTCAATATCAATTTCTATGATAAAATACACCAGTAGAAAAAAAAGCAAAGTCAGTGGAATAAAAAAAAATCACCATTGCAATGTTGATGTAGCATCAAAGGAAAAAAAAGATGTATCAAATACACATTTGTATATATAATGGTTTCCTATCCCCTTGAGGAATACTTCAAGAAAATATAGGAAAAGCAAATATCGGTCAAATGTGACAGAAAATATAAGTTTACTATATACTCATTCATAAGCTATTTTTAGTTTGTCCCCATATAGGGCATGTTACATATCTAGTCAGGATGCAGTACAAATAATAAAACAGGTGCTTACATGGCTCCACTGAAGGGTGCTTCAAATCACTTGTAATTTAACATGGCTGTTACGTGAGACTCGACTCCTTGCTGGCATATAAACTGCATGCTGTGTGTGAAACCATTACTTACTAGTACATGTATTACACACTGGTAGAGATATTACAAAGATATTACACACTGGTGCAGGTATTACACACTGGCACAGATATTACACATATATTACACACTGGTGCAGGTATTACACACTGGTACAGTTATTACACATCAGTACAGATATTACATACTGGTAGAGATATTACACACTGATACAGGTATTACACACTGATACATGTATCACACACTGGTACAAGTATTACACATTGATACAGGCATTACACACTGATACAGGTATTACACACTGATACAGGTATTACACACTGATACAGGTATCACACACTGATACAGGTATTACACACTGATACAGGTATTACACACTGATACAGGTATTACACACGGATACAGGCATTACACGCTAATACCGGTATTACACACTGATACAGGTATTACACACTGATACAGGTATCACACACTGATACAGGTATTTCACACTGATACAGGTATTACACACTGATACAGGTATCACACACTGATACAGGTATTACACACTGATACAGGTATCACACACTGATACAGGTATTACTCACTGATACAGGTATCACACACTGATACAGGTATTACAAACTGATACAGGTATCACACACTGATACAGGTATCACATACTGGTACAGGTATTACACACTTATGCAGGTATCACACACTGGTACAGGTATCACACACTGATACAGGTATCACACACTGATGCAGCTATTACACACTGATATAGGTATTATGCACTGATACAGGTATTACACACCGATACAGGTATCACACACTGATACAGGTGTTACACACTGATACAGGTATTACACACTGATACAGGTATTACACACTGATACAGGTATTACACATTGGTACAGGTATTACATACTGGTACAGGTATCACACACTGATACAGGTATTACTCACTGATACAGGTATCACACACTGATACAGGTATTACAAACTGATACAGGTATCACACACTGATACAGGTATCACATACTGGTACAGGTATTACACACTGATACAGGTGTTACACACTGATACAGGTATTACACACTGATACAGGTATTACACACTGATACAGGTATTACACATTGGTATTACACATAGGTACATGCTTTTCCCACTGGTACATGTATTACACACATATACCGATACCACACACAGGTATACTACACACTGGTTGACTGTCGTAAATAATGTAGTGGCACATTTATCCATGAATGTCATTAGTGCAAGTTGGGAATGGAAAAAATTCTAATAAGTAGGGCAAGATGAACATCCAAGTAATGTTATGTGATTAAAGACAATTTGTACCGGCAATGGGAGATTTGTTGGCATTTACTTAACCAGTTTAAGTCTTTTCTCACAAGTATGTCAAAAATTTGTCGAAATAAACAGTGGCAGGCTGGGAACATTGCAATATAACAGGATCAACATGTTTTTTTGACCATGTTTGGCTGACACAGTTTTAACATATTGGCTGCACAATTCTTGGTTTTTGCTGCTTTGGATCTCTCTAGAGACAGAGATCACATCTGAAAAATTGTTACAGCATATGTTGGTATTTGCATAAGTATTTTCAAGTTTTTATTCTTTTATGAAAGCTTTTTTTTGTAGTTTTAATGACTGCTTTTACATGATTTTATGCTTATGGCTACAACACAGCATATTTTGACCAAAAGCTTCTCCAAACTTAGTAAATCAAGATATGTTAGCTGCCCTACAAACCATAAATCATAGACTAAGCAAGTTAGGACAGAGTAATTGCAAATAAAACATATGAAGGTAAAGTTTTCACATACAAACAACAGGCATATCAGTCATGTGAAAAATCTGTCACAGTAACCGGGTCAAGCAAACATGTTACATTTATACCTGACAACACTTAAAAGCACTAGCTATGATATTAAATGTCCAGTAGAGATAATCGCGACTGTGCAGAAGGTAATTCAATTTCTTTGTATGTTATCAGCAACCAAGTCAATTGTCAATTGTCAACATGGTACGGCTTTTGTCGCAAAAGTGACAATGCGTGTACCTGTCCCAATATGATCCGGGCTGTTAAACGGAAGGTAAAAACCCCCCAACTTTGACCTTGTCCTTTCCTGGGAAAACTTCAAAGCACCTTGTCAAATGGTCAATGAGGAAATGTGAAATTGATAAATATTTTCAACTATTTTTATAATTAGCTTAAATTTTGAAATGGCCAACAAACCAATGGCCTTTTTTGGCTGCAAAGGATTATGGAGGGAACAGCTTTATGTACAGCTTTATATAATATATTGTTCCTGATTTCTGAATGTTTGGACTATTGCCGTTTAGAAATGCTATTTTTGATATGTATGAGTTAGTGTGAGAAGCATGTCATCAGAAGTTTATAAATTACGAAAAACAAGATTGTCTAACTAATGTTGAATTTGACCCTGAGAAAGAAATCTATTTTGACAGATAGTGTTATTCTTGAGTAGTGGGCTGTGCAAATCTTAGGCAAGCCATATTGACAGGTGTTTTCATGATATTGAAATCAGTCTCTATGAGCAAAAAGTCGAAAATTTGAAAAAATAGCAGCTTTTGTTGAAGCTTATGTTAATTCCCAATAGAAAAAAAAACTGAAAATGTAACTCCAGTGAAGAGTTCTGATTAAGTTCAAACTGTCAATCAGACTGTAAGGATAGGAACCCAGATTCTTTGCTCCTGTGTGATATTCTTGTAAACCAGCTTGGCATGTTATGTTTGAACAAGAAAAAAATTGACAATCAAAGGTCTTTGTTTCTAGCAAATCTTACATTCTTATCCCAATACAGCAGCATGTAGTATTTGATCAAATAAATCTGATATTATTAGGAAAGAGCCTAAATCCTCTATGTCTAAAGTTTTATATCATTAGATAGTAGTTCCAGTTAGATTCCAATTAAGATAATAAGCAACACTTGAACAATGCAGTCATTACTTTTATAAGGTGTGCTGCTATTGAGAGTAGGAGTTTCAACTGGTGAGAGTTATTGCTCAGTTTGTTGAATGAGGTTGTTTCAACATGCCCTGCATAAGGTCATTTCAGTACAGGCTCATTTTCTGCTTCTGTTGGATACCAAACCCACTTTACCGAATAAAGAGATATCTTGGCTGTTCGTAACTGAATTGGCAGATGGCGGGGTGGTTCTTGATTCTAATGTTACTTCTAAGCTGATCACTGATTAACAGTGACATATTGTGAGAGGTTATTCTAGTATTTTTCACTCTGGTAATGTGTGTGTGTGTAACTCAACCTATTGCAAAAAGCCCAAGAAAAAAACAAGAATAAGAGATTGAAAACAATCTCTGGATGACTAAATTCTTACAACAGTTGACAAAACATGTGATAGATAGGCACCCTTATTACATCTTCTTTAGTAAAACAGATAATATCTAGTGCTTATGACTCTGAATCATAAGATGTACTTGAAAGGTTCCGTGTAACCTTGAAAACATGATTAAGACATGTAGTTTAGATGAGAAAGTCTTGAATGAAGGAATAAATGTTCAAGAATTGGTTTTCTTAAAACAGTCAATGATTAAAGCCATTGGATTATAATTTAAATTTTAGAAGTAGTTTAGAAAGGTTTGTGAGTTTGTACAACAAAATTTAAAAACTTTTCTGTCCAAAGTATAAATTTTGCATGACAGGACATTGCGCAACCATGTTTTTGTAAATCATTAGTGTATCTCAACTGAATGTACTTATTATTTTGCTTGTAGCAAATCTGTCTGTCCTTTGCTGTTACAACTTAAAAGCAACTAGTAACTCTAACCATGCTTACAACATCGACCATAACAGAAGATACATGCACACATAGTTGGACAAGCTTATCATTGCTTCAGATCAAGGATGTGAAAGAAAAAAAGAGCAATTGGGGAAATATTTTTTTGCAATAAGAATCAATTAAACTACATGTTATATTCATTTGTAATATTAAACATGGATGATTTATAATAAGTAATAATGTACGCATGGTATTTTGAGGGCACCTTAACCTAAGTAACCTAAGTGAAAGGTTCAGCCGAACTGTTTTGGGGTGGCCTTAGGTTCTAGCTATCAAGTCCAAGGTCGCCCCAACTAAAATAGTTTAATTCAGTTTTGAATGAGTTAAGGTGTCCTCAAAGTAAGGTAAGTTCAGAAAAAATATTTACTTGATGGTTAGCTAATCCATTTAATAATATTTTACAGATAATAATTTTCCCTTTATTTATTTGATTCTTTTTTATTCACAGATGCAGGGAAAATGAGAAAAGCCCCATAGTCACAGATGTTTCTTTTTTAATACATAACTAGATAACATGGTCGGCCTTACCTAAAACAATGTAAGAATACAAATTTTTGAGGTAACATCTAATAAGAAAAAACATTATTCGTAAACAGTCTATGATATTGTAGTTATGACAAACAATGCAGAAAAGGACTAACAGTCACAAGGAAGTTTTTTTGCAAATTACTGAGAGAATGTTCACAATGACAATGTACTATTCATTAAATACTTATCCATAGGTACAAGCCAATGAGTTGATGACTAGATAATATTTGATATAGTTTATATGGTTACTTTATACATGCCATTGTGTTATTTCTCTGCACAATAATGTTATGAGGTTATAGAAGTTACTAAAATAATTGAAACTATCACTATGTTGCTGAAGACACATAATCCGACAGAAAATGCACACATGAATACATAGGGGCCCATAATTAAAATGTATACATATATACAATAATGCCCACATATGTAAACAGAATCATGTGGGATGACCTGATGACTTTTGCATGCTAACCAATACATGCACACTTACAATTAACCATACACAGTTACAATTAACATGTTAATATTTGTTAATACAATTGAGATCATGAAGAGTAATACTATACAATTATTTACAATTTTCTAATAAGTTAGTTTAGAGAAGTTATTCCTCACAATTGTACAACAAATCAACTACGCGTTTAAAACACATTCCTCAAATTATTTAACACCTACCTAATATACATACAATTACAAACTGTAAGAGTGCATCACCTAAAGCATGTTACTTTGCAACACAACTTTTAACACAACTTTTTACATACATTTAAATCAACAAGCATGGTGAAGGACTACAATAGTGTTATTATACTTAAGATTATACCAAAAAATTAAGTTAAAATGAAAAAGTTAAATGGCAATTGTAATGAAACTGACCTTTCAAAGGAAGCCAGGTTAGAAGGTGCAGTTGACATGTTCTGTAGTACAGTATAAGGACTAAGTGAATACATTGAAAAGCTAGCAGTATATACCCATCATCAAATAAACAGCGAAGACGCACAAGTTATTTAGAATTTTACCACAAACAACCCATGCAGGACCGAATCCGTCAAACTATTAAGCACTGAAGTTTCCATATTATAATTGATATGGACTTTTACTATTAACAATTAAAAATGTTAACTATTTATTACATTGCAAAATGGTACTGTATGAATATGTCCAAGAAGGTCATGATTTCAGAGTTTTGTTGGAATAAGGTATTCAGCTACTTTTTGCTATTACTTCACACTGCGACCCAGTAATTTGCAAAATTGGCATATCATCATCACATGACTTTCACTTATGAGGGAATGGGAGGTAAAACTTTAACTTTGCCTATCTGGAAAAGAACCTTGAAGTTTCTATTATTAATGTTATTATTATGACCATTAAAAATTCATTTATATGGAGTTACATCTTGGCACCAGAAAACACTGAACAAAGTGTTTAGCATGTATTATATGATATTCTTTCAAGGAAGCAAAAATAACACATTTAATGCTTTAGGAATTATATTACTACTAGCATATTACTGATAGCAAATAATACAATATATAACAGAGATGAAATGGATAATGAAAGGCAATAATCTTCTGTCTATATATCTTCTACTACCAAAACTTTCGGGTAATTACACTACGATAAATCAGGGAAGGTGCTAGGATTTTTGATTTGGTAGGCCCTGATTTTTCAGGGAGTTGTGGTTATATGCAATATTTATGAGGGATGGGCTATTGTATACCTCATTAATGATTATAATAACAAAATGGTACAATTGGGCGTACTGGCTTATACATAAGCTATGAGCCGGCAAACTAATCTTTATATCCACATTACATTATTTTCTTTTTGATAGGGAACCTACCACATGACATTGTAGCATGACCTAACATTGAGCTACTACTTTAGATTTATTTTTGCGAGATAAACAAATGTTTAAACATACAATGAATCAACAGTAATAATAAAAATACTATAAATATAAGACAACATTTTGAAGTAAATTATTTGAAAAGGAAAGGCTTTACCTAAACTATTATTTCCTTCACCGGGAGATTATGGCTTTGATAGATTTGTTTGTCTGTCTGTCCATGTTCAAGAGAATTCCAAATGTAATAAATATAGATTTTTGTAAGTGTGTAGGACCTGACAAACAGACAGAGGTAATTAAATTGTGATAAAAACTGAAACATTTTAAGGAAACACACAAATTATGAAATTTGAAAGTCTCATTTTCAAAGTATTTGCCATGACTTTGCCTTTCTTGTTGACATAACACGGTGAGAAATGAACAGATCTGAAAAAAGATGAAAAATTTTGTATTGGTGCAGCCTGGCCAAAAGGAAGAAGTAATTACATTTTGGAAATGGAGCCAATCATGCTCTGGATACAAAATATCCCAAAGTTTTCGAATTATACCCTGATAAAGGTCTGTGCTCTACGAGTGCTTGTTTGTTTTTAAGATTAAAAATATATTTTAATACTTTGTCAATATATATGACTATATGTCTGTTTTCTTTGTACCACACTGAATGTTACATGGTCATTTGACTAACTCAAATCTGACAATTGATAAAGTACTCATGGTCAAATAGCTCCATATAAAGCAGTGAAAACAGCAATAACAGTGAAGATGAAAGGCTATTTTTGTTGAGGTAGGTAAATGCAAATTAGACATCAACTGTTATTCTATTGTGAATAGTTTTATTCGGAAAATTTGCATCATTATTAGTGCGTCAAGGTCTGATTATATTTAGTTTTAGATTACTTGATTTGATAACCTCAAAATATTTTGGAAATGAAATATACTTTTTCTTTTCATGAAATGCAACCTTTTTCTGATCTATACAAATCTCTTATTTTCACAGGTAGTAAATTCTGGAAAATATACCAGTACAAGATTTAAAATACACTTTAAGTTGAAAACATAAAACTGTTTCTGAAAGTAATCTCAAGGCATCACAAATTATTTCATTTTTGAATATTTGCAATAACCCCCAATGCATGTTATGATACTACATTATGGATGGCTTATGACTTCTTTGTTCCAGTTCCTTTGGTTCAAGTTTCCTTCTGAGTTAGTGCACCACCAGGTTCAGTTCCTTCAAGAGCCTGTACATTTGCCTCACTCCTGCCATAAAAATATATCATTGATCATGCCATTTAATTAAAAAACTGATGCATTACTCATAAATCTTAAAAAGGTTAACTATACGTGCATTAATTCTGAATTTGTTTGGTATACAACAACATACAATCCACAATACAAACATAAAGAATCAGGAAAACATAGATCTTGATCCACAAACATATGGACCTTTTTGATACTGATTCATCCATCCTGTTACAAATGTTTACCTGATTGATGTCATCAAAGACAAAAATTGCGAATTTGTTTATGTTTCTACATAATTATGTAAATTCACTTTGGCACAATTGTAACTCTTAAAAATTACAAGCAAGCAAAAGGTAGATTGGAAATATAAAGTGTAGTTCAAAGAACAAACCGACCTATCTGACACTGCTTCAGGTTGTTGATCCCTGACAATACTGACACTCACCTGACATACACGATCAATCTTTGATCAGGAACTGGTGAAGTTGTTGATCTGTGCAGTGAACTCTCTGTAGATTCGGAGGGTGATTCATGTGCCAGTGATAGTGAAGGTTGACTTGGCGCATCATACGGCTCATACTGTGAGGCAAATCTGCAACAAGAATGGTAAAGTGTAGATAAAGGTATATTGTTTCTGTTTGTGATACTACTCTGTCATATTGATTGGGCCATTAGTGTTCTCAACTTGCAATATTGTGATGAGGTTGATGTAACTTTGTAATTTGGCAAATATCAACTAAAGTGCGCTTACAGCTGATATGTAAGATTTCATGAATTAATGCTTTGACTGAGAAAAATGAAAAAAGCCCATTTGGGAGTGTGTTGGTGCTATTTGGTTGTCCTCATATCAATATGCAGCTTTATTTTCGGATTGAAAAGCATGAAGTATCCTCAACAAAAATTTAAAGATGCTTTATTTTACTACAACTAAAAGTTGTAAATTATTTACTGTTCCTTTGTGTCAGTAAAATATACCTTTTTAATGTATTTAGTCCAAAAATAATCACTCTTGCCTACACAAACATAAATAAAAAAAGACATGCAAGATAAGTAACAGACGTAATGTTTCTTTGTCTAAAGAAAATAAAATGTAAGCCATATTACTCATCAGTGGTCTTCATTGGCACCAGTGTTGCTAGACTTTCTTGACCAAATTCAGTCAATGTCTTTCTGAATAAGTAGAGTTTTTTGTAAGTGCATCTACAGAGTTCATCCACTAGTTTTTCTACACAATGAGAAATGAAAATTTATACAGTTGTTATTTTAACTTAGCTTGTGTATGACTAGATTATTTAGACCGAATGAGTGGACAGTTAATACTGTCAGGTAGATAAAGATAGTTGTGTACTTGGTCATATTGACAAAGAATTTCTTCGATGTACTCTATATGTTGACATTAGGAATTTCAATCCAGATCTTAATTTTCCATTTTGAATATATTTTCAAATAATATGAATCACTGAAATTTATCATTGCATACCTAGTATCAGACAAGTCATAAGTTTAGCGATATGGAGAAAGTGTGTAGCATGGTTACAAGGGAGGTGAGATACAGGACTTGGAAACCATCAGACATTCTTTGAAAATGCAGAAAATATACCAGATTAGAACTAAGCAGATGGTTGAGGTTGACTCCCCTTTTCCATGTATATGTTACAAAACACAAACCTTAATGATTGAAGAAATGTTATTTCTAAGTATATCACAAGTAACATTGCATTGCTTGCTAAACCTACTTGCACCCTCTTTTCTTCCATACTCTTTCAGACAATCTAAAACTCTCTTGCCAGCATCCTGATGTAATCCTGGCTCAATACAACTCATTTGTGAAAGCAACTCATCACTGAATTTAAGTGCTGCTCTATCATTGGGTAGAAGTGGTTCATCTGGTAAAATAAAAAAAAGTTCACATCAATTTGATTGTTTATTTAATAGGTGTGATGACATATGCAATATAACACAGTAAAAGTGAGTTAAATAATTGACATTACAGAGGCCATTTATTTCTTGAACCTGAAATCAATAAATATTTAATTTACAGCCATATTAAACCTATTGTGAATATTATTTGAAATATGGAGTGTAAGTTGTTTGTTAATTTTAATCAAGTATATAATTCTCCTTCTACCTTTTCATCCTCTGTAAATTTGTTTGACAATGTTCTTGTTGTGCAGTCTCTATCAGATTAAAGGTAAAACAATTTTTCAGTAAACAAACATCATACCTGCTATGTTAACACTAGGGGTGCAGTTTTTGCATGGACCAGTGCCATATTTATTTTGAGCAGCCACAGAGAACTCTACAGCAGGACCTGAAAGCAAATTAATTAAGGTGTTAGATACATGACCGGTGAACTGACTTACTTTAAATGTTGGAGATGAAAAATAATTTTACTTCAGAAGTCATAGTCGACATATTCAAGCTCTCACATGCTTTAAACTTTGCTAATAGGATAAAAACCTAACTTTCTTGGAGTTACTACTTATGATAAAAACTTGATTTACTTCATTTTGTATACCAGGTTTCAAAAGGAAAACTGCCCATTTGGAAAGCATTAAGCAGCAGAGGGCTTTTAGATTAGCCAGTTACCTATAAAAGTAAATGAGGTGCCTTGAATAGGACTCTCCTGTGGTTTCCATTCACCTCTACCATCCTTGACTTTAAGCACACAGCTGGTGATGGAGTCCCCAAAACTCTGTGGCAAACACCACTTCAGGGAAAAAACATCATTCTGGATTTGTTCACAATCCAAGTAGAGAATTGCTGGAGGTGGATCCCTTGCTGTAAGTATTCCAAGCAAAACAAATTGGCATTACAATGGAGTTCTTTCTGTATTTGAGTGTGGTTAAACTTTAGATACATACTTAAAGGTGGGTGAAGGGCACACAAAGTGGTTAAGGGTCTCCTCTCCACTTAGTATAAGATATAGGTATGGAGTAATTGTCACCTTTTGCTGATCAAAGGCCACGTTAAAAGATATGACATTAAGGGATGGTGGCTAGTGTGAGACAATTATCCCACAATATCATTAGAAAATTATTTAAACCCTGCATGCTTATTTCAATTATTAATTTAGATGATTTCTTTATTATCAAATTCCTTTTTTCCCATTTGAATAAAAAACAATGGAATGTAAATATGTGCCATGGCAATGGCGGTTTCTTAAGATTTCAAACTAGTGCTCTTAAGTTTACCTTCCGAGTGCCTTTCCAAATAGTAAGTAACATCTTTCAGTAACTTTATGGTTGTAGCATCATTATCATCTGTAATTAGAAAACATGGTTTAACATGTTTTGACTTATAATCACTAGTTATCACTGAATTAATCTCTACCTTTAACACATATATCAACAATTAAAGTGTCTACAATATAAAATCTTGGATAACAATGTTTGATTAATAATATTAGAGGTAAAATAATAATTTCCAAAATTGTAATTGCTTCTTACAGCCCAAGATATAGCAAAATAGTTCTGTTTAAACATCATGATAAACATTTGTAATAAGATTTAAGTATAAATAAAAAGGGTCTTACAGGAGTTGTTACATGAACAAAGTTTTATTTGATTATCTAAACCTAGCGGTCTTTACATCTACTAATGTTTAAGTCATAGCAATTTAAAATTTTCATTATAAATTTAAAAGGAAATGTAATGTTCGAGCTTGGCTTGAGCATCCTATAATTACCTAGACTATCACCATTTGCTACGTCAGCTGAAAACTAGGCATTACCACACTTTATAATCAATTGGCCATTTACAACCGTAAGTGAAACTGTGAAAATATGAAAGACATTCACCATTGAAACAAGCCATGATCAAACCAGCTAGGATATCATTTGATGCAGTCTGCATAGGACATTGTACAAAAGCAGGCACTAGCACATTTTTCTGGGGGAAGACCTGTTCTGGTAGCCAGTGATTTGGAGGGAATATGTGCAGAATAATGCAATGACCACAGACAAAGTGGATGCTTCTGATCACTCCATTCCATGGCTTGAGTATTGACTGCAGGTCTATAACTTTCCAGATCTGAGGCATGTCATCAGTTTTTCCATGCAAGCATATATCAATGGTGGAATTTTGTTTCGAACGAGTAAGGACACATTACACGGATCCAAATGAAATCTCTAGTCCATCATGCCATGCTTGCCTATCACCCATGTAGTGACATTCATGTGTGGCTTTTCTCTGCACACAGACTGAGACCATCTCAAAAATGTTGAGTGGTATCTGGTTGAACAATTCACATTGCAAGTGCACAGAAGAATGTTCTTTGTCAAATTACATTAGATGATTAATATCAATGTGTGAAGGACACTCATGTGACTCTACGAACCAGGGGAAAAAATGAAGATCATCTTCGTTGGAGATACTGTAGCACAGATTGAAAGACTGTATCAACCTCAGCAGTACAGTTTCATCAGCAAGTGAAAGTCCATAATGTTTCCATAGGTATGACAGTAACTTCTGACCCAATAAGCCCTCCTTCTCATAACGCTTTACTGCTAAGTCACATTCCCCTTTCTGGAAATTTGCTTGCAATTTCTCATCAGTGTCACAGTTGATTACTTGGGCTATGTTGTGATGGAACAGAGACTTAAATAAATCTGCAAGAGAATCAATGTCAGGGAAAACATACCCATTCAAAAAGGGGTTGTTTTCATAGTGCAAACAAAGGTTGGTGTCATTGAAGTATTGCAGTGGCACTGTATTGTCACCTCCCACTGATGCTTCAGTTGACATTTGGAAAAAGTGTGAGGTTTCATCTAATGTGAGATATATCTTATTTGATCCAGTAATTAGTTTGTAAAACTTCACCCATGATTCCGGAACAGCTGCACGGTTTTCCTTTGCCACATTCATAACAGAGTCTTTTACTTCATCCATCCCAGCGTAGTTTTGACTTGACACACAGAAACATGGCAAATGGGATCTTTTGTCTCTGAACAGCTTTAAAAGTGCATCAGCTGCATCAACAAGATCTTGTTTTTCTGTCTGTGACTTTTTTCTAAGAATTATTTTGTTAAGGTTGCTGATCTCATTGTCAAGAAATCTCTTCAGTGCACACATGAGAACATTTCTGTTTGTTGGTACTTCATCTTCCTGAATTAGATCAGTGTGTGTAAAGATGATGTAGATCTCATTGTCTGGGTTCTGATGTAAAGCCTGACGCAGAATATTGGTGGTCTGTACAATCTCATTGTCCTTGATTTTGGTGATATCATGAAAGATAAAGATGATGCTGTGCTTTGATATAAAAAGCATCCTGGTGATGCTATAAATCATGTGTCCACCATGATCATAGATGTGCACTATGTCATCTCTGGTAATGTTCCACTGCTTCAGATTAATGACTTGAGTTCTGTCTTCAGCGTTTACCAGTACTGCTTTGCCAGCAATAAGACTTTCTACCATGCTTGTTTTCCCCGCATCAGTAGGACCCAGTAACACCAGCCTAAAAATACAGTAATTAAAAAACCAATTGAGAAGGCTGGACTGATGCAAACGCTTTCAATTTTCATTCAAACTGTTCAGGAATTCAAATCACACAGTACCAAAATACACAAAATAAAATATAGCTCAGGCTAACAATGGTTGGATAATATAATGTGGAAAGGCGATCAAAACCAATGAGCAATGCCTAATATGTAATTTACTGTATTGTGTATTTTTATACTCAGGGCTATAGACCCTTTACTACAGGACAGGAAGGGCTAAAAGTCAATGGCCTGCATGTTTGGTGTGACAGTCCAAATGTACTGCTATATTTTGTGAAACTGTTTCACTATTATTCGGAGGAGCTGCAAGTAAAACATGGGGAAGTGTGCAGTAGTGTGATAAACAAATGGCAGGGAGTGTGTGAGTTGAGATGACAACATGATTACACCTTACAGTCACGTACACCAATGGTAGTCCTTAATGTCAAACATTGGCAATGGTTATACTGTGTCCAGTTGGAGTAATTTATGGAAATGTCCATTTCTCCTAAAGATGTCAGGAGTACAGTAAAATGGTTTTAAACTTTAAGCAGCAATGACTGATGAAATACTTCTTTTAATCTCAGCACCTTTATTTTATGATTTCACACAGAGCACTGTGATTAAATGGCAGGAGAACACAAATGACAGTGTAACCATTGAATTAGCTTTAAAAACTTTAATTTGTGTAAAATCACCAGTCAGTTTTGCTTTGAGAGTAGAATAATTTTTTTCAATGATGGAGACTCCAATTCAAAGATTGATGGAAATACCAACAAAACAAGAGCACTTGCAGGCGAGTCTAGTGTATACTTTGTAAAGTACAGAATTCATTCTGTTTGCAAACCGCCAATCTGCTCACAGGGCAGTAAATAAATGATCACATTGATTTCTATGGTAACATAGCCTAAAATTGCTCTAGAATCAAGGATATTGACCCGATCACTGTTGTTACTTGTATGCATATTTATCATGATAACATTGGTTTGGTAATATATACTTATGGTTTAGGTATATTTTGGACACTTCTATTTAATATTACAATTAATATAAATTGGCTAATGGCATAATAAATAAAGTATTGTGAATTGTATAATGCTGTTATATGTTTTTATTCTAACTGAAGATTAATATTTTGATGGGTGTAATTATCAGCACCACCAACTATTAATCATAAAGTGTGTTGACTCCAAATTAAATCTAATTTCCATCAGATCAAAGAAGAAATACCGTGGGGGTACACTGACCAGCAGTGATAAGTATATTAATATAGCAATGCAAGCAAAGCCTTAGCATAAAAGCCAAAACATGTAAATACACACAAATACCACACAATGCATTATCCCAGAAAACACATACCTTTTTCGTGAATGCATTACTCTTTTTGACAAAGCCATGTCTTTGAAGTAACTCCTCACAGACTTCAGACCACGTACAAACACTTCTTGTGGAGGTTGCTTGAGATGACTAGATGTAAATCTGTACTTTTTCAAGTGCTTAAAACCATGCTCACTTTCAAAATATTTCTCTCCTAATGTGTCTATTTGCCAAAATGATATTTTAATGTTTGTCTCACAGATTTTGATGATTTCATTTCCATTCAGATTCAACCTTTTTAGCTTCTTGTGCTGACTGAAATCTCTTACTTCACTGAGTTGATTGTCATTCAAATTTATCTCCTCTATGTGTACAGGTACATTGGAAGGATCAAAATCTGTGATTTGGTTACTAGACAGATTTAATTTAACCAGTTTCCTGTGCTGACTGAAGTCCCTCACTTCAATGAGTTTATTTTTATGGAGGTCCAATGACTGTATATTTATAGGAATGTTGGATGGCTGGATCTCTGTGATCTGGTTATCAGACAAGCTGAGATTTGCGAGTTGTTGGTGTTTACTCAGATCCCTCAGTTTCTGTAAGCTCCCAGATAATATAAAAGGTCATGATATACACTTTGCAATGAAAGATGCCATTGCGAAAATAAAATTTTATTTTATTGTTAGTAACATTAGTACATTCCACTACTTTTCACTACCTCTACTGCTAACTAACTACTTTACATCTAAACCATGTTGACAACTGTGTTTATAGTTGTAAATGCATATATTTATGTAGCCGGGGTCTTATTCACTTTACAATACCATGACACATGCTGACCCCTATTTATATATTTTATCATATTTGTTGATAACCATGAGAGATTGCAAACCACCGCCTCATGTTCAATTACTGTGATTGATTACAATTAAAATGATAAATATGTATTAGTTACATTAAAACACTAAATGACTGTTACTGACTATGTACACTATTTAAAATTCATTACATAAAGAATACATTTATAAACTTGCATATTAAAAACCCTGGTTTGTGACACAGTATATGAGTGCCTTATATGTTACATACAATTCACAATGTTATCTTAACAGTCTTTTTTCTGAAGTTTGATTGTGCTGCCAAATTCACTGATGTACATACCATGTTACAGCATAATAACTTGTACCAGTACTTGAGTACCTATAAAGTACCTTTCACATTAGACCACCCCCCCCTTAAGTGAAATTTTCCCACTTGTAACAACCTTGGGAGGGAGGGAGGGAAACAAAGTTCCTTTCTTCAATACATTATTAAGAAAAGTGGCGCCAAAAGCCAGCCAAGAATGCTTTTATATGGGCCTGATGGCGTAAGAATATTAAGAAATAGTTCTTAGCTACACTACCACACTTGAGGGGAGGAACTCCCCTAACCATGAATTACACAACTGGAGGTCACTCTCAGAAACTGACCCGCATATCCTGTCTAAGGATATGCCTGCACAGTTTCTGTAAGCTCCCAGATAATATAAAAGGTCATGATATACACTTTGCAATGAAAGATGCCATTGCGAAAATAAAATTTTATTTTATTGTTAGTAACATTAGTACATTCCACTACTTTTCACTACCTCTACTGCTAACTAACTACTTTACATCTAAACCATGTTGACAACTGTGTTTATAGTTGTAAATGCATATATTAATGTAGCCGGGGTCTTATTCACTTTACAATACCATGACACATGCTGACCCCTACTTATATATTTTATCATATTTGTTGATAACCATGAGAGATTGCAAACCACCGCCTCATGTTCAATTACTGTGATTGATTACAATTAAAATGATAAATATGTATTAGTTACATTAAAACACTAAATGACTGTTACTGACTATGTACACTATTTAAAATTCATTACATAAAGAATACATTTATAAACTTGCATATTAAAAACCCTGGTTTGTGACACAGTATATGAGTGCCTTATATGTTACATACAATTCACAATGTTATCTTAACAGTCTTTTTTCTGAAGTTTGATTGTGCTGCCAAATTCACTGATGTACATACCATGTTACAGCATAATAACTTGTACCAGTACTTGAGTACCTATAAAGTACCTTTCACATTAGACCACCCCCCCTTAGGTGAAATTTTCCCACTTGTAACAACCTTGGGAGGGAGGGAGGGAAACAAAGTTCCTTTCTTCAATACATTATTAAGAAAAGTGGCGCCAAAAGCCAGCCAAGAATGCTTTTATATGGGCCTGATGGCGTAAGAATATTAAGAAATAGTTCTTAGCTACACTACCACACTTGAGGGGAGGAACTCCCCTAACCATGAATTACACAACTGGAGGTCACTCTCAGAAACTGACCCGCATATCCTGTCTAAGGATATGCCTGCACAGTTTCTGTAAGCTCCCAGATAATATAAAAGGTCATGATATACACTTTGCAATGAAAGATGCCATTGCGAAAATAAAATTTTATTTTATTGTTAGTAACATTAGTACATTCCACTACTTTTCACTACCTCTACTGCTAACTAACTACTTTACATCTAAACCATGTTGACAACTGTGTTTATAGTTGTAAATGCATATATTAATGTAGCCGGGGTCTTATTCACTTTACAATACCATGACACATGCTGTCCCCTACTTATATATTTTATCATATTTGTTGATAACCATGAGAGATTGCAAACCACCGCCTCATGTTCAATTACTGTGATTGATTACAATTAAAATGATAAATATGTATTAGTTACATTAAAACACTAAATGACTGTTACTGACTATGTACACTATTTAAAATTCATTACATAAAGAATACATTTATAAACTTGCATATTAAAAACCCTGGTTTGTGACACAGTATATGAGTGCCTTATATGTTACATACAATTCACAATGTTATCTTAACAGTCTTTTTTCTGAAGTTTGATTGTGCTGCCAAATTCACTGATGTACATACCATGTTACAGCATAATAACTTGTACCAGTACTTGAGTACCTATAAAGTACCTTTCACATTAGACCACCCCCCCTTAAGTGAAATTTTCCCACTTGTAACAACCTTGGGAGGGAGGGAGGGAAACAAAGTTCCTTTCTTCAATACATTATTAAGAAAAGTGGCGCCAAAAGCCAGCCAAGAATGCTTTTATATGGGCCTGATGGCGTAAGAATATTAAGAAATAGTTCTTAGCTACACTACCACACTTGAGGGGAGGAACTCCCCTAACCATGAATTACACAACTGGAGGTCACTCTCAGAAACTGACCCGCATATCCTGTCTAAGGATATGCCTGCACAGTTTCTGTAAGCTCCCAGATAATATAAAAGGTCATGATATACACTTTGCAATGAAAGATGCCATTGCGAAAATAAAATTTTATTTTATTGTTAGTAACATTAGTACATTCCACTACTTTTCACTACCTCTACTGCTAACTAACTACTTTACATCTAAACCATGTTGACAACTGTGTTTATAGTTGTAAATGCATATATTAATGTAGCCGGGGTCTTATTCACTTTACAATACCATGACACATGCTGACCCCTACTTATATATTTTATCATATTTGCTGATAACCATGAGAGATTGCAAACCACCGCCTCATGTTCAATTACTGTGATTGATTACAATTAAAATGATAAATATGTATTAGTTACATTAAAACACTAAATGACTGTTACTGACTATGTACACTATTTAAAATTCATTACATAGAGAATACATTTATAAACTTGCATATTAAAAACCCTGGTTTGTGACACAGTATATGAGTGCCTTATATGTTACATACAATTCACAATGTTATCTTAACAGTCTTTTTTCTGAAGTTTGATTGTGCTGCCAAATTCACTGATGTACATACCATGTTACAGCATAATAACTTGTACCAGTACTTGAGTACCTATAAAGTACCTTTCACATTAGACCACCAAGCACGCAATTACTGTAGTGGTATGGTTTAAGTAGCTAGTAGATGTTGGAATGAATCTGAGACTGCAGACGCCTTGGCAGGATCAGATAAAATATATGTGTACACAGTATCACTGGACCAAGTCCCATGTCTTTTGATGTTCTGTATGCTTACATTATTATTGAACGCCAGGGTGGCTCCAGATCTTCTGAAGGTATGAAAACTGTATGATTTCCCATCTAAATTTAAAGCACATAAAAGCTTGGATAAGTGGGTTCGAACTCGATTCTGAGTTAAGATACCTTCTGTGGTAATAAATAGTGGAGCGTTGGAGTGTTGAGGAGTAGCATGCAACATTATTTCCAGGGCCCTAACAGGACAAAGAGGACTGCTACCTAACCTGGGAATGATAACAAAAGTACCCTTCTTTATATTCTGTAATGTCTTGGACCACTTCACAATGATGATAGCATTTGCAGGCTGAATTATGACATCACCCCTGCATAGATGTTTCTTTATATCAAAAGCAAACCTTGAGGCTGGTACTAAATTGGAAATACGGAAGAATCCGAAAAAAGCAAGCAAATAAAGAGCTTGGAATGTGATGCAGTGAGGAAGTTGGTTACATAATTGTATTAATATGGTCAGAGTAGGTACATCAAAAACCCCTTTGTAACTTGGAATACATGTGCTAGTCTGCTCCACAGCTTTTAACATCAACTTTACTTTGGAGTGATCAAATACCTGTGTGTTTAGATCCAACCATTTCATTTGAGACCTTATTGCTGACATGTAGTTTAACACTGATGCATGTTTTAATCCATTAAAAGTTAAAAACTCTATAAAACCCAATATTGTTGTTAAAGTTGGACATACATGATCTGATTTCATGAAACAGCAAAAGGATAAGAACATACAAAACATAGCTTTATAAGCACTCCAGGTTTTTGGTTTGTAAGCACTATCAAGTCTTTGATTCACTCTTTCAATTAGTGCCCGCATCTCTGGTATTTGATCTACAATGACATATTTAAACAAAGTTTAACTTGTTATATTTCATAATTTACTTGGAAATGACTGCCATCTATGGCATACCACACTGGTTCCTTAATCTGTCTCTGTAATATTTCACACGTCTCCCTAGTATCTTGCCATCTAGATAGCAAGTCTGCTACATTGTTTTTGCAACCTTGTATATGTGATACTGTCATTTCAATGTCATACTTTGAAGTCCACAACCATATGTTCCTAACATATGCAGCTAAATGTATGTCTCTGGTATAACCTTTGTTACATATGTGAACTACTGCCATGTTGTCTGTTTTAAGAAGTACTTTCTTTCCCTGCCACAAGTGACCCCATGTTTTAAGTGCCACAATGATGTTAATCATTTTGAAATGTGTTATCGACAATTGTTCATTGTCCTTTAAATAGTTTGGAATGGCACCTGTGTACACATTATTTTTCCACACTCCCCCCACTCCCCCCATTCAAACATGCATCAATTGCCAATGTTTCATTAAATTCTATTGTTACATGGTCGTAATTGGTAACCCCATTGAACAATGGCAGGAATGCAATAAACCATGCTAAATCTCTTTTAATTGTGTCGCCAACATGTACTTTAGTTCCGTTCGCACTTCTCAAAGCATCCAATAACCTGTTGACAAAAAATCGACTTGGTTTTACACATTTG
Source organism: Sabellastarte sp. h YS-2021 (assembly GCA_964017235.1). Taxonomy (NCBI): domain Eukaryota; kingdom Metazoa; phylum Annelida; class Polychaeta; order Sabellida; family Sabellidae; genus Sabellastarte; species Sabellastarte sp. h YS-2021. The sequence continues at coordinate 109,790,750 of OZ024934.1, forward strand.
TAGATAAACATTAATGAACCTATGACAGATTGTAATTGTTTTTTACTTATAGTCTCGCTATTGACTATATCTTTACATTTCTGTAGTGTTTCTGCCAGTTTCTGTGCTGGTACTGCCAGTGTCTTATTCACTGTGTTGACCATAATACCCAAACAATTACATTCGGTTTGTGGACTCACCAATTTTGAAGTACTTATGGGGAAACCTAAGTCTTCCAACAGTTGTAACAAATAATTAAATGAATCAAATACTGTACTTTCTGGGCCAATCCCCATTATATCATCTACGTAATTGTAGACTACGTAATTACGTTTACGCATGAGAAACCTGAAGAGATCGCTGAGTCTTGTACAAGCTGTACTACCTCCTCTGTGTCCGAACGGACAAAAAGTGTCTGAAAAGTACTTGGATCCCCATTTTAAACACAGGAGGTTATAGTCTATGGGATCAATTCGAAGCTGTCTGAACACTCTTGAGAGATCGACTTTATATAACAAAGTACCCGGGCCTGATTTAATCAGAGTACTTATGATGTTGTCAATCGTGGGATATTGCAATTTGTATACTGTGTTCAAGTACACATTACTTTTTGTAAAGTTGTTTACGGAAGCCCCCAAAGGCCAACTCAAATCGGTTATTATTCTTCTGTTGTCACTATCAGGTTTCTCCCTGCTCATAAAGGGTGATACATGAGTACTTTCACCATAAGGAGGGTCCTTATATGGGCCAAAAATAGCCTTGTGTACTATTCCCTGACCCTATTTTAACTAGTGTTGTCATGATATTAGTAACCAAGTGTCTCCAATGCTGCCATGAGTACTGTATTGATAGGAAATTTAAAACACTTACACAATTTGCAAATTCTGCACTGTCTAAATATTTTTACACTGTTCTTTAAAACTTCTTCGCTTTGAATGAAGGATTTCTATAATAAACCCAGTGATCTATTCTGATATTTTGAAGTCATTTAATTGAAGCAAGTAAAGAAAAATGCTAATTAAATATTGTGGTAAAATATGGGAACTCAGAACTTGTATTTACCAGAAAGTTGAGTACGCATGCTTAGTCATTGATTTATTGCGAGTTAATGTGCATAGTCCATACATATATGAACTAGAAAACACTCCCTGGGTATCCCCATGTTGTAAGTTCATCAAAATACTGCTTCAGAATTAGAAATTTAAATGGTTGTAAGGTCGCTTTCTTATTCCAAATGTTTTTTATGCAAAAGTTTGACCTGTTTTTCTATGGCTTATTGTGCTTTTTCTAACAGTATGGGCTTAAGTACAAGTATCTTTACATTGAATATAGTATATTCTTTTATTTAATAAGTGCAATCAAAGTTCCCTTTGAAAGATTTTGCAATCTTTAAAATCATCTGTATGGAGAGCAGGTTTCTTGTTTACAGATCAGAATGGTGTTAAGCTCTATTATCACAACGAGTTGTAAATTTTGGAAAAAAACAACAATTTATGCGTTCTTAAATCTTTAAAATTATTTATATGGGAAAAGTATGGTCACTCTCTATGTGAAGAGCATGTTTCTTTTTCACAGATTAGATTATGTTAAGCTCAATTATCACAAGTTGTAATTTTGGAAAACAATAAATTATGTGTTCTTAATTTTTTTTTAAGCATAACTACTTCTATATACTTGATAAATAAGAAAATCAATATTTTATCGATCCAAGTAAATTTATTCGAGTAACGGTGGTTTACTGGTAGGACACTTAACTGTCTCTTAACTTGTGAGTTCAAATCTTGGTCCATAGTATAATTTATATGCTATTTAGTCTGTAAAATATCAGGATTCTTGAAGAGTTGATTAAAATAAAAAATTGTTGTGTGGCTTTTTAAATAAATGGAAAATTTTCTAAATAGATGTATCAACACCTCCCTACGGCTGTAGTGAAATATTCCAGTTATTGGTAAGTTATTTAGGTCCTACGTTCTGCACTACGCTCTAGTCCTGAAGCAGTACTCCCTTCTCATGAATCTAAGAAAGTTCTTGATGACCAGTTTGTCACTTTCTTCAGTGACAAAATAGCTAAAATCAAAAACTCATTTTCCTCTAGTGACTCATTCACTCTGCCTCCTCCACCTGATGCACATAATTTCAACTGCTTTAAGCAAGTTTTTCAAGAGGAAATTAGTAAAATTATCATAAAGTCACCCACTAAATCTTGTTTGTTAGATCCATGGCCTACATTTCTTGTTAAGGAATGTATAAATATTTTATTGCCTTCTAATCATCAGGCTTGTTAACTGCTCATTGCCAGAAGGTGTTGTACCTGATGAGTTTAAGAAGGCTATTGTGACCCCATTGATTATAAAGTCATCACTACCACCCAATGACTTAAAAAACTACAGGCCTGTTTCAGGGCTGGGCTTCATATCCAAATTTGTTGAACGTATTGTTGCTTCTCAATTGAATGACCATGTCAGTTTGAACGGACTAGAGAATGTCAGGGAATCTGCCTATAAACTAGGTCACTCAACTGAATCTGCATTGCTTTCAATTAAGAATGATGTTCATCTGCCTTTTGCTAAAGGTGAGGCTACTGCTGTTGTTCTCTTGGATCAATCAGCAGTGTTTGATACTATTGATCATGATACGCTACTCGATTCTCTCAGCTCCTGGTTTGGTGTTGGTGTGGTTGTCCTCCACTGGTTCAAGTCTTATCTCTCAGATCGTGTTCAGTGCATTAAGATTGAGTCAACTTTATCTGATGCCAAAAAGTTATTGTATGGTGTGCCTCAAGGCTCTGTCCTGGGGCCAATCCTTTTTTTACTCTATACTACTCCGCTGAGTAAAGTCATACAGAATCATCCTGGTATTAGTTTCCAGTTCTACGCTGATGACACACAATTGTATGTGCATCTCACACATAATAATCTTGCCTCAGCCCTTGATAAGCTGTCACACTGCCTTGAAGATATTAAGAGATGGCTCTCAACAAATAAGCTCAAGCTAAATCCTGATAAGACTGAAATCATTGTGTTTGGCTCAAAGTCTCAGCATGAAAAACTTAATCACTCCTTCCCGGTCAACATACTCGGTAATCTTATATCACCAACAGATGCAGTAAGGAACCTTGGTGTCTGGCTTGATTCAGATTTCTCATTTTCTTGCCATGTTATGAAGGTCTGCAAGGCTTGTTTTGCTCATGTCCAGGATCTTAAGCGACTTCGAGGACATGTGACACATGAAGCTGCTCTTATGGCTGCCAATGCTCTGTTTGGAAGTCGTCAATGTGTTCAGAACAGCCTTGCCAGAATTGTTACCAACACCACCAAGTATTCACACATCACTTTAGTTAGAAAAGCACTACATTGGTTGCCGATTAAGTACCGTTATATCTTTAAGACTGCTGTGCTTGTATATAAGTTCCTACACAATGGTAACCCCAAATACTTTGAGCCCTTCCTGATTCCCAGACATAGTGAATTTAACACTTATCGAAGTCAATCTGACGGCATATTTCTTGAGGTTCCCCACTATGCTTCAGTTTTCAAGTCTCGAAAGCATTTTGGACTCAGTTTTGCATATGACGCACCTATGATTTGGAATGACCTTCCTGATGAGGTCCCCTCTGTGAACTCACTTGCCTCTTTCAGGTTAAAGTTGAAGTCATACCTCTTTGGAAAAGTATATCCACCCTAAATTTGCAATCTCCTCCTCCTTTCTCTGTGGTGCTGACCCTGCAATGTCTCCGGTTTATGAATATTTAAAAATGTTTTTGTGTGATGCGCCTTAGAATCTGTCTTTTGACAGAGATAAAGTGCTACAAAAGTGCTATTACAATTAGAAGTTAGCCACATTGCATGATACCACACTTACACAATGGCAAAAGTTTTATAGGAGGATAATTAGTTTCATAAAGAGAGGCTATACAGCTGGCAAGATAAGTTGTGTCACAGAAAAATAGATCGTAAGGGAATTAAGATTAAGAAGGTTGCTCCACAGTTGTGATCATCAACAGTATTTACTGTTCCAGCAATAAAACTTTCTACAATGCTTCTTTTCCCCACATCAGTGGGACCGAGTAACACCAGAATTAAAATACAGCAATTACAGAGCCAAATGAGATGGATGAACTGATACTGAAGCTTTCATCTCTCATTCAAATATTCAGTAATTCAAACCAAGTAACTCTCAAATACACAAAATAAGATCTTTGTGGGGCTGAGGCTAACAATTGTTGGATAGGAAATGTGTTTGTAAAGAAGATAAAAACCAATATGCAACACCGAATTTGTGATTTAACTTAAAATATTTTACTATATTATTGTGTATTTCTATACTCGGTGTAATATATCTTTTAGTACAGGACTGGAAGGGCTACTTCACCAATCGAGACTGCACAAGTATAGCCCATTGTCACTAATAACTGTTTAGATTTTCGAAGTTTCATAGTTACAGTACAAACATCTCAGTCTTCACACATTTCCAGCACCCTTACATCACAGGGAATGTTTTCTGCATCTGGAGTCATTATGTTGTTTCTAGACAAATCCAGTATCTCAAGGATTTTAAACTGTTTGTATCCAATGAGTTTTGGAATACTCTCCAATTTGTTTTTCATTGTATCAAGAAACTCAGTTGTTTTATGCTGAGGCAATTTCTTTAATTCTAGTGCCATCCGACTGTCAGTAATTTGATCATTACACCAACATAGTGACTGCATGTGTCCCATATTTCTGAAGATTACACATAGAATCTTTCCATAATATAGTGGAATGTGTAAATTCCTTAAGCTTTAATTCAACTTCCAGTATTATTAGAGGAAACCATTTTATTACTTTCCTTGTTTCTACAAATTAACATGCATAGATTAAAATCCCAGTCCCGTAATTGTACAACCATGTGGTAATTTACTTCTCTTCTTACAAACATACAGTTTTTGATTTAAAAATTAAGTACAGGTTTAGTATTACACGTAAATCTGTATGTGTCTTTCCATGACTATTGAATGTCATTGTGTTAACAAGTGTTGTCACCTCATCACAGTGTCTCAAATGTTGTCTTGATATTACTCTATTCATATAAAATTTTAAAAACTTTTTTAAAATTTTCCAAATCTACACTGTACACACTGTTCTTAAAGTCTTATTTTCTTTTAATGAAGGACCCTTTGGCTGTTTTAATATTGTGAGTCACTAGAGTGGGGCAAGTAAGGGAGAATGCTATTTGAATATTGCTGTAAACTATGACATATCGGCATGTAACCTTACTGAGGTTTACTACAGATGCAACAACATACGCAATCTTTAAAACTATGAAGTAGAAATCACTCCTTAAGAGCTGAGTATCCCCTACTGTAATTTTACCATAATAAGAGTTGGGAATTAGAAGCTTCTGGAAAATTGAGAGATTTTATTTTTGAGGACAATCAAATGAGGAAATTCGTCCAAAATGCTGCTTTGTAATCAGAAGCTTCTTAGGAATTAAGGGTTTTCACGTTTGAGGAGAATCAAATTACAATTACAATATAGGGACAAGAAGTATTCATGATCTGAGTATAGAACATGTATTCGACGTTTATAGATTAGAATACTTAAAGACCACACATATAGATCAACATCAACAAAACAAATTATGTTTCCTGAATTAAATTTCTACCCAGTAAACTTTTTTTAAAGTTTTGAAAACGTTTGCAAACAAAGGCTTTCAAACTGTCCTAAGTATACTGTTTATTAAACACGTAATGACAAATGTTAGAAAAACATTACTAATGAACATAATAATGTTTCAAAATTATTACTTTGGCATTGCTTACCAATATTAACCTTTATTGGGGTCAGAGGTCAAATGCAATATGTTTTTAAGTTACTGATCAATGGAAATATTATTTTTATCTGTAAAAATGTTGGATAGTGGCTTAAAAATTGTGACCCCATTCACTTTTTTTTAACTTTAAGGCATTGCATGTTGGGCACTTTTCATCAAAAGCCTTTTAAATTGACTTATATTGCTCATTGTACCTTTTTGGTTTAGCATCAATTTCAACACTTTGTATAGTATATATCATCAAGCACATTTATTCATCCTACAGAAATCTTATAACCACAGAAATTCATTCGTAACTGTAACATCTATGATGATCTTTGATACTGAATTGACAAAGCAAGAACTTCATTTTTCGTTCTGGTGAAATTTCGAGGATTGGTGGAAATGTGAGTTGATCTCATATTTGTAGTTGTACTGTTTACTCTCTGAGTAGGCTTAATTCTTTGTGGGTTAGAAACTTCTGAATACCTTAATAAATACACTCTTACAACTTCTCTCATATAAAACGTGATAAATAAATTTAACCAGAACATAATGCACATTTACAGTAATAACGAGGTATACACCAAAGCTACAATTAACTGACACTGGTGATGATATCACTGCATGCTAATCCAAGGAGCAGGAATCGAGAGGGATGAGAGTTGCAGGAAGAATTCTAAAGCTATAAACTTTGATACAAATCTTGTTCCATCAAGATAGATGGATCAAAGATAGGCCGAAAGTTGAGCCAAAAATCAGCTCAACTTTTTTTGTGAATACTAACTTGATCATGATTCATGTTTTAACTTAACTTGAGCCAAAAATCAGCTCAACTTGAGCTTGACCCCTTTTGTGAATATGGCTTCTGGATTTGTATGATAGAGTACTTACTAATGCCTGTAAGACCATGGGCTCAAGTTTCTCACACGACTTTCAATGAAAAATATGCTAGTGATATGCAATATGTTCTAGATCTTGTATTGAAGACACCATTCAAGCTAAGCAAATTAACCAAATTTTAATCTTAGATGTACAAGAACATATGTACACCTAGGGAAAGGCTATCAAAAGCATAAGAGATCCTTAAGGTTTGTGAAATAATGAGAACTTGATTTGTTTTTGCCCTTTTCTAAATCTCTGAAACAAATTAATCTACATTATAAGATATAAATGTCATGAGACACACAATCTCAACACTTTGTCATACCAAAAAGACACTGACATTAATAATACTGTTTAAGGCAGAAGCTGTTAGATACCATACTCATATAGAAGTATTCTTAAAAACAAAGTCAACGAATTCAGTAATATCTGCACACATTTGTCCCGAGGAAAATACATACCATTGCATTTAAGACGCCATAAGAACAGAAGAAAGGTTTAGAGAATAATTTAACTCTCTGTGGGGTCTAAATACCAAAAATTCAGTGACATGAGTATAACAGGTTAACACTTTAATGGCTTCATGAAAGGAATGCTTTGTGTCTTTGGCGAAAAAAAACCTCACCCCTGGACGAGTTCTACACAAAAAATGACAAAAAATATGCACATTACTTTACAAGAAACTGCCTTGTTGCCTTCTTATTACTTGTAGTTTTGTCCTGAATGATGTTTGTTTTGAGATTGACAACCCTCTAAGTATTTATAGTGAAAATAAGTTAAGAACCACATTCGTAAACATAATATGGTATACTTAACTGTAGAAAGTTAATTACACCTTGATACTTATTCAACTGAAAATTTAAGTTATTGACATAGGTGTCAAATATTAATTATTAATTCATAAAATCGGTAATATTTAAGTGTTTTTCATAACTGCAGACAATGTGTTATGACTTTTCGTAACAATGATATTTCTTATTTCTCACAGAAGTTCAAAGTACTTTCCTACTGAAGGAAAATCGGTCATAATAATAATAATAGTAGGATTTAAATAGCGCAAAATTGATACAAATCCTCTAATGCGCTTGAGTCCAAGAAGGGAGAGTCCAGGGACAGGCATGGGTCGACATCTAAAAAGTGCCCGCCAGGGTATAACTAAGGTGGGGGGTATGCCAGCCTAAACAAATAGGTCTTTAGCTGGCTTCTGAAACCATCTATTGTTTGCTGAGATCTGACAGTCTGTGGCAGCTTGTTCCATTCAGCTGGTGCAGCTACTGCAAAGCCACGCCTGCCTATGTGCTTCTTAGGGCGGGTTGAGGAGATAGATAGCCTGTTGTCGCGAGTGAGACTGCTCGATCTTATTAAAGCTGAAAGATACGGGGGCTGTGAAAGATTAATAGCCTTGAATACCAAAAGATTATACTTAAAGAGGATGCGATGTTGAATTGGGAGCCAGTGGAGTTTTTCAAAAAGGGTATAACATGACTCATTTTGTCAAGTCTGAAGATGATGCGGCAAAGAGAATTCTGGACTCTCTGTAGTTTGGCTATGTTGGACTTTTGCTTACCCCATAGAGTAAAGAGTTACAGTAGTCTAGACGACTACTGACCATAGCATTTGCCAGAAGTATTGCTGTCTCCACTCCAAGGAATTTGTGAATTCGTCACAAATCACGAAGATGATAGTAACATGCTCTGCAAACCTTGGCAACATGATTGTCAAAGGACTTTTAGCCATGTGTATAACAATGTTGTTTTCAAATTTCTTATCACCTTTGGTCATTTGGGGACAGATCACTCCTGCATATTCTCTTAGAGCTGGGCTCTTTTACTTGTGGGCTTATGTCTGCATTGCCTCAGGTTAAGTAGAATAAATGAAAACCTCAGTTGGGGAAATAAATTTTTAGTTACATGTTGATAAAGCACCTAAAGATATTTACATTTGTAATACATACTCTACAATACCTTTTTAGTTGGGGCCACCCTTAATGAATTAATATGGGTAAGATAAATTTGAGTGAAAGTTAATGGTGAGCAAAAAGGTCACCATAAAGTGGTTTGATAGGTTTTGAATAACTTAAGTTTAGGTGGCCTCAAATTACCAAGTTGTAATTTACAGGTGAACATTTAGATGAAAGATAATAATTAAAGTTTTATAATGTTTTAAAATATAGTTTTCGTAGTGGGAAGGAGATTAACAGAGTAAATATACATAAATATCAATTGAGGGTTGAGGTTGTTCTTGGCAAAAAATCCCTTTTAAAAGAAACATAAGTAATGGTAGAATTAAAACTTACTAAACGTCACAGTGACAGTATTTTGAGGTAACTAATTATATGATAATATATATGTAACTTACACAAGAGCATAATACCGTTCAGTTAGTCATTAAACAAGATGTATCTACACCTAAAATATTCACAAACTGTAATAGACTAGATATAAGAGTACATTAAAATATAAGAACATATAGACATAATGTCATATATTAATAAACGCCAATAAAATAATAGCACGTGTATAAAGCCTGTGTGTAAAACTACTATCTGATAAAATATTTACATAAACCATCATGAAAGTGATAGAACTGGAGAAATAATGACATATACCATTTTAGTAATAACATAAGTGTCACATCATTTCATATTTATTACACTTCAACGTCAGCATTTATAAGTAGAATACTCTATGATCACATGTATATCATATATGAAAACAACCATATACTAAAGTATTGACATAACCCACCGCAAAAGTGACAGCATAACCGAATTAATCACAAATAGGATTTTGGTAATTACATAAGTGTGGCCATAAATTGATATTCTGTAACACTGTGACATCGGTATTACCAAATAGATTACTGTAACCCAATACATACGGTTACACATTAGATGCACACAAAAAGAATGAGAATTTATGTGTCCTACTACAACAATCATCTCAATGATATATATCAAACTATACTATGATCAAATACCATGTACATACACAAATGGAAAAAAAACCTTTACATCGACTGCATATGGACTAAAATGTAGATGCTGCAGGAAGTGTGTTACATCATAGGTCAAATACAGTTGCCCTTTCAAGCACTATTAATACAAAATAGTTACTACTGGTATAATTGATACTATCAATTACATTATTAGAATTAGATACCAGAATGGGTTACATAGCCAGTTATGAACACACAGTACTAAAATGGGTAACATACAATTGGTAACTCTTTGAATTATTTCAATCTGTGTATTGATAGTGATTCTATAAGAATACATACAACTTTATGTCTATTATAGATACAGATTATATTTTAATACTAGAAGCCAGTATGGCCCATCAGCCTTTTAAGGATTAAGTACTAGCTATTACATTATGTCATAAGTTTAAGCCAGTATACTCAAAAAATTATTTGAACAGAAGCATTGGCCAAGTGTGTCGGGTGGGGAGCTGGACGAATCAGCCGTTTTGCCAAATTGGCCTTCGGCAAGTCGGCCCCATAAAGAGTCTTCCATTTGCTGTATGTTACATAAATACACTCTTACAACTTCTCTCATATACAATGTGATAAATAAATTTAACCAGAACATAATGCACATTTACAGTAATAACGAGGTATACATCTAAACTACAATTAACTGACACTGATGATGATATCACTGCATGCTGAACCAAGGAGCAGGAATCAAGAGGGATGAGAGCTGCAGGAAGAATTCTAAAGCTACAAACTTTGATCCAAATCTTGATACATCAATATAGATGAATCACAGATAGGCCGAAAGATGAGCCAAAAATCAGCTCAACTTTTTGGTGAATACTAACTCAATCCTGATCCATGGTTTAGCTTAACCATGGGTTCAAGTTTCTCACCTGACTTTTATTGAAAACTTTGCTAGTGATATGCGATATGTTCCATATCATGTATTGAAGACACTATTCAAACTAAGCAAATTAACCAAATTTTAATCTTAGATGTATAAGAATATATGTACACCTAAGGAAATGCTATCAAAAGCATAAGGGATCCTTAAGGTTTGTGAAATAATGAGAACTTGATTTGTTTCTTCCCTTTTCTAAATCTTGAAACCAATTAATCTACATTATAAGATTAAAATGTCATGAGACACAAAATCTTAACACTTTGTCATACCAAAAAGACACTGACATTAAAAATACTGTTTAATGCAGAAGCCGTTAGATACCATGCTCATATAGAAGTAGTCTTAATAACAAAGTAAAAGACTTCAGTATTATCTGCTCATATATTTTCCAGAGGAAAATACATACCATTGCGTTTAAGACCCCATAAGAACAGAAGAAAGGTTTAGAGAATAATTTAACTCTCTGTGGGGTCTAAATACCAAAAATTCAATGATATGAGTATAATAGGTTAACACTTTAATGGCTTCAAGAAAGGAATGCTTTGTGTCTTTGGCGAAGAAAAAAGTCTCCCCTGGACGAGTTCTACACAAAAGAAAAATCACAAACAAATATGCACATTACCTTACAAGAAACTACTTTGTTGCCTTATTATTAGTTGCAGTTTTGTCCTGAATGATGTTAAGACTGGCAACCTTCTAAGTATTTATAGTGAAAATAACAAGAACCACATTTTGAAACTAATATGGTACACTTAACTGTAGAAAGTTTATTACACTTTAATACTTATTCAACTGAAAATTTAAGTTATTGACACAGGTATCAGATATTAATTATTAATTCGTAAAATCGGTAATATTCAAGTGTTTCACATAACTGCATACCATGCGTTATGACTTTTCATTGCAATGATATTTCTTAATTCACACAGAAGTTCAAAGTACTTTGCTATTGAAGGGAAATCAGTCATGACATATATGTAAATGGGAGCATATTTTATGAAAGAAATTCTCTCTCTGTCACCATTGTATCCATTAGTTTACACAATTTTTTAAACTATCTAAAGCTAAGTAAAATGCATTTGTAACTTAAATATGGTGCAATATGCAGACAAGAAAAAGATTGCAAAGATGTAATAACTGTATAATAGTTTCATTGATAAAAATTACTCTATATGTTAATGTAAATATCTAACATTGTATAAATACCACACTCTGGTATTAATCTGGCACTCACCTTAAATCCGTAATGAAGACATAGCCAAACAAGAAGACTAAGATTTCCTGCAGTGTTTGAAGGGCACCAACCCGTAACCAGAGATCCAAAACAAATATTGGTTAAAACCGGGCTTGTAACAAAGGGTATGTCTTCAATCCATCATACACATGAAATGTACTAAACTTGTGCTTGCAGTCTCTCATTATACGATAGAAAGCAATATGTGTATATAAACTGTGTAAATCTAATGGTACCAAATGAGTTTGACTGGACATTAAGATTACCTTACTTCATGTTTCTCTATACAAATATGCCATGCATAACAATTTTTAATAAGCTGTGGTATAATATACAATCGTTTTATATTACAGAAATATATCAAAAGCGAAGAACAGAAGACAGTGTGTTTTGAGGATAACATACCTGAAGATAATAGATTTTGAAATTAACAATCAGTATACACAAGTTAGTAGCAGTAAACAATTACACTATTCAGTAGAGCAGATATGATATAATCTATAATCACTAAATCAATCATTATTACACATATTTCAACATAATCCACTCGATATTTTACAAATATCATCAGAAACCTGCATTTCTTTATGCTTCATCTATTCTACTCCATAACTTTACACCAACAATTGATATAGACTTTAATCTTTATCTATTTTTGGGAAAATTTTGTTTCAAAGTTAAAACTTTGCTGAGTTGGATATTTATTATCCTTACTAACCTCACAACTTAAGATTTTGGACTTTAAATATTAACAAGTGTAGTTTGTATTCCACCAAGTCCAAAAAATCAGCAGAATAAGTCTTTCAACACATGTGCCTAAATCTTACAGTACACGCAAATCTTTCAACATTTTTTGTGCTGTTGTGGTTGGAAAAACCAAACCTGTATCACAGTTTCTCTAGATTTCTGTACAATATCAATGGGATTGACTGGGACAGAACAGTTTTAGCAAGCTTCATTATTTTATACTTGTTTCCCTTTTCAAGAATTGGCAAACTCATGAACAACTATATGTTATTTTTATCGTTTTGTGGTTTTCACGTTAAATTTAAATCCATTTGTCGATCTAATGTGGGTGTTTTACCACACGACTAAGGCTCCCGATTAAGGGTTAAGGGGGGTCGGTTTCAAATATTTGCTTAGTCCCAGCCCTTCTGTAAGGGTCGGTTGTGGTCGGTTGAGGCCGTGTGAAAAATTAAACAGGTTTGATATTTCACATGACTACAACCGATTCATATTTCCCACCATAAGCAAAATGTCCAGTCTCAGGCATCCTCAGGCCTCCTCAGACCCAAATTTACAGAGTTGTGTGTTGTCCCAGGCCGCCTGCGACCCTTAGTCCCAGACCTCCCTAGCTTAATCCCAGGAAGCCAGTTTGCCAGTCCCCGAAAGTGAATTGGTTCCATTAGTCCCCGGAAGCCTCAGACCGTCTGCGGTGTCCTGGGACCCAAAAATCAAGGTCTGGGACTAAGCCCCGACTAAGGGTAACCGATCCAAACCGGCCTCCCCAGGACGCCTAGGACCATGCAATTTTAGTGTGCGATGGTCTGAGGACGCCCCAGGAGGCCTGGGACTAACAACCGATTAAGAAGCGACTGTTTTCCGTGCGTAGGAAATTAAAACGAGGCAATGAGGAGGTCTGGGACTACATAAGTGATCACACACACATTCTCGTTGTTACTGACTGTTTGGCTACTGAGAGACGTGTGTCACTGATTTGTAGGGGTTTTTAGTTTTTATTTATATATTATATACTTGAGCTTAGGGCAAATTTCACAGATAGGAGACACATTTTACTATTTTTTTATTTTATTTTGTCGACTGGATTATGAGGAAAGACAAAGGAGGGAAAAGAGGAAGGAAAAAGATGGATGACAGGGAGAAGGAAAGTGAAGTAGAGGAGAGGAGTGAAGTTATTACAGAAGAATGAACTGAGAGGAGAGAGGAGGAGGAGATTGAGGAAGGTCCAGCTATTGGGGAAGCTGTGGCAGAAGAGGAAGAGAGGTGTGAAGAAGATCCAGAGTGCCATTCTTCAGCCAAGAGAGCCCGGGTGTGTGCAACTTTTACAGACAGTCAGGAAGTTTCCATTGTAGAATTTGTGAAGCTGCACCCCGAACTGTATGACAAGGAACATCTCCGTTTCCACGACAGGACCAGAAGAGAGGCTCTCTGGGCAGAAATATCTGCAGAACTCAAGCTCCAGCCCTTTGATGTGAGACGTTGGTTCGAGTCCCAGCGAATGCGTTATGGCAAGCTGTCTAAGCTCCAATCTGGCCAAGCCCCGAGGGAGATGACCAAGAGACAGTCCTGGGTGTACCAACGGATGGGTTTCCTTAAAACCCACATCAGACAAAAGGGGGCCAGCAGAAGTTCAGGTTTTGAGGCCAGTCCAAATACCAGCAAGCAGGACGAATCGCGTGGCTCTACTACTGATACAGAACACCTTGAGTCCAGTGTCCTGAGGGAGAGGAGTCAGTCCATCATTACATCTACACCCATTTCAACCACAGACTCCAAGATTCTCGAGCATTTTGAGCAGATGAGGACACTTATCTCAGGTTTTCTGCAGCAGAAGTCTGACAGGCAGCCCTTCTTTGACTATGTGGCATCAGAGGCCGAAAAGATGACACAAGAAGAATTTGAAGAGTTAAAGGGCAAGATATTTAGAGACATTGAAAGTATCAAGAGCAACCGTAGACGTCAGCCATTGCCCAGAAGATCAGCCACTATTACCACAGAGTCACAGAGAGTCGGGATACTGCCACCAACCACTCAACAGGCATCTAGTTCCACTCAAGCAGCAGCTGGCAGCAGTTTTGTCTACTATACACCAAGCCCTATTGGCTGCTGCAACCCGACATCTGTCCTAAATGTACAGGACGAAGGGAGCAGACACAACCTGAGTGGAATATTAAGCCAGCTACCTGATCTGACATCAACACAGATCGTCCAGCAGCCTCAGCAGCAACAACCGCAGCAGCAGCTCTTTACTATCACCACTTCAGCACCGCCTCAACAGCAGCAGCAGTCTTCTCAGAAGCCATCCAGTCAGGGTGGGTCTTTGATCTGCCAGGCCCTTTTCAGGGCCACCAATTCTTCCAAAACAATTATTCAGCTGCAAGTTCACATTCCCCTCCCCAAACAAAAAAGTTTAGTACAAATACTTATCACACACACACAAAAAAAAATTAAAGTCCAACACTTACACCACCCCAAACATGAAATATATAACCCATGGTACCACACATAACAAAAAAGGCCACATAAAAAATTAAAAAAAAACCCAATATGGTCAATAATCTCCCCATTTTTAGCTTAAAATCTATGGGATAGTTTGAAATCTTTAATTGAAAAGTCCAACACTTACACCTTCCCTAGAGTTAAAAGGCATTATCACATACTTACCGACCCACAAAGACACAAACCCACTTACAAACATAACTCCCAACTGACAGACAAACCCACTGACAAACATAACTCCCAACTGACAGACAAACCCAATGACAAACATAATACCCAACTGACAGACAAACCCACTGACAAACATAACTCCCAACTGACAGACAAACCCAATGACAAACATAACCACCAACCCCAAAACTGACAAACTCAATAGCAAACAAAACCCCAACCAAAAAACTGAGAAACTGTTTTGCAAACATAATCTCCGATTATTGAAACCAGTTTAGGTGTTATATCCAATTAATATTTTTCAAGTGGAGTAGAAGAATTTATTTTGAAGATTTTCAGGAAAAGATTTGTTTCAAATATATTTCTAAAATAAATCCCAAATTAAGTGAAATGAGGATGTACCTTTCATATTATAAGCAATATTTATTCTATTTAGCAATTCATATTTGGGTTTGCGTCCTGTTTTTGAGAATATTGTTTAGCACTGGTTTTGTCTGTTTGTCAGTTTGGTGACTTCTGTTGGGCATTGTGTTTGTCTGTTTGTCAGTTGGGTGACTTATGTTTGGCATGGGGTTTGTCTGTTTGTCCGTCTGTATAAGTTATGTTTGGCGTGGGGTTTGTCTGTTTGTGTGTCTGAACAAGTTATGTTTGGCGTGGGGTTTGTCTGTTTGTCTGTCTGAACAAGTTATGTTTGGCATGGGGTTTGTCTGTAGCAAGCATAGCTCATTAATTGTTTTTGGAATATTTGGTAGTCCTGAAAAGGACTGTTTGTTAGTCCTGAAAAGGACTGTTATAGTTAGTCCTGAAAAGGACTGATTACTGCAGCAGGACTTATATTCTGCCATCTTGCCAGGCCACTGCTCCCTCATTATTGAAGTAGTCCTTCAGGTAATCCCTCTGTCTCTTGGCCTCTCTAGCAGGGTTTCTGTCTTGGCCACCACCAGCAGCACCACCAATCAATCAACAATCACCAGGCACATCATCATCATCATCCTCCCCAGGCTGCTGACCACCAGGTTGACCTTGATACTGGCTTCTCAATATGTTGTGCAGAACCACACAGGTAAAGACCACTTCTCTGACTGTTGCTGGGGGTAGTTCAATAGTGGTCCTCATCACCCTGAACCTTGACACCAGGATTCCAAAAGTGTTCTCAACAACTCTCCTGCCCCTTGATATTCCTCTCTTGTTAACATCCTTCTGCCATAGGGTTTCATGAGCCAGGTCTTCAGGGCAAAGGCATCATCTGCCAGAATGAAGTAGGGGACATCTGGACCACCCTGGGTTATAGGTGCTGGGTCAGGGAAGCCTATCCTGCCATCTTCAATCCTCCTCTTTAGCTGAGAGGCATTAAATATCTGGCCATCTGAGCAAGATCCTTCTGTACCAGCATCCACCCATCTAAACTTATACTGTCCATCTACCAGGGCCAACATCACAATGGAAAAAAACCCTTGTAGTTGTGGTAGAGGGCTCCAGTGTTCTTGGGTTTCTTCAGGGCCACATGCTTCCCATCCAGGGCTCCCAGGGCATGTGGAACATTCCATCTGATCCTGAATTCCCTCTCCACTTCTTTCCACTCATCTGGGGTGGTAGGACATTTGAGGTACTCTCTGGTGAACTCATCCTGGATGGCCCTGCATACTTCTGGTAGAAACCTGGAAATGGTGGATCTTCCAACCCTGAACTGACAGGATAATGATGTGTAGGACTCTCCAGTGGCCAGATATCTGATGGTGAGGGCTAACTTCTCCCCAACACTGATTGGAGCTCTGTAGTTGGTGGCCTGCCTGGCTAGATGTGGTTCCAGTGTGGTCTTTATCATTTCAAAAAATTCAGGGGTCATCCTCATGTAATTGGTGAAACCTGGAATGTCTGTGGAATACAGGTCAGCCATAATGTTGTGGTAGGCCCCCCTCTCCTCTCTCTGCAGTAGCCATGGCCTGACCCACATGTTGTGACTTCCTCTAGGTCTCTGTATGGGTGCTGGTGGTGGTGGTGGTGCTGGTGGTGGTGGTTGCTGTGGTCGACGTAGAAATAGGAAATGCATGATTATTTGTAACTAAATAAAAACCAAAAAAGCCCTAATTTGCTGTTGAATCTGTCTTCCATTAAAAGGTGGCATCCTGCTGTGTTCCCAGAAAAGCAATGATATTAGATTGCTGATTTTATATATATATACCCAGAAAATCCAGCAACTTTGCAAAACAAGAATCAGCGATCCTGGTCTGGGGAAGACTGAGGAGGCCTGAGGATGCCGGGACTTAATCGGGGGTTAGTCGGGGCTTAGTCCCAGGAGGCCTAAGGCGTCCTGGGACCCAGTCGGTTTGTCTGCGACAGGATCGTGGTTTAAACCGACCAGAAAAATGGCTTAATCGGTTCTTAGTCCCAGACCAGTCGGGGACTGTCTGGGGCCGCCTGAGGCGTCCTCAGGCTTCCTGGGGACGATCTGTTCTTAATCCCAGACTTTAAAACCGATTCAGTATTCCCGCCTATTTTACCTTTTTTCACCGACTGTCCACGATTAAGGGTCGCTGACAGGATCGGGGCTTAATCCTTTGGTGGAACAGGGGCATAAAGGTTTTGTAACAAACACTCTATATGTATTTAAAATCTCTAATATGAGTCTGACGTTCCTTGTTTGCAAACGTTTTTCCACCATAAAATGAGTTTTATTAATTTTCAATGACATCCTGTTTAATTTTCTTTTTTGTAATTATCTTAGTTTTGCTGATACAAAATTGCACATTTCTTGTAAATTATTGCCTATGCAAAAGACATTTCTTTCGTTAGCAAATATAATAAAGTTTAATACTTTGGACATGTTACACATATCATTAATGTAAAAGATAAATAACTTTCTACATGAAACTGACCCCTGAGACACACTACACTACTAACAACAGAAACCCTGGGAATCAACATTCACACTGTTGGTTAAATAGCCACACATAAACATGTCCCCATGTGAACAATACATTTTTGTTCTTAATACTCCAGATAATATATAATATATATTCAAGGATAGTTTGGAGAGGTACTCAGTGCCCTAGTGGGTTAGCAGGTTTGGCCTCTGATCACAGTTGTCACCTCTGTGTGGGTTTGACTCCCTTGAGTGACAAAGAGGAGGTTATGTTCCATTATGACCTTCGTTTGGTAAACTGGATGAAAAAAAAACAACTTTAACCTTGTCAAGGATACGTTGGTTTGATTACAACCTGAGTGAAAGTTTGGAAATGAGACACTTTTCTCATTGTATGAAATACAACATTTTTCTGTTGATCATATATAAATCCATCATTGGGAAAGGTATTAAATTCTGGCAAAAATGCCAGTGTTAGTTTAAGAATATACTGTAACTAGATAAAAACAAACAGTGTCTGGGCAGCCCATGGTGATGCAGTGTAACACACTTGCCTCCCATCTCTAAGGTCTGCGGTTCAAACCTCAGACCCTATTTTGGAACATTGGTAGTTGCTTACCAATGGCCGGCGGTTTACAGTAAAGAAACCTTGACCAACTATGTATACTGGTTTTCTCTGCCCATAAAAGTAATTGTCGTGATATCCTCTGTACAGTGTTGAAAGCAATGTTGAAACCCAAATAACAAAATAAAATAACAAAATCAATAACAAACACTGTCTGATAAACATCCTTTCAAGGTACTCAAGCCACATGTATTCAGAATTGCAAATGTTATATAAAATAGTATTTAAACCAGTTATCAGAAGTGATGGACAGACGGGGTGAGCCATCTGTTTCACGGTGACACTCTCTGATTTACAGATTGTTAAATAATATATAAGAGTGTGTGACATTCAAAGCTAACACTAATTATTTCAAATCTGAATGTTTTCAATACTAGCCATTGGATATTACAAGACTACACAGCGATTGCAGCATGGCTTATTTGTTCCAGTTCCTTTTGTGCTAGTCTCCTGCTGAATTGGTACATCACCAGGTATGTTTTCTTCAAGTATCTGTACATTTTTCCCTGTCCTGCAGAAATATATATTTAATCATAGAAGTAAATACAAGATTGGGAACATAAATCGTAAATCCTAAAAATGGTAACTATATCTGCATTTAGCCTGAGCTGATTTTATGTGTAAAAATATGCAATCCACAAAACAAACAAAAGTATGAAAAACATAACTAAATCCACAAAAACTACAGACCTTTTTTATGCTGATTTTTCAAATATATTATTTATATTTCTATATTATTCTAGCTTTTACAAATTTTAAGCAACAAAAACTAGTATGAAAATATATAGTCCAGTTCGTAACAGATACAGACCTTTCCAACATTGCTTCAGCTTGTTGATGTTGATCTCTGACTACACTTCCACTTCGGATATCAAAAAGCGCCTGCTCTTCTACCTGAGGATGTATTTCTCTTATGTCATGAAATGGTGAAATCGTGGATCTGTGGAGTGAACTCTCAGTATTTTGGATGGAGGATGATTGATGTCCCAATGATAAAGCAACTTCACCAGGTGCATCATATGGCTCATACTGTGACGCAAATCTACAAAACAATAGTGCAGATAAAGTAGATTCTGTTTCTGTTACAGATGGATCTTGTTGAGTAGGTCATTACAGCTTTTATCCTGTTGAGGGTGTAGTACAACACAGTGAATGGTGTGAAGAAGCTCTTATCGCATTATAGTTTAAAGAGTGGTTAAGGTTATGTAAGAATTACATGCATTACTCCTTTAAGAAAATAACAAAGTCGAAAGAAAGGCTTTGGTCTACTAGCATGAGCTGCAAAGCCATCAGAGACACAAGTAGTGCACTGAGGCAGTTACCCATCCAAGTACTAATGTAGCCCATTGCTGCTTAACTGCAGTGATGAGACAGGTATTCATCACACTACACCAAAATTCATGAAAGTAAAGAGACAAAAAAGAACAAAATGAAAAAAGTAATCTCTAGAACGGCCAGCCTTGCTATCTACAAACATGTATCGTCACCAAAATAGGTGTTTTTGCTGTCCTTCTGTTAGTTTTTCTTGCATAAATACCCATGCAGAAATGGATAAGAAAGTTGGATAAGAAGTTTAAGATTGATATTTTCACTGATCTCCATGTTTTATCACAGCATTTTTACATTCTCTCTTTAAATATTGATTTAAATCGTACAAAATGGTGGACAAAATAAGAATAAAACACCCCTCATTAGACATATACAGAAAAATATATCATTCATAAAGATGTAAAATAAAATACTTGTACAATATTATCTTGCTTTGTGATATATTTTTTGCATATGTCACTCGGGAAGTTTTTCTATTTTAAATTACAGGAAATACAGCAATAAACAAAAAAATCAAGGATTTTTTAATGAATTTAGAATAACCTTTCAAGCTCTTTGTAACCTATACAAGGAGGAGGGATTAAATAATAAACACAATGAATATGTTATTAAATTTGCATGTTCCAATTTAAATGTCTGAACATCTCATACATTTTATGTGCACATATTGTGGTAGTATGTTATTATTTTATTATTACATATGATACTATTTTCAGGAAAAGTGTTATGTCATTTTACGTTTTGCTAAATCAAGATCAATTGTCTTTTTCCTTCCACTTTTTGTGATGTTTTATGTCTTGTTTCAATGCTAGTGATGTCATTATGTCAGAATGTATATTGTACTATTATGTATAACAAAAGCTAATGTGAATTATTTACTGTACAGTTGCATCAAAAACAGAAATATAACTTTAAAATGTATAAAGCACACAAATAATTACTCTTAGATAAAGAAACATTAATATAAAATAATACATAAAAGATATATTACAGATGGAACGATGCTTTATCTAGAGAAACCAATAAAATAAGACATATTACTCATCAGTGGTCTTCATTGGGACCAATGTTGCCAGACTTTCCTGGCCAAATTCTGCCAATGTCTTTCTGAACAGGTGGAGTTGTTTGTAAGTACATCTACACACTTCATCCACCAGTTTTTCTAAACAATTATAAAATAACAAATATAAAGTATTTTACAAATACCCCTTAATTATTATAAGGGACCGTGTTTTTGTGTATAAGAGAATTATTGCTACTTAATGGGTGGACCTCAGGTATGCAAAGGTAATTGTGTACTTGCTCAGGTTGATAAAACAATATTCCTCGAAAAAAAAACCTAATTAGTTTTTAACCCAAGCAGCTTTTTCACTCAGCTAACTCTTATTCAAATTGTGTGGATAAGCTCTATGTGCTTACATTATGAGTCCACATCCTTATATTTAAGTATGAATATATTCTAAAATATTATGAATTTATCAAAGTTTATCATTGCCGACCTGACATTCTACAGATCATAACTTTAGCTGTATTGGAAAAGCATAGGTACTAGCTACGATACAGTACTTGGAACCACCAAACAGTTTTTTAAACTGAAGATGAGCTACAAGAATGGGACTCAACCTCAAGGAGTGGTTACGGTGACAATGGAGTAAAGTTTGTGAAGGCCAATCCACCCAAGAGACAAAAACATGATATATCTAATTTGTTTGAAGCAACTAGGTTGATGTATGAATTTTACAGGTTCAGCGATGCAACAATATGCTCCTGCCTTCTCTTGTGAGTCACAATACTCAACCTTGAATGTTAGTAGAAATGTTAATTCTAAAAATATATTCCAAGTAATAATTGCTTGATTTCTGAATCATAGCACCTACTTGCACCCTCTTTTGTTCCATATTGTTTTAGACAATCTAACACTCGCTTGCCAGCATCTCGATGTAACACACCCCTGCCACACAGTCTAGTTGTCACTGGCTCAATACAACTCATTTGTGCAAACATTTCATCACTGGACTTGAGTGCTTCTCTCTCCCTAGGTAGAAGTGGTTGGTCTGGTAAAGTATAAAAGTTAATATTAATTTGATTGTTTACTTTTTCTGTATGACAACAAATGAAACTCAATATTATAACTCAAATCACATCACAAAGACAATTTGGTTTCTGTAATCATAACATCAGTAAACATTTTATCTATCAGCTATATTAAATATATTGTAAAATATGATTTTAATTGTCATATGGAGAAAATATGTAAGATATTTATGCCCTAATTTTAATTGGCTATGTTATTTGGCACCTGCATTTTCACAATGTATTTGACACTCTTGGAATTAGTTTAAAATGGTAAGGCTAGCTGTGCAGCAAAACATTGTGCAGCTTTTTACAGACCAAAAGTAAGACAATTTGTCAGAAAATAAAAATCATACCTGGTATGTTAACACTTGGGGTGCAGTATTTATATGGACCAGTGCCATATTTATTCTGAGCAGCCACACGGAACTCCACACCAGGACCTGAAATAGAGGTTAAAAAGATGTCAGATACAGACCTTTTAACTGACATACTTTTAATATTATTTGACAATGGAAATATTAAATGTCTTGTATTATTATACAAGCTCCTGATATATGAAGCACAACATGTTCACATTGTGAATCACTATGATCAAATGATTCTTCAATTCATGTCACTTTAGTATGGTTAAAGAAACTCAGGTATATCACTTAGGTTTACTTCATCTTGAACATCTTGTGTCAAAATGGAACAACTGCCCAGTTAAAAAGCAATAAATTGCAGGCGGCTGATACATTAACAAGCTACCTTTAAATGTAAATGAGGTGCCTTGAACAGGACTGTCACATGGTTTCCATTGACCTTCACCATCCTTGACCTGAAGCAGACAGCTGGTGATGGAGTCCCCTCTGCTCTGTGACAGACACCAATTCAGGGAAAAGACATCATTCTGGATTTGCTCACAGTCCAAGTAGAGAAGTGCGGGAGGTGGATCCCTTGCTGCAAATATTTCAAGCAAAAAGGCTTAGCAATATAGTACTCTCCGTATTTTACTGTGGCTAAACTTGAGAAAAGGAAAGTTAAGTGGGCGAATGGTATACTAAGTGGTTAAGACTTATTTCTGTAAACCACTGGGTCATAAAGAAGAAACCAACTTAAAAGATATGATGTTACCGTAAGATATGATGGTGACTAGTGTGAGACCACTGTGCCACAATATCATTATGAAATTATTTGAAGAGTGAATTCAGATCTCTTTTTAACATCTGGATAAATTGCTAATCTAGTTGATTACTTTTATTGCAACTGGCAGGTTCCTTCATTCCATTGTCTCCCAAACAATGTAAATATGTGCGTCAATTATGATGGAGATATCTTAGGATTACAGTTTAGTATTCTTGAGTTTACCTTCCCAGTGCTTTTTCAAATAGTCAGTAACATCTGTCAGTGACTTTCTGGTTGTGGTATCATCATCTGTAAATTATGAAAACGTACATTAAATGTTTATAATAAATAGTTATTACTGGATTAATCTCCCCTTTTAACAAGCATATCAATAATTATGTAAGTATCTATGATACAAAATTTTGATTAAAATTTTGATCCACAAAAGTACAACTAAATTGAAGGTTTCCCATTTTGTAATTGTACCAGACAACTTGATATGTAGTAAAACACCTTAAACTTATGTTAAATATTAGCAACAATATCTAAAGTGTCAATACAAAATATAAAGTGTCTTGAAGGTTTTGTTACAAGGAAAAAGCTTTAATCTAATTATATATACAGATAGCAGTTTTTTAATCTAGTGATATTAAATTTTACCCTTCCAGCTTAAATTATTTATGCTATTCTTATCATTAATTTCAAGTAAACCACCAAGTTGGTTTTGAATGTCCTATTAACAGCTAGACTATCTTAATTTGACACATCAGCTGATAGTCAGCCAATTATTTGTCAAACTTCATAATCATTAGGCCACTCAGACCCTTAAGTCAAACTATGTGAATATGAAAGACATTCACCATTGAAACAAGCCATGATCAAAGCAGCTGGGATATCCTTTGATGCAGTCTGCATGGGACAATGTACAAAAGCAGGCACTAGCACATTTTTCTGGGGGAAGACCTGTTCTGGTAGCCAGTGATTTGGAGGGAAGATATGCAGAATAATGCAATGTCCACAAACAAAATGGATGCTTCTAATTACTCCATCCCATGGTTGGAGTATTGATTGCAGGTCATGCAATAGTGACTCTATGACTTTCCAAACCTGAGGCATATCATTAACTTTCCCGTGCAAGCAGATGTCAATAGTGGAATTTTGTTCTGACCGAGTAAGAACACATTGCACTGATCCAAATGAAATTTCCAGTCCGTCATGCCATGCCTGCCTGTCACCCATATAGTGGCATTCATGAGTGGCTTTCCTCTGCAAACAGACTGATATCATTTCAAACACATTCAGTGGTATCTGGTTGAAGAATTCACACTGTAAGTGCACAGATGAATGTTCATTGTCAAATTTCATCAGATGAACACTATCAATATGTGAAGGACACTCTTGTGACTGCACAAACCAAGGGAAAAATTGAAGATCATCTTCTTTGGAGACACTGTAACACAGATTAAAAGACTGCATCAACTTCAGCAGGACAGTTTCATCATCAAGTGAAAATCCATAATGTTGCCACAGGTAAGACAGCAACTTCTGACCCAATAGGCCCTCCTTCTGATATCGCTTTACTGCTAAGTCACATTCACCTTTCTGGAAATTTGCTTGCAATTTCTCATCAGTGTCGTAGTTGATAACTTGAGCTAAGTTGTGGTGAAACAAAGACTTAAACAAATCTGCTATAACATCAATGTCCGGAAAAACATAGTCATTCAATAATGGGTTGTCATCATAGTGTAAGCAAAGATTGATGTCAGTGAAGTATTGCAGTGGTACTCTGTTGTCACTTCCCACTCTTGTTCCAGTTGACTTTTCAAATAAGTGTAAAGTTTCATCTAATGTGAGATATATCTTGTTGCTTTCCGTGATCAGTTTATAAAACTTCACCCATGATTCAGGAACAGCTGCACGTTTTTTCTTCGCCACCTTAACAACAAAGTCTTTCACTTCATCCATCCCAGCATAGTTTTCACTTGACACACAGAAAAATTGCAAGTGGGATTGTTTATCCCTGAATAGCTTCAATAGTGCATCAGTAGCATCAACAAAATCTTGTTTTTCTTTTTGTTCATTGTTTTTTCTTTTTGACTTCTCTCTTATGAGTATTTTGTTTAGGTTGCTGATCTCATCATCAAGAAATTTCTTCATTGCTGCCATGAGAACATCACTGTTTCTTAATACTTCATCTTCATGAATCAAATCTGTGTGTGTGAAGATGATGTAGATCTCATTGTCTGGGTTCTGATGTAGAGTCTGCCGCAGAACATCAGTGGTCTGTATGATCTCACTGTGCTGGATTTTGGTAATGTCGTGCACTAAGAAGATAATACTGTGCTTTGATATGAAAAGCATCCTGGTGATGCTATAAATCATGTGCCCACCATGATCATAGATGTGCACTATATCATCTCTGGTAATGTTCCACTGCTTTAAATTTATGACTTGAGTTCTGTCTTCAGCGTTTACTAACATGGCTTTGCCAGCAATGAGACTTTCCACCATGCTTGATTTTCCTGCATTGGTAGTACCCAGTAACACCAGCCTAAAAGTACAGTAAATAAATACCCTCTTAAGCCTGAATAAATTCATATTGCAGCTTTCACCCATCAGTTAAGCTGTTGAGTATTTCCAATAGCCTAAGCAGCAACCTTCCAAAAATCAAGAGTGGGTCTGGGGGTAACATTTGTTGGATAAAATGTGCTCAAATGAGAGCAAAATTGATATGCAACACCTCATATGTAATTAAACTTTAAACAATTATGTTTTTCATGGCCATATGTCGCTTACAGCAGAAAGCAAATCACTATTTGACCCACCCTGACTGCACAAGTATGGCCAAAGAGTTTAATGTCGTTATAATAATAATGATATTTTTGAATTTCAGATTAGAAAAGTTCCTAAATCTGCTGTCACATTTTGTGAAAATATTTGAGTATTGTGTGAATATGTGAATAAAGTGATAAATGATGGGAATCTACTGATGTCTTTTTTGGAGGTGTGTTAAGTAGGAATTCTGGAGCAGTGTGATAAGCATGCATAGCAAGACACAAACCACAAACTCATCGGAAAGATTGTCACTGCTTTTTTAAACACTGGAAATAATAGAATAATGATGTTGTTCTGTGTTGTGGCATGTTCTTTCATCGAAGCATGTCATGAGTACAAGAAAGAAAATCTGTGGAGAACTGTTTTGAACTTGGCGCATTTTGGACACATACACAATCAGGCTGACAGTAAGTACTGGTGCAACCTTTCAATTTAAAAATAAAATCTGAGTTTCCATTTATTGACTCCATTAATTGTGTAGACAACGTTTGAAAATGGTTTCAAGTTAGAATAAAAATAAATGACCAATTTAAAAATAATGACCCTCCCCCTCGACTATGTTAATGATCAATATTTTTGTTTACTTAGCACACTGAGTTCCCCACCGTGGGGAAGATATTGTGCTTGTGAAGCATGCAGTGATATCTGCCAAATTAGCAATATTGTGTCAATGTTATTTCATTTTGATATGGTTTGATACTGGTGTATAATGATCGTAACAAATACTTATTTACCTTTACAGTGTCATATACTATTATTCTTGTTGCATATGATTTCTGTGAATGATTTTTATTGTGTCATTTTGTCAATGTGCAGAGAGGAAGTTGTCACATCAAAGTTTAGGGAATACTAAATTTTAAACTAATAGGATTCCTTTCAATTTTATAGGTGTAAACTTTGAGTTAATCTCCCATGTCTGGGATTTCACTATAAAAGCAGGGTAAAGTTCTTCATTACTGGCTGGATACCTATAGGTTGAACGTTAGACAGAACACAGAGATGTCAGTTTAAAACCTGAAATTTTCTTCCATGGTTAGGTTTGAGAGATGTCGGGATAAAACCTGCATAACATTGTTTTGATAGTTAAGATCATCGGGAAAGTTGCAAGATGACTTTTAAAGCAGGGAAAAGATAATGATCTGTGTATAATTTCCGTTAATTTCAGGATAAAGAGTTAGAGTAATATATTTATAGGTGTCCACTGTAAATTTATATTTCCCCAAATCCTTCAATATTTCCTATAAATACATTCATTCATACTTTGGGGTGGTTAGTTTGGTATTTGTAGCCAGGCACTCAATTTCAATCATGAGTTGGCAGTCATTGGTTTTGGGCCCTGATCTGCTTAGAAAGTGGGAGTAGTACCACCCCAAATAATACGTGGGTCCTTAACAAAGAGAGGAAAAAGGCATATTATTAGCAGCCGGTGTCATATGTCGCAGTCTAGTCTTGTAGATACCAATATGTACCCCAGCTGGTTAATGGATTTACCCAAATGTTAATCATGGGTTTTCTAATCATCAGGATTGATTGGGGTATTGTTTGTTTGTTTGTCCATTGATTTTATCTATAACAACACAATCCCTCCTGGTTCATGTTTCCTTTTTGAGTAGTGGTGGATCACTCTCAGAGGGAGTTGGATAAGTCGGTCCTTTACCAAATTGGTCCTTAGCAAATCCGCCCCCTTAAAAAGTCAGCCCTTGGCAAACCAGCACCCAGTTGAAAATAAGCAAGGAAACAAGTATGACATGAATTTTAAATTTAGTTACATTTAAAGGTTAAATGCAGGCTTGAAACCATATGATGGCATTCAAGTTTATTATAAACATTTACTTTCAACAACAACCAATATACAAGCCAGTACAAGCATACGACAATTTAAACAGTAGGGGCTAGGAACGTGTAAACACTACTCTATGCTGATAATACAGCAATATTAGCTAAGTAAACATAAAATGCAGTTACTAAGTAAGAATAAAGGGTCCTTTTATGCAGGAACTAAATGCCTACGTTGTAATATGGTTCCTATAAGTAATGGGGTCAAATGTGTATGATCGTGGGTGACAACTGCCTTTAAAAGTGATATTTGGCTTGATATAATTGACACATATCAAAGATGTTTGGATGCTGTAATCAATTAATTTTAACCTAGATTATTTAGACTCTTGTTTAAAAGTGCAATTTACATTAAATGCTTATCCTCTGTAGATGGGATTATATTTTTTTATAGTTAGAGAATTTAGATGCTTGTTCCAAGGTGCAATTTACAACAGATGCATAAACTCTGTAGATGGGATTAACTCTTTTAAAGTCGTCACCTGCGCCATCTGGGCGGCATCGGCAATTAGGTTTTGGGGGTACCTGGCAACAACTGTCGCCAGGGCAATGCTTTTAAGATTTGGGGGTCTTAAAGTTTATGGTTGTTCCACAGTTAAAAAATGAGGGATGGTTTTTACCAAATTTTCAGGATATGTTTACCGCAAGAGGATCTAGAGCTGATTAGGTTTTGGGGGGTGTCTGATAACTGTTGCCATGGCAATGCTTTTAAGATTTTTGGATCTTAAATTTTGTGGGTGTTTATAACCAAATAAAAGCTGCAAGTTTTCCCACATTTTAAGTTCAGTAAAGTTGTTTTACCTTATTCCGTACACTTTGTGAAATCCCAATCTTGCTACCCATTTAGTTGTACCTGCGGGCTGGCATTTCAGCCAGCCGAGGCTGGCTATTTTTTATCTTTAATATTGGTTTACCCCTGGACATCGAAGAAAAAACAACGTTTAAAGGTCCACCATTGAATAATTTGAAAAAAATGCTAATACTCCCCCTGCCTTGACATCAATAATTGCCTTTCAGTATCCACTATTAAATTATATGATGAAAAAACTGAAAAAACTAATATATTATTAAAATTACATATTATTATTAATTTTATATTATTAGCTTGGGATTCTAATTATATTTGGAAATTACAAACTTATATCCCATATCTAATTATTATCATTTTTTAAATTACTATTGTTATTTTATCATTGATTCTATATTGTAAGAAAACCTGGTGTCAGCTTCTGGGAGATCCTCTTCCTAAGTGTGGAAGTCACTTGGGTTCTGACGGTCATGTAGCTTGGGTTTATAATTACGTTTTAAAATGTTATTGATATGTTAAATATTTCTGTAATGACTATTGTCTCAATTGATTTAACATCCAAAACAAAATGATTTTTGGTGGCCAATTTGACTACTTTATTATTTCATGGGGGGCCGTTTGGACCAGGTTATGATTTTAATAGGGGCTTATTTGACCAGATTTTTTTTCCAGAGGGCCGAGTTGGTGGGGGGTCGATTTGTCTATGATTCCTCTCAGACATGGTCTAGTTTCACTCAGTTTTTGGGAGATCCTACTCATAAGTGTTGAAGTCACTTGGGTTCCAGAACAAGATGGTATTGGGAGAACTATTGGGTTATTGGGTCAGATTTATTTTGGGGTTAAATTGGTAAACTCTTATATTTTGAGCTAACTCATATATTTTTATTGTGTATATTGTTTAAATTTACTGTTAAGGCAGATATGTTAAGGCAGGTACTGTTAAGGCAGATATGTGCCTGTTTACTGTAGTATTTTAAACATAAGGAAATTTTTATGTCAAAAGAGTAATTTAAACGTGTACATTGGTTCATAATTCGTAAATTTCTGGTAAATCAAATATCTGATATTTTTAATGCAAAGATTTTCATTCAGTTAAATCTTTTCCAAATAATGTCTCATTGTTTTCTGGCCAAAGGCAAAATCCAAACCTAAAGTAATTTAAATATTGTCATTGTAATGTGTCTCTCTATAATTTTATTTGCTTTGCTATTTGTGTTTCTCCTGTATTTTGATTATGTTCAGTAAGGTCCAAGTTTACTTCAATTGTAGTACATCTGGCTGTAAAGTTGCTTTTTCACTTTTCAGCCAGTCCAACATTAGGCTTTTCATTGGCACATTTTCTCCGGCTTTAAAATTTATACTGAATTAATTTGTTCAAATTTTCCATATTATCTTTCATTTTTTATTGTGAGCTTAATATTATTAATTATTTATTTTATCAAAGCTACCTAGCCTTTATCCAGGCTATATATTCAAAAAATTGTTATGCTAAAATTAATCTTTTGGTTTCAATTACAAAATATTCATGAAATATTGCATGTGCTTAAATTTTTTAATCAACACTACAGCAAAAATATTTTTGTAGATAAATACATTCGATAGGGTATAGATCTATTGCCTATTCACACATGAGACAAAAGCAAGTACATCCACCATGCCACAAATGAGCCTAATATCCTTGCCCCCTTTATAACTTGTAGATAAACCAGGCTCTTGCAATTTTCTGTACGTGTTTTGTGACAGGTGATAAAAACACCCCTGTATGTACACATGTTCAACAAAAATTAATTTTATTGCTTTAGTCACTCGCAATTCAAAGTCTAAATTTAACAGTAACTGGGGCTAAGTTAAATCCCTGTTTGCGTAATGAAAACTTCCTCACACATCCAGCAATGCATATGCACAAGCTACAGTGGACTTTCCCAATGGTGCACATATTACATACAGCTGGGAAAACAATTTGGAGCCGTAGGAAAGGTTCCATCCATGAACCATTGTGTACTGTGTCCTAGGTGATGAAGTCCCTCTCTGTACCAAATATCAAAACCCTATTACCAGATTCAATCCCTTTGCCATGGATGAGGAACTCCATTTCTCATCAATGATCAAACCATGAAGTAAAGCTTGATCTTTTGGTAATGCTCCTCTTTTGTGGTTACGAATGACACACTTTATAGTTTCCATATTGCCAAGAGCTGACCTCACTTCAACTGGAACACTAATAGGAACATGTGCTTCTATCTGGGATGGTTCCCCCTTTTTGCAGCTGCAAGTTTTTTCATTGTGGCCTTGATCTTCACTGCTTCTGCCTTACTGGAATCAGCATCATGACTATGGCCACAGGGAGATATAATGTTTTATACTGATATGTCTGTGCAGCTGAGCGATCTCTCATCGAATACTAGCCTTCTTTGTCTTTGGTGTATATGTTGTTATTATGTTATGTGTTAAAACTATTGTTTCACAGAAGCTCTCCTGCTTTTGTGTTTTCACTGTCTCAATTTTAATCTTCAAGGTGTTGTAACTAACTGTTCATAACTGAGTACTGAATAAATGGCTTCATACGTAATGAAATTACATTTTTATTGCATTAATACATCCTATCCAATGGCCAATTGCTTTACCAGTCAGCGCTACCGGTCCCGCCAAATGCCAGAAAAAGACATCCTGTATATACTACCGGCAGGACCGGTCACAGAGTGTCAATTTGCAAGGTGGTGCATCGTACTTCCTTCCTGTCTAGACAGTGTGATGTCATAGCATCTTTTTCATTTGGTGCATGGAGTGTACAGGCGTGTTTTCTACAAAGGAACGTTTTTGAAGTTTTGCAAAGAATTTATCCGTTTTAAGAACTTTTAAGTATATTTACTTAATTCTACAAGATTTATCACCATTATGTCGTCTCCTGGATGGAAACGAGGTTCTTGTGGGCACGTTATGGCTTCATTTGACAACCACAAGAAATGTGCGCATTGTCGAGACAAGGGAGTGGGTGACGATTCATGTGTTATGAAGAGAGATTGTCAGATTTGTAAGGCATTTATGCCTGCTCAGCTGACGCAGTTGTCCACCCCTACCTACCAGTCCAGGAAAGTACATGAGCAGAAGAAAATGGCCTCAGATTCCCCTGCTAGTGTCACTCCCACTCTCGTGGTCCCATCAGAGGTAACTGTTGGGACGGGTACACAAGGAATCTGCAGTTGAGTCCTCCCCTGCTAGCAAGAAGAAGAAGGCAGACCCTTCCCCCACCCACAAGGCTAGCAGCAAGAAGAAATCCAGCAGCAAGTTGAGGTCTGATGAAATTAAAGACTTAGACGACAAGTGGAGTGAATGTTTTGCCAGATTGGAGGCTATGCTGGTGTCCAAGACGCTATGATGCCGCCTCCTACCAGTGATCACCCATTTTTTTATCCTGGAACCTCCACCACTGGCTTGTCCTCTGGTGTGACTGTTGGGGGCACCGGTTCCAGTCTTGATCAGACCACCGGTGAGGCTGCTGTTTTGAGGGAGGCTGTCAACAAGAGTGCTACCCGCCCTGTTGAGGGTCCTGGTACTGATGGGAAGCAGCAGAATGCCACCCAGCCTGTTGAGGCTTCCGGTGCAGGGACGGCCACCCAAGCTGTTCAGGTTCCCGGTGCAAGTCCTGAGGCTCTGCTTTCCGGTGCTGGTGAGACGGCTATGCAGTCTGACAGTGACTACGACCTGCAGAGTGAGCCCAGTTCCCCAGTGGGTTTGAATGACCAGTCCGGCTCTACAGGAAGAAATCTCAACAAAGAAGATCCTGGTGATCTTGACCTCTCAGAAGACGCCACTTACAGAGAGACAATTAGTGGAGTGAGGTCGTTTATGGGTTGGCATGACATTCCTGAGTTTGACAGGGTTTCATCTTCAAATAACAACCCTTTTGCCAGTTTCCGAGTCCAGCCTACCAGGAAAGTTTATGTTAAATCTGCCGGTGGATGAATGGCTTTGTCATAAGATGGAGAAACTCAACCTTACCATCACTGACGTCTACCCTTCAAGAAACACAGAAACTGCTGGTTTACTCTGGGACCAGTTCATCAAGCCACCCAGGTCATCAAAGTGACAACAACATGCACACAAATAAGAAGGACTCTGACGTTTCTACAGTGTGTGCCTGGTCTCCGGAACCACTAAAACTCAACAGTGCATTCAGTAAAGTGGCCAGAAGAAGTTTACCGGCTGCCCACCCTCCAGAACCTTCAGCCAGGACATGTTGAGACGTTGGGAGAGGGCTTCACATGAACAGACTGTCATGTGCAATCATGCTGCTGGTCTCTCATGTTGTTTGACAAAAGTCCAGGATGCCATGTCTTCTCAGTTGAAGAATCTTCACCTGGATAGAAGCAAGGGTAAGTTGTCTGAAAGAATGCAGCAGACTGTTGACGAGCTGGAGTATTTGTTCACTTTTAACCGATTTCATTTTCACAAGCAATGGCAGGACTTGTCTGAAGGTGTGTTCATCAGCATGACAAATTTCACACTGGCTAGAAGGGACAGTTACCTGGAGTATCTACATGCTGGAGTCAAACAAGACACTCTCACAGCTTTACACACTGCTCCCATTAGTTTGCACTCACTGTTTCCGGAATATTTACTCACCAAGGCTAAAGAGGAAGTGTCCAGAAGTGAGGAGAGGCGTTCTGTTGGCTAGTCACACAGGAAGCCCGGTCGTTTCCACCCCTATGCTTATAATGACAGATCTGCTCATTAACAAGACAGAAAGTCCTTCCCAGCTTGGAAGCAGATCAGAAAACATCAGCAACAAGGAAAGAAAGGTCGTGGCAAACCTTCCACCTTTTCACAGAAACTGGTCAAGGGTTCCAAACCACGTAAATGACAATTACTGTGCTCAGTGTGTTACCGGGCTGAAGGACTTTGTATGTGTGCCCGGCCAGTTAGGTTTGAACCCTTCACGGGTGGTGGCCAAGGACAAGAAACTCTCCAGCAAGAGCGAGACTGTAAATTTGCTTGTAAACTCTTGTGTTGCAAATGTTCATTCTGTCACCGGGTTGCCACAAAAGAAAGGCGTAAATCCCACTTATTGTCACAAATATACAGAAATAAAATATGTGAAAGATGTTTCCTGTGTAGGTCACTTGAGTTCTGCAAATCTTGTCACAAATGTAACAACTGTTGCTTTAGATCCACCTGTAGGGGCACAGCTGCATCAGTTTTGGGAGAAGTGGGAAACCTTGGGTTCGAGTCCAAAAGTAGTAACAGCACTCAGAGAGGGTACACCCTTCCCTTCCGGTGCAAACTATGCAAACCCACAAAGGCAGTCCCACCTTTTGGAGGCACTGTATCAGCTGATAAACAAGAATGCAGTAGAACTGGTAGCAAACCAAAATTCACTGGGTTTTTACAACAGTCTATTTTTGGTACCAGAAAAGCAAGTCCACCTAGGTCGACTTCATATGAGACCCATACAGTGGCACTTGAAGAACAACTGGAGGGTACCAGAACCACTGGAAAAAGTGATATCTGTTCCCAGATCGCTCCACCCCCACCTAAGGTGGTGGCTGGAGGAAAGCAATGTGCTTACAGGTCAACCATTACACCCACTAAAACATGCTCTGCAGATATTTACAGACGCATCAAAAGAAGGGTGGGGTGCTCACTTAAACGAGCGCACTGCAAGGGGAACCTGGTCCCTTCCAGAAAGCAAGTTGCACATCAGCCACTTGGAACTAAAAGTAGTCTTTCTGGCCCTAAAAGAGTTCCAAGACCTCTGTTGCAACAACACAGTACTGGTACCCACAAACAACACAACAGTGGTTGCCTATATCAACAAAGAAAGGGGGATGAAGTTGGGCTCTCTGTGTGCCGTACTATGGGAACTACTGAAGGAAAAAATGATACATAGAATAATACTTGGGAAAAACCAGTGTAAATAAACTTGTAAGCAAGTGTCGCTGTTTTACATACTTAATGATATTCAACTGATTTTATTTCTTAAGAACAGGAGTTGTACTGGTGTATATACTATTGTTTGATACAATTCTAGCGGCGCTATTTCAGACACATTGTAATTTACATAGACTAAACTTAGACTAAATTTTGCACTTGTAACATATGTATGTATATTTATGTTTAGCAAGTTGTACAAGTTAATATATCTGTATGCCAATCATGTGTGCTGGCTCTCTGCACCAGACCATTCTCATTCAATGCAGGGTTAGTTTGCGATTAACAATAACCTTTAACCATTAGCTATTCGAAATAACTAAGACTGGAGACAAGAATTCCGTGCAATTGTCCTGTGCAACTACTTAGACTTAAACAGATGAAATTTGAAAGCACAAATATTACCCTGGATGGACATAAATAGTTAGCTGCCTGGCAGTATTTTTGCAGATCCAGACCATCTTTGAGAAGGACCAAGCCATGGTGAGGCCCCACCTTGTTGGAAAATATAACCCAGATCAAAAGTATAGGTATTGATTTGTGCACACGGGAAGACAGAGAGACAAACGCACAGATATGCATAATTACTGGTGCATAGTCTGTATCACCAGTCCTTTCTTAAGTGAGCTCAAATCTTATGTTATTGGTAATTAATTAATTAATGTTTTGCTTAGTGGTAAACTTTCGGTTCTATATGGTGTATTGTATTGTCTAACCTTCTGGAGTGTAAGGTCACCTCAAGCTACATGTTTTTCCGGCCTTTTTATACAAACAATATAGAAACCAAAATATCTTACCATTGCAAAACTTGTTTCCAGGTATTGCCGAATAGCTAATCAGTTCCAATACATGCTGAGGTTTGGAGTGCAAAAAAACACAAAAATATCAGTACAAGAAACAGAAAAATTTTGCCAGTCATTGCCAAAAAGCTAATCAGCTCCAATTACTTTTGTGACGTATGTTTCCTAACAATTTTGTTATTATCTCTGCGCACTTTTAATGTAAAGTACTCAGGAAATTACAAGTAAAAAAACCCCAAAAATATGTTGCCATGGCAACATTTTTTTCTAAAAGTTACCAAAATCATAATCAATACTCAACTAGTTACCATTACAAAAAATATATCCTGAAAATATTGGCTAAAATCTGTGCATAGGTTTTGTATATAAAAAACCCAGAAAATCTAAAGTAAAAAAAGAATAAGAATAGTGTTGTCATGTCAACAGCTATTGCCTTAGACTTAATCACATATAGTTTGCCTTGTGATAAACATATTCTAGGACCTTGAATAAATGTAAATCACCCACAATATTACAAGTCCAAGAAAAAGAAAAAGTGCTGATGTGGTATATTTCCTAAAAAAAGCAACAGATACAAGCTATAAAGCCAATAAACCTCCACACCAAATTAAGTCGAGATATGTAAATTACTGTTTCTGTATATTAGCAGCAATAAAGAGTGATTCAGAGAAGAGTATAAAATAATATGTCAAACGGATCATATTTCATGCACAATATACACTCACATTTTATACACACAAGTATTTTTATGTGTTATATGTTTAGACATAATGAAACAATACTTGTCACTTACATTAATGTCATTCCCCTTGTGTCTTTTCAACTAGTTACTCTGTTGTGAGTGTATATGTAACTGGCAATATACTTAAACGCAATATAATTATGTTACTACTTCGAGTTTAAGGTCACCTCACAATGGAGTACGCCTTAAGAACCAGTTACATCCACATAACACATATGAATTTAGTTTGTTGAGCCATATTTGAGATACTGTCTGAAAACAAAGTGTGGTGACAATGCTCATGACACTGACGCTAAATGACAAAGTCATCCCTATGTGCCTCCATCATAGATGCTGGTGACAAAACTATGCATTTGGTCCAAATGACACAAGCCTGGTGAACACAATGTGGAAACTACTATAATGACAAAATGCGAAAGTTCTCTTAAGATATGATTTTAAATAGAGATGTTTTGCTTTACACCACACAGACAGATTTGGGTGTCTACCTAGCTATCAAATATATTGACTTTATTGCTCGTCAATTGTGATTAAAGCCTCTCTTACATCCCATTGTACGTGCATGTATGTCCTGATTACAGAGAAAAATCGGCTGATTTGCAAGGGACCCTCAAGGCACACTTGCGAGGTCGCACAGACCCCGCAATGAAAATTGGAATGCACATTATTCTCTGCGTGCACACAGTATGTCTACAAACGCACCTATGACTCAAGGGTAACTTACAGGTCACTTAGGCACGTGCATTCTCCTTTCAAGTGTTGTAGGTTCTCCCCATTTACTTACATTGTTTTCACATGCTGTAAGATACACTTACGTGTACCTTGCATGCACATAAATCTACTGTACGACCTGTAGCTAGTCACAGTCTGTTCTTTGATCTTCAAGTTGTAACACTGTTGGGATAACACACCCTGTTTGCACCTGCAAAATCTCTATTACCCCACTACCAGGCTACGTTAATAGTTTCAACAATATTTGCAGCACACTTACGTGTCTATACACGTAAGACGGGATGTAAGAGAAGCTTAAACACTATATATTTCTACATAAGCTTTATTTCATAAGCCATACCTTTTTCGTGAATTCTTAACTCTGTTGGACAGGGCCATGTCTTTAAAGTACCTCTGTACAGACTCTAAGCCACGTTTCAACACTTCTTGTGGAGGTTGCATGAGGTATACAGTATTGAAGTTGCAGGTGATGAGGTGATTATAGCCATATTCATTATCAAAAAATTTGTCGCCAAATGTGTCTATTCTCCAGAATGATATATTGGTGTTCACATCATAGATTCTGATTATTTCATTTCCTGTCAGATCCAGTCTGTCTAATTGCTTGTGTTTGCTAAAATCTCCAACTACAGTGAGCCGATTGTCACTTATAGCTATATCCTTTATATTTATTGGTACTCTTGAAGGATCAATCTCACTGATGTGATTATGTGACAGATTAAGCTTTGCTAGTTTCTTGTGCTCACTAAAATCTCCAACTTGAGTAAGTTGATTTGCAGCCATGTTTAACTCCTCTAAATTTACTGGAAGTTTTACTGGATCAATGTCTGTGATTTTGTTACCATACAGATGTAGTTTGATTAGTTCTCTGTGTTGACTAATATCACGCATTTCAGTTATGTCATTACCCTGTATGTATAACACCTTTATATGTCTTGGTAGTTTTGATGGATCAATTGATGTAAGTTTGTTATTTCCAAGTCCCAATACTTCAAGTCTGTGATGCTGACTCAGGTCACCCAGTTCACTGATCTTGTTATCATACATATGCAACTCCTTTATATGACAAGGTAGCTTTTCAGAGTCCATAGACATTCTATTGTTTTCAGACAAGTTCAATTTCTCAAGGCGTTCAAATTGCTTGTATTTATTGAAATAGGGAATATTTTCCAGAAAATTTTCTGACAAATCTACTTCTGTAACAGGTTCATCTGTTTGTAGTTCACTTAATTTCACAGCCACATCACTGTCTTTAAGTTTCTTCTCTCTCCACTTAAGTTTATCCATGCTTTATTTGAATGTCAAAACTACATAGAGAATGTTTCAGTAACAAATACAGTGCCATGGATTACATATCTTACTGACAATATACATAACTTAAACTGTTGATAGTTTCAGATGAAACAGATTTACAATCATTTCTTCACTGTTTTTAACAAGAACACTTTATGTAAGTTTAATAGTTTATGTTCCTGTTGAGTAACACGAACATTTGCCATATGCTACTAACTTAAAACAGTTCGGGATAACACAATTAAATAGATTTTAGCTGAATGTGTCTTGTCTTTTACGGATCATATTTCATGCACAATATACACTCACAGTTTATACACACAAGTATTTTTATGTGTTATATGTCTAGACATAATTAAACAATACTTCTCGCTTACATTAACTTCATTCCATTCGTGTCTTTTCAACTAGTCACTCTGTTTATATCCCAAAAGCAAATACTGTGATTTTATGAATATCCAAGTGTCTATAAGGCTTTAATGATTACTGTATTCACCTAAAATTTTATGAACACAAGTAATCAGCAAAGAAAGATGACCGGCCTAAACTTTATTCTGTTAACATAACTTTGAACACAATCATATTGGCATGATGAAAGTACATTTAATAATGAGGGCCAGTCATATTCAATGAACAATAATTTATTAATGTCTTATACAGAGTAAACAATGGTGAACTTTAGTTTATCTCACATTTCAATTTATGCCGTATATTTACTGAACAGACTGTAAGTCAGTAAAGTCTTTATGGATTATAAATTTCTGTTTTCCTTTGTATTGAAGTGAGATCAGTCACAAAAAATATGCAAACAGAACCTATTTCTCAAGTAACATATTCATACGCTGGAATCACGGATATTTAACCAGAAATATGATCAATTTTATTTTTAAAACCAAAAATTAATTGACATCCTTGTGATATGAACTATGAACAAGTTTGAAATATTCAGTTTTGTTATTATTTTTTTCCGTGAAACTTTGATAGAATTTGATTAGAACTTAAAAGTTCAAGTAATACACTATATTTAACAAGATGATCTAATTTTTAGATACATATGACTATATCTGATATAGTATATTTAATCCTGTATCAACAGCTCGCATTTCTACATTCACTCAATACTTGCATTCCAACAGACTCTTAGGGGCAGCAACCAAAAGTCTTACTTTTAATTCATCAGTATCAGCAGTGCATAGAATGGAACAGGAGACTTATTCTATATGAATGCACTGCAAAAAGTACATAACATGCAACACATTAAGGGAATGAGTTGTAACTGCAGAAAATGAATATTTATATTTAAACCTCATGTTATTAATTGAAAAAAAACTTTATATAGGTAAAAAAGTCAAAGTTACACTTTCAACAGTTAAGGTGATTTCATGATAGGTCCTTAATGCGTCTCAGAGGTTGTCATGAACCGGAGTCAAACCAGCGACCTCAGATGTAAGGACCAAGTGATTTAATGCAAACATCTTTCACTACAGAGACCTGGCACTTACAATTCTGTGCCTGTAAATAATATTTTGTTAGAATAAGGTATTTACTGAGTTCCCTAGTATTAAAGATTTAAAATTACATCGAAGGATTTATTATGTTATGTAAGGTTACTGTATGAGGAGAAACATATTTTTAAGTATTTGGCTTGATCATTTTTGTAAAATTTAAGCAGAAGTAATGTATTCATATGAAGTGTACTTGAATATTTACAAGTTTCCTACACCTCAGTACATGTGTATGTAAATAATTGTTATAATCTGCACCAATGATTTTTTAAGCTGGTGACTCCTTTATTAATGGAATCTTCATATGAATGGATCATTCATAGGGATCCAGGCCTAATCTGTATCTGGGCTGCGAAGGTTTAAGAAATAGCAAGAAATTGAGCTGGTTTTTCCCTTTTCTAAGTCTCTGAAAATTTTTTTATTTATATCTGAAAAAGTTTCATGGAATTGAAAAAAAACCCAGAAGATGTATCTTTGTTCTGCGAGATATCTTCAGTAATCCTAACATTTCAGTTGATTACATTGTTTTTTACACGCAGTGAATATGATTTATAACAATATTGTTTTCAAATTTCTTCAGCCTTTGGTTATATTTCTTTACAGATCTCTCCTATCTCATAATTTGTAACGGCTGAGACAATTTTATAAATAGGCTCATGTTTGATTAGAGACTCAAAGCCAAGACTATTGGCTCAAGTATTTAATTGAGCTATCCTATTTAAGTAATTTTACAAACACCTCAGTGTTAATGATGGGTGCCAACTCGCGGCAGGGAACAACTCGAGTTGTTCCTTGCGCCAACTCACGGGGGTTAGTTGTGGCAAACATCTCGAGTTGTACTGCCACATCTTGAGTCAGTGCTGCGCTAACTTTATCCAATAATATAACCTAATCATAATTTCATAGAGCCTAATCTGTGTGGAAGAGAATGTTATGTAGACAATCGAAGGTGATGAAAAGCAGTGACTATTTGATTATATTATTCTGATTTATGTTTCTTAATTGCATTTAAGGATTTCTCAGGCTATTTTGCTGTTGACTTTTTACTTAAATAGGAAGTCTAAGGAGCCACTACCATGATTGGCTTTTCTCTTGATTGCCATTGGTTCTAAGCTTGTTTTTGTCAAATGATTATTATTATTTGGATATAAGCCTTTGAAACATATTTATTAATGCATTAGTGAATTACTACACACATATATGGTGTACAATGTGTTATGATGTTGTTTTATATTTACACAACTCCAATAAACAAGTATCTATTTCTATTAATAACGATTTTAGATATTTAAATAAGTTTATTTATTATTGAAGCGACTGTATTATACTTGACATAAAGTAAAACTGATGCTATACAAGTATGTTGTTATCACATTGAAACTCAGAAATGTCAAGGACATGTTGGTAAATTTATCCCTGGATTTGGATCTAGATATAGGAGCTTAATGAGATAGTACTTGACCAATTCATGCAAGACCATGGTTTCTAATATTACCTCTTGAAAAAAAAACAGTTTTTAATTATATCTGATCTGTATTGTATCACTTCTTGAAGACAGCATCAAAACTAAACAAATTAAACCAATGTTGATTTTAAATATATCCGAATATTTGTTCACCTTAGGAAAGGCTATTAGAAGAACAAAGGAAGGAATTTTACTTTACTGGTATGGGATCTGCTATATTGTTTATATTATTCTTGTAGTAAAAATCAATTCAATATTCTGTTAAAATGAAACCTAAAAAGTGCTAACAAAGTTGAGAATTACAGAAGTGAAATTTAAGAAGTTCTGTAATTTAAGAATGATAACAAATTATAAAATTACAAATTATAGCAGTGCTGTATTTGTGGGGACATTCCCAATCCTCTTAATCTTGAATTTAAAAATAGTAGAAGTGAAATTACAGAAATTTTTTCTAAGAATCATAGAAATTTTAAATTGATAGCAGTGTTGTATGTTGGAGACACATCCCACAATCATCAATATCCTAATAATTTAGCGTTTCTCTTTTCTAAATAGATGAAAATATTTATCCCTATGAAAGTTAAATGTTATTGAGAAATGCAATCTTAAGACGTTGATTAACATTAATAACACTATTTAAGGTAGAAGTTGTAGATAACCATGCGAATAATCATTGTGAAAATCCATTTTCTTAATAACAGCTTCAATGAATTCAATCTAATGGGAACACATTTCTCCCAAGGAAAAATACATACCATTAAAGTCTCCACAAGACTATGAGGAAGCTTTACATAATGTTTTAACTCTCTGGAGGGCTCTGAATACCAAACATTCAGTGACATGAGGATAACAGGTTAATACTTTACAAGTTTTATGAAAGAAAACCTTTGTCCTGTGGCAAAAACATGTCTCTTCAGGACTAATGCTAAACAAAAGGAAGCACATGAATCTCAAAACATGCACATGACTTAGAACAAGCTGCTTTACTGCCTTAATATTATTTCTTGTTGTGTTGATTGATGTTTGCCTGAAGATTGGAGTATTTACGGTAAAAATCATGCTTAAAAACTACATTAAAACTACATTGTTCGACATAAAAAAGAACACAATACTGTAGAAATTAGTTACAGTTTACACTTATTTAATCCAATATTTTTTTTGCTAAAATGTGCACAAAATATGAATTTTTAATTAATAAAATCTGTAAAATCTATCACAATAAATGTCTTCAATGATATCAGACTTTACAGACTATCAGCTCTCGTTACAATGATATGTCTTCTTCCATACAGAAGTTTAAAGTGCCTTTCTATTAAATGGAAATCAGACATGACATATATGTTAATGTGTGCTTATTGTGTAAAAGAAATGTTCTCTGCCACCATTATATGCATTTTTATACATGGATTAACCTACACTCACAGTATAATGGGAGACTTTCTCAAAGATATAATTACATAATGGAAATGTTTAAAATGCTTAAGAGCAACAGAATATTTTAAACTGTAAGTTGTTAATTAAATGTTAATTAAATTATGACACACAATAATCATGGCTGTCATTTAAACCTTAATGGCTCGTTTAAATGTGCTAGGCAAATCATATATGTTTAAGCCTGCTCATATGTGGTATGCCAGAACTGCTTCTGTATGGTGACAACTCCAATAAAGTTTTTGGAACAATATAGTCTTATTTTCAAAATCACATTGAACAAAGCTTTTAATTGCATTCTATCCATAAGAAGACCGAACAACATTGAATTCTTCTTATTTCAGGTGCTGATACTGTTTTGCAAAGCTTCCGTATGTGTCGTACACAGACTTAAAGTTTGCAAATTAGGTATCATTGAGAGAGATCTTAAAACTCTATCAACACCATTTTAAAACATTTCAATTCAAAAGTCTTTCCATGGTAACCTATAACTCCAAAAGTGTGATAATTTTTTGTGCTAAATAAAATTTTATAATATTACCCTATTTGTGAACATTATATTCATGAGAGATATAAGACAAGAATAAACATACATCACAAACATGGAATAAAACCTCTGCATCCGTTGTTGTCCTTGTAAGGCATGTCTGCAGTGATAATGTGAAGATTCAAATAGGCTCCAAAACCTTTCTCAAGCTGACCTAATGGCTGAAAAACATCACCATGATCCATAGCTGATTTTGCAACTTTGAGAAGGCAGTTGTTGCACAGGTTGGGTAAATTGTATTGATGTCTGCTTTATTAAAATAAATAGGACAAATACAACATTGATTCGACAGGTATACTCAGTCTCCATGCAAATATATCACAATATTCTGCAAATTAAGAAAAGGTTTTTGAAAAAACCTTATTTTCTTATTCACATTTTGTTCAAAATTTATGTGACAAGAAGAAAACCATACCAAATTGCAATGATGCCTTTTTTCTT
The DNA here is from genome assembly GCA_964017235.1 of Sabellastarte sp. h YS-2021. Lineage (NCBI taxonomy): Eukaryota > Metazoa > Annelida > Polychaeta > Sabellida > Sabellidae > Sabellastarte > Sabellastarte sp. h YS-2021. The sequence goes on from OZ024934.1 coordinate 109,834,289, forward strand.
AGAGGTAATTTTATGATGTGATACATTTATCTAGCACACATAGTGGTTTTTAATTCTTCAATACAAAAGGAAAATATATTCCATTTGACCACAACAATTTTGTTAGTTGACAATGGTTGTTAATTTTGGGGCACATTGAAAACTTGTGTACCAAAGTTTATTTTAACATCAGATTTAAAACAGAAATTACTGAATTCAAAGGTTCTTTGACCTCTACATTTCAGGCTTTATGTAAGAGAAAACCAAAGAGTTTGAGACTACAGGTATTGTTCAGTATAAAACATAAAATAGTACAAAGGTAAATAATAAATGTAAAAGATAAGATAGTATTCAATGAAAAACAATTCAGATGAAGTAAATTCAAAAGATGCTCACATAATAAGTAACTTCTTTGGTAAATTCTGTTTCTCTGACACATTGATTTAGTGCTGGCATTTTCTCACAGTAATAGGGGGCTACGATGGCAGAGTGGTAACACTCTCGCTGCCCCACCTCTGAGGCCAGGGTTCGGTTCCCAGCACGGCCTCAAGTGGGAAAGCTGGTAGTTGCTTGCCGTTGGTCGGCAGTTTACAGTACAGAACCCTGATGAACTGTATGTACTGGTTTCCTCTGCCCTTCCAACTACCCGTCGTGATATGACCTGTACAGTGTTGAAAGTGATGTAAAACCCTAAATCAATAAATAAATTCTCACAGTAAGTAGTACTTTGTAATACTAGGCCGGGTTTCACAAAAATTCTTAGACAAAAAATCATTTAATTAACTATAAATTTCCACATTTTACCCTCTTGTGGTAAACATATTGTCATAAAAATGACTGACTCACAATAAAACACAAAGACTACTATTTTTACATAATTTTACAAAAAAAGTAACACATATGTTTTATAATTTTGAAGAGAATGTTTGGTGTATTATTGTAAAATACCAGACTCACCAGTAGTTATCTGTAATGATGTAGTTGGATTTCCTTTTCAGGTCCTTTCTCTTTTGATATGCACAGATAACTGAATAGTCTTTAGGTTCATTTCCTGTTCTTCACTTCCAGTGGGGAGATACTAAAACTCAAACGGTAGGCGAAGGGACTTCCATTGGAAACTACCCGGCGGCTTCACTTCATTCCTCCCGGTTTTGTTTAGAACAGGTCCATCAGTCATCTGAGGTTGCCTAGGTGGGTGGTTGCCAGACCAGACCAGGGTGTTTAATGCACTTGCAACGGTCCTTGACATATAGAACAGTGTTGCCTATCCTGTTGTTTCTTTCCAGAGAACTTACAACAGTTCTTGACATGTAGAACAATGTTTATAATCCTTCTGGTTTCTTTTGAGTCTCAACAGTTCAGGAACCTGTAGAACAATGTTGAGAATTCATCTGTTTTTAGACGATGCTTAACAGTTCAGTATGATGAACAATGTTGCTGTATTCCCTCCAACTGTCTGGTAACCGGGACAATGTTGTGAGATATCCATAACAGTCCTTTACATAGAACAATGTTGATGAATTTTGCAACAGTTCATTTCACCATGTAGAACAATGTTAATACTCCCTCTGTCTTACTTATTCATACTCACAATACCCTCAAACCTTTAGACCGTAGAGATCTGCAGCGTTCTTTCTGGTAGTGGTCAGCACTGCCCTGATTGTTGTGTCTTTCAGTTGAGCTACACGTCGAGCTACTTCCTCCAGACCATAAGGGGTATTGTAGGCACAGTTTCCATGAACTGGGGGTGTCAAGTATGGAGAATCTGTTTCTAACAGGATCTGATCTAAATCCAAGTGCTCCACAACAGCTTCAAGTTCTGGATTTCGGTCCTTTCGCAAAAGCAAACCAGTGACTCCAATCCTTATTCTAGGAAACCTTGCCAACCAGTCGCGAAGCGTGGACATACCCCCGTTAAAACAGTGGAAATGAAGGTTTATATCCTCTCTATGGAATGCAGGTATCTCCTCCTCAAAGACCTTGAGACAGGTTCCATAAGCATCCATACGGTTTCCCTTGTCCCTGCAGTGGATCACAATGGCTTTGTGGTGGTACAATTCTTCCCTAACAAACATCTGTAGGAACTTCCTACAAAGCAGGGTTTGTTGAGTTTTAAATTTTCCAAAGTGGCCACTGAAGTCAAATCCAATCTCACCAAGGCCAACACAACGTGGATCCTTGATGACGCTTGTTCTAACCCTCTCGAAATCCTCGTCTGTGGCAGTATGGGCGAGTTTGGGGTGCAAACCGTGCGTGTGGAAAATTCTGGAATCTCTCTTCCACATCTGTCTCAGTTCCTTACTTGGCGCTTCGTGACAAAAGTTTGCAACAACGGCTTCAAGATACACTGGAGTTGCCGGCATTGGACCTCTGTCTAGGATAGTATCAATATCGCGACAATGACTGATCCACCTCAGTTTATCCAAGTGCATATGAGAGTCGATGAAGCTCACTCTGTCCCTGCTTTTCACCTTCAGGAAACTGGTCCTTCTTTGCACCCATTCTGCCTCTTCGTAAGGGGTACCAATATCCTTCACAACCTTGGGTTTAGGCGGACTCTCTAGTATTGAAGAGCTAACACTCCTCACATCCTCAGAAGGTGAACCCAGTAAAACAGCTTCCTCTGAGGGAGCAAGACTACTTGCTAAATCCCCAGATTCACACTGGTTACCCTGATCCACCTCCATTGGCTGCTCTTCCACTGGTACATCCTTGGTTCCTTCAACTTCTGGTTGAGCAACCTGGACTGGTTGAACAACCTGGGCATCTGTTGGAACATCCTGAACTGGTGTATCCACAGTTGAAATAGACTGGACATCCTGGTTTTCAGCCTCGAGATTTGTTGTTTCGAAAGACTGCCTAGGTAATGTTACCTTCTCCTCCCCAATGCAATTGAGAACAGTGGAAAAAACTCTCCAGTTCGTAAGGACAGCAACGCAATTGGGGGGGTCCACAATTGGTTTGGACGTCAGTTGATTCCCGGTCAGCCACTGGTGAAAAGCTTTCACAAACTTGGCATCTTCCTCAGGAATAGTGAACCTGGTGTCCACAGGAAACCACTTATTTTTTACAACAAGCTGCAGTAACTCATCATGGTTGGACAAACCAAGTGCTGCTTCCAGAGACATCAAAGATTGGTTATAACGGACCATTCTTTCTTCATTGGGCATCTCCTTCCAAGTGGCGAAGGCAATTGACAGATGCTTCCCAACGACATGTTTTTTAATACTGGGCGATAGTTGGCCACAGTTGGTCATGTAACAAGCATGCCTCTTCTGCTTTTTCTTAGGAACAATCACTTCCAACGTTTCAGAGGACGATCTCTTTAAAGTGTTGGCATTGTTGTTATTCACATCTTTAATAGTAACTTCCCTAACCAGTTTAGTAGATGAAGTTACCTTCTTTGGTGGTTCCTTGTCGCTTTTTTCTTTAGGTATGGTGACCTTTGGTTTTAGTTCTTTAGGTACGGTGACCTTTGGTTTTAGTTCTTTAGGTATGGTGACCTTTGGTTTGGTACTCTCTACAACCTCCTTTGGCTGGGTGACGACTGTTGCACGAGGAGCAGATACTACAGGAACAGACGCAGATGAGGCAGGCGCCGCTGAGACACCACAAGCTGCTGCCATCATCTCCCTAACTTTCCTACTGCTAGTTTCCAACAACAGTCCTTGGCTGTAGACTTCCATGCTTGATGCTGTAGTTTCAACAATGCGCTTAATGGTGTTGAAATCCACAAAGGTATACAATTCTTTCAGCATCCTTATCACCTGCTCGTTGAGTGAACGAGTTGAAGATGCAGGTGAATGTTCATGTACCCGTGCTCTCGAAGACTGAGTAGACTCTGAACGAGAGTAAACTGTACATCTAGAATGAGAGACAGAACGCCTTCTTCGTCTTGGTGGTAGATCAAATGTAACCCTACGCTCTGATCTGGTTTGTTCAGTAGGGCCTTCATCAATCCTGGTTACAACAGATCTTGGTCTAGATCTGTATGAAGTAGACGATTGGTTAGATCTTGAACTAGATCTACCCTGGTCTGGTTGACTTGTGACAGTTGAAGATCTCTGATCAGATCTTTCGCGGTTATGAGATCCTGATCTTTGACTTGTGGAAGTAGATCTGGGGCTAGATCTATCCGTGTCAGTATGTGAACTTGATCTCTGGTTTGAGTGATTTTTTGAAGTGACTTCTTTCTTGTCTGCCATTTTAATTCCTGTAGAAAGGAAAAATCAAGATAAGCACTGTGGAATCCATACATTTCAATGGGTAATAGCAGTTAGTGGACTTTAACTAGTCATACCAACACCAAACCCCCATGCACTTAACTAGGAAATTCCACCAAATCTTATCTAAGTCTTAACTACTTAAATATAGTCCTGCAAATGACGCGGTCTCCTCCTTTCACGACCACTTCTGCTGGGCTGTAATTCAGGTAGCTGATCTCCAGAATCAAGATGTTGTTCAATCTCGAGCGTAGATTCTGGCGAAACTGGGTCATCTGGAAACAATTGTACTTTCTCTTGACAGTATTCTGGCAGACTGACATCTGTATCATCTGGCTCATTTTCGAATAGCCAATCCAAACAGAAATCATCTTCATTTTCAGGATCCTCTTGGTCAAGGTTGTTCAAAATTTTACTTCGTTTTCTGCTAAGCCACAAAGGAATGGCACGATCTTCACAAGGCTTTAACCTATCATGATGTAGGACAAATGACTTCCTCTTGTCAGCTACCTCCATACCGGCTGTAACTTAGGACTTATGCCAATTTTTCTAGCTGAATCAAGGACATACACGAGATCACCAATCTCATATGTAGTCACTTTCAACTTGAGGTCATAGTCCCTTTTCTGTGTTTCTTGACTGGACTGCAAGGACTCCCTTGCAAGGGTATGGACTTGACGAAGAATTTGCTGTAGCTTTGTGACATATTCCGCAGAAGTTGTTTCTTCTTGACCGATAGAGCCGAACATCAAATCAACTGGCAACATGACTTCTCTGCCAAGCATCATCATGTTCGGGGTAAATCCAGTGTGTCTATTGACGGTTGAGCGAATAGCACCTGCTAGTTGCTGTAGGTGTTCATCCCAGGACTTCTGATTGCTTTTCAGGAAACACCGAATTAACTGCAGTAGGGTGCGGTTATAACGCTCTACCTGACCATTGGAGCATGGTCTATAGGGTGTAGTCCTTGTTTTGGTAATCTGGAGCAAATCACAGACAGTTGCGAACAGTTTACCATCAAAATTCTTTCCTTGATCAGTGTGAATCTCCACTGAGCATCCTAAACGTGAGATGAATCCATCAACCATACATCGGGCGGTTTCTTCTGCATTCTGATGTGGTAATGGAAAACATTCAAGCCACTTAGTGAACTGATCCACAATCATCAAGACATATTGGTTACCTTTGGTACTTGGAGTAAATGGACCTAGGATATCCACATGCACACGTTCTAATGGATATCCTACGTGGTACTGTCCAAGTCCTGCTTTGGCTTTGGTTTTGGCTTTTTTACTCCTGTTGCACACCTGACAGGATTTCACGAAAAGTTCAACATCCCTTGACATCTTATACCAAATAAAAGACTTTCGGATACGCAAGAGTGTCTTTGTGATACCCATGTGTCCAGTTAATGGTATATCATGATTAAGGGATAAAACTTCTTGTTTCAGGCTTTCTGGAACTACTAATAATTGTTTTTCCCCAAGGACATTCTTCCAGGAGTACCATAATAAGTTGTTTTGGTAACTTAAACGACTTCTATTGAGGTAGAAATACTTAACTGCTGGGCTGCATAAGGACAACTCCCTTTGACTAGGGGTTATGTCAGTTTGCAGCCAAACAATTAGTTTTTTCAAACAAGGATCATTCTGCTGAAGTTTTGACAACTCTTCTTCTGTATAAGAGAGAATCCACTGGACATCTGGCTCATCTGGCGAGACAGAAGCTGTTCTAACGGCTAGAGGAACGACATCATCGACATCAGATTCAAACCTAGACCACTGCTGATGGGCCCTGGTACAGAATTTACAACCTTGACAAGGTAAATCTGCCAGGTCAACACCAGCTTGGTAACAGTTGCAGAAACTTGTTTCATCTGGGATTCTGGACAATCCATCAGCGTTTCCATGTCTGTTTCCAGGTCGATGTTGGACGGTCATGTCGAATTGACTCAGTTCTTCTAACCATCTGGCTAGTTGACCCTCTATGTACTTGAAACGAAGAAGCCAAGTTAGGCTATTGTGGTCTGTCCTCAGGTAGAATTTTCGGCCTAAAAGATAGTGACGGAACTGTCTTGTGAATCTGATTACAGCTAGGAGCTCTCTTCTGGTCACACAATACTTGCGTTGTTCTGGGGTCAGAACATAGCTTCCATAGCTAATCACTTTTTCATCACCATCTTGCAGTTGTGATAGCACAGCACCTATTGCTGTTCCTGAAGCATCCGTATCCAGAATGAAAACGTCTGTTGCATTCGGATAAGCCAAAATGGGCGCATTGACCAACTTCTCCTTGACGGCGTCAAATGCTTCTTGGTGATTCTCCTGCCATTCAAAAGTTGCTTTACTTCCCGTCAGTTTGTAAAGTATGGAAGTAAGACCTGCGTAATCCTGGATATGATCACGATGGTAATTCACAAATCCTAGGAATTTCTCTACATCTTTCACAGACTGTGGAATTGGCCATTTCTTTACTTTGGTAATGTTATCTGGATTCACAGCAACACCTTCGAAACTAACCACATGTCCCAAAAATGTAGTTTCAGTATGGAACAGACTACACTTTTTGGGCTTAAGTTTCAGATTGTGCTGACGAAACCTTTGAAATGTCAACTCAAGTTTAGCAACATGATCTGTGAAGTCTTTGCCTAAGACAATCACATCGTCAATGTATGCCAATGTTTTGGTCCATGTTAACCCTCTTAGGACAAATTGAATCACTCTTTGGAATGTGGCGGTAGCATTACAAAGCCCAAACGCCATCCGTTTGTGTTCAAATAGTCCATACTTGGTAATAAAGGCTGTTTTGTGCTGATCTTTTTCATCAATTTCTATTTGCCAATAACCACTCGCCATATCAAGTGTGGAAAAGTATCTATTACCAGACAGCTGATCCAGACATTGTGATATGGATGGTAATGGAAATAAGTCTTTGACTGTTTTGGCATTCAAAGAACGGTAATCCACACAGTATCGGACAGAGCCATCTCTCTTCCTCACAAGAACTGGTGCAGAGGCCCAGTCTGAGGAAGACTCTGAGATCACCCCGATATCCAACATCTGCTTCAGGTTCTCCTCTTCTTCATCTTCAAAACCCATAGGTGTACGCCGCATAGGATGTTTGACTGGACGTTCTGTACCAGTGTCTATGGTGTGTTTAATTTCCTTGAAACGTCCTATATCATGACTCCCCTTGGAAAATATATCCTGATACTTCAGTAGTAAAGATCTCAAGATGGTTGCTTCCTCTTCATTCAAGAACTTCTTGGAACGCTGGAACAATCCTTCAAGATGATCTGGAAGACTAGTATGAAGTTCAAGACTGGTAGAAGGTTTCTCAAGATCGCTTGAATGTTTTTCAAGACTGCCAGTGTTGATCTTTTTGGAATTCTCAGTCAAAACAACGTCACATTCCATTGCATATCCTAACACATGACCAACATGAATTAGAATTGGAACGTCTGTGTCATTGACTAATTGAATTGGGACCATTTCCGCTGCATGAACAATAGTGTTAGGTAGCAAAACACCTTTGTTTTTACCGGATGGTGAAATAACTATTTCACCGGACAAAGTTTTTGCTAACCGAGCACTAGTTCTTAAAACACTGCTAGGTGGTAGGAACAATTTTTCATGGGCAATAACTGGGACACAAGAGTATTGATTCCCCTCGCTAGTTTTGAATTGATTCAACCTCAGTGAATACCTATTCAACATGAGAGTACCTTTATCCAAATTCAAAACAGCTTTGAAATGACAAAGAAAATCTAAACCAATAATTAAAGGTTCAGCTATATTAGCGACATAGAATTTCCATGTGAATGATTGCGACTCACTGAAGGAGACTGTTACTCCCTCGAACAGTTTTGCATCAATTTTCACATCTTGAATAATTCCTTCCAATTTAAGCATTCCCTTTAAATCAGGTTTGTTTTCAATCTGTTCAAATAGTTTACTACTCATCAAGGAAATCTGAGCGCCGGTATCTAGTAGTGCTTTGGTTTTAACACCTTGAACAGTGCAATCTACTACAGCGCTAAGGTTATCCTTGTTACTTTCTCGTGTTTTTCTACACCAAACTCTCTTACATGTCTTGTGATTCACCCAATTATTCATGTTGAGGGACGGGGCAACGGGTGAATTACCCCTCCCTGTTAGTTTAAAGACTTTACAGAGTCAGAAAAGGTTACGTTGGACTTCTCACCCATGGAGCTAGGTCGCATGGTGGAGTCAGAACTACCTTTAAAACCCTGTGTAGTCCTAGGTGGTGGTGGTGGACTATGGTAGCGTTGGTTATCCCTTCTTGGGCTGGTCCTCCAGTTTGAATCATCACTCCGCTGTGGACTTCTCCTGTAGTCTCTGTATTGTGATGGATGGTACTGTCCAGAACGGGGACTGCCATAGATATTCCTCTGATATCCTTGACTGGATGAAGGAAACCTTTCGTAACCATCAAATCGCCTCCTGGGACAATTTTGTGCAAAATGTCCTGGTTCACCACAGTTATAGCATCTCAGTACATCCTGTCTGTTTTTATTGTCTTTTAACACTTTGTGTAGACCCGAGATGACCTTGTGAAACTTCTTGTGGTGACGACCATCTCTTCTAGATGTATGGCCCCGGGCTTGTAATGTCTTAGCCACAGTTTCTTCTGATGTGGTAGAAGTATCAGAATCAGTTGAGGGACTTGACGAGTCAGACTCAACATATTTGACACTCCTCGCAGAAGCCTTCTTCCCAAGGATAGCTTTGCGTAGTTGCATAGCATCCTGAACAAAGTTATAAGCATCTTCAAGGGTGGTGGGATGTTTACCAGCAGCTGCAAGCACTGCTGCTTTGTCACGGCAGCCCTTCATGAAAGCATCCGCGAAAAATGGACTGCATGCCTCTTGCTTCTGCTCATCTGGGAATAGGGAGACTATCATTCCTTGCATTCTGGCCAAGTACTTTTCAAGATTTTCATCCTCACGCTGTTCAGTTTGTAAAAGTTCCCATCTCAAGGCAGCTGGGGATTCTGTCTTCCCAAAGTGATCCTGGAATCTCTTCTTCAGCCAATCAAAGTCCGATTCTTTACGGTTTGGCAGGATTCCATAATACTCTGCTGCTCCTTTCTTCAGGGACATGGCAAAGTTATGGATCTTCTCAGACTCGGTCCAGGCTAAGGTCTTAGCCACAAGCTCAAACTGAGAAATGTATCCATTCCAATGTTCACCTTCAAAGGACAGCTTTGGTACGTGAATCTTGCTCTTCGTCTTGTCTTTATGGGTCACGGTTTTCTTCTGAACTTCATCTTCAGAGCTGTCAGATGAGACATGGACATTGTCATTCACCTGACTGACTACACTGACATGTGGTGTCTTGTTGTTGTAAACCCCGTTTGGGCTTTTTTCACGAATAGCAGCTGATACACGCTGAATACACTCATCCTAATCTTCAATCCTTGGTGTTGAACATCTACTAGTTGTCCTAAGATAGCTAGGTACAGGAGTATACAACGGCTGAGACATCCTGACCTGCTTCTGAGGAACCTTCGCAATAGTTTGTTCTTCTGAAGACCCTGGGTAATTAAACTCTGAAACTGGCCTCAAGTCCAATCCTGTCCACTGAAGACCTGGTAAATTGGACGGAAGCTCATATTCCAAATTAAATGTATCTCGCATGGTTCTGAGCTGGCGGTTCACTTTCTCCAATGTAGGCTTACGCTTGGCTTCAAATATCTTGCTTTGGACATTGACATTTCGCTCGAAAGCTTTTTCAATGTCATCAAGACAATACTCATCAGCCACACCTTCCAGTTGTTGCTTTTGCTGGACTAAAATCTGTTCATGCTTCTGTAATGCAGCTTCGTTCTCGGTCACAAGCTTGGATAACTCTGTAAAGGAATTTTCCAAGTCCTTCTGTAAAGCTTGAAAAGCTATATCCTGCTCCACACCAGTTCGATGTTTACTGATCGAAGGGTTGTGGTCACAGGGAGCATGCTTAAGATTCTGCACTTCCTCTTTGACAACCTGCACCTGTTGAGCTAGACCATCTAGATCCTGATGCAGCAAAGAGACTTCTTGTTGACGTTGGTTCTCCGCAATCTCAAGTTGTTGGAGAGAGGTTATCGCTTCCTCTTGGGATCTCTGAGTTTCTTTGACCGACTCCAGTTCCCGGTCCAACATCACTTGATGTTGTGTCACCCTGGACTTCAAAGAAGAAAACTCAGTTTTCTGCTGGTCGTACTCTTCAACTTGTCGATCCAAGCGAGAATCAAGTCTTGAAAACCTAGACTTTGTTTCTTGCATCTTGGACTGTAAATGCTGACTAAGGTTTGAGACATCCCTATAGCAGTTGAACATCACTTCCTGCTGAGAAGACGTCAAACCGGACACATCACTCTTCAACATTGCGGTGTCACTTTCCACTCTGTCAAGTTTCTGATGTTTCTCCTCAACATCAGTCACTCTCTGATCCAGGCCATCTACTCTGGACTTAAACTCAAGTTGAGCCGTACGGGTTGAATGAACTGAACGGTTCAATTCTTCCACTGTGCGGAACAACTTTGTCACTTTGTTGCTGGTATCAACCTGGGTAGATTCCAATTTCTTCACAGACTTCTCTGTTTTTGATGTGTTTCCCTTGATTGCGATCAGAACTGACCAAATATCATCAAGTCCTGGCTTTCCAGTAAGTATTGGAATAGAGTCTGAAGTCTCGGGTTCAAGTCCTGCAGTTCCCTGACTGGGAAAAACCCGATAGGATGAGCCCGACAACTCTACTTTTGGCAACTGCAACTTCTGCTGATCAGTTGATGTTCCCGACAAATGCAAAGATTCTTTGTCAGGGAAAGCATACTGGTCATCCGAATCTTCATCGTCCATCTCCTCCACCTCACGGGAATCTTCCGCACCAACCTGAACTACAAGGTGTTCCTGACTGGAGCAAACCTTGTTATCAGGCGACACATTTTTGTCACTGAATATGATGAAACCTGGGTGTTGGAGTTTCTTGATCACTGAATTGCTGACAACTTTTGACTTCTGAAGGTCATGCAAGGTCAGCGTACCACCATTTTCTTCCCTCAGGTTCAATATCCTGTCTGCCTTTGCTTCACCAATGCTTTTTATTGACAATAAATCAGCCTTGGTTACATCTGCAATGTGGACTGGTTTTTTTCCACCTGTAGCCATTTCCAGTTTTTTTTAAGTGAATTTACTCAATTCAACCAACAAAAAACCTGACAAACAGACAAACACTGTAAATTCAATAACCAACTAGCAAAACAATGCCAAGTCAATTAATGAAATTGTACACAAATAACACACAAATCCGATAATCTAACTTGCAAGGCGGAGCAAAGTTAAACCGAATTAAATCAAACCCAATCTGCACGACAATGCAAAGATATAGGTCAAAGTACAATAAATAACTTGCAAGACAAAGCAAAAGTTATTTAGCAAAAATCACAAAAGGTACAGATGAAATGAAGAAAATGTGAAATACTGGTCAAAAATTTACACTTTTAAAGAAAATACACTACCTTAATTTTTTTTCCTAAAACTAAAAAAACATCAAATTCACAGTTCTACCTAATTCAGATTGAATGTAATTTTGTTATTGAACCTCAATAAATTTTAAACAAGGTTAAATAAATTTGTACGCAATAAAAGATTAGATTATTGTAATGCAATAAAAAAGGTTTTTTTTTTTTTTCCTATTGAAAAATCTTCGCAATAAAAATTTGACTACAAATTTTAACTACAACATATAATCATGCAAATAAATGAAAAATAATGGGTCTTAACTACGGTTAGTAAGGGCAATTTCTTTCAAAGTTCAATATAAAAATAATTTAAAATAATATTCAGAATACTATTCAAAATTTAATTCAAATCGCTAGAAAATTACCACAAAATTCTACAAGAGAAAATTAAATTTACTTGCAAATGTGCTACTAATTTACTATAAAGACAAATATTTTACTACAATTACTGTCAAAAATACTATATTTACTTCAAATTTCCACAAAAGAACCACTATAAATACACTAGAAAAAATGTACTACATACACAGTACCAATAACACTACTTTGCTTTGGAAAAATACAGTTGTGTGGAACAATACAGGTATTTTATTTACCAAATAACGGTGCCGACGATCGACCAATTATTTGCAAACAAAAAGTACCCAATCGATCGATACACTCACAGAGTTGTAACAAACAACTGACAACCAAATCGATGAAATGACAAATAATACAAGAAAAGCAATAAAGAGCAGTAGAAAAACGAAATTTATACTGCCACACACACACAAATATGAGATTTACAAAATAAATGTACCGAAATCGTACACTGTTATAAAGCAAATATATTTGTGACAATAATTTAAAACAAAATACCTACAAATATGAAGTAAAATAGTGTATATTTTATAGAAGTTTACCGGAAATCACGCTAAGATCGCCGATTAACACACTACAAAAACGAAAATTCACGCTAAGAATTGCCGATAATTCACGCTAAGAATTGCCGATAGGTGAATTTCAGAACACTAAATTACAGCATATTATAGACAAACAAAGTAAAAAATAACAATGAATCGAAGAAATACCTGTTTTATTCACATAAAACACCAAGAAAATTCAAAGAAATTTGAATTCACGTGGTGGACGAAATTACCACAAAAATACTGAAAAACTTACAAAACCCATACCAGAATTTTGTGGGTGAAGAAATCACACACTTCTGGTACCAGTATTGTAAAATACCAGACTCACCAGTAGTTATCTGTAATGATGTAGTTGGATTTCCTTTTCAGGTCCTTTCTCTTTTGATATGCACAGATAACTGAATAGTCTTTAGGTTCATTTCCTGTTCTTCACTTCCAGTGGGGAGATACTAAAACTCAAACGGTAGGCGAACGGACTTCCATTCGAAACTACCCGGCGGCTTCACTTCAGTATTTATCGATGAAAAATGTTTTTGTTTTACTAAAATTTGTTAATTTGAACTAAAAGTAGTTAAAACTTTTTGCACAAATTTTGTCTCAGCTAAGATTTTGCTAAGCACTTTTTGTGAATCCCAATTTAAGAGAAACAAAAAAATTGCCCAAGACTTAAGACCTTTTGTGAATCCCGGCCCTGGTTCATTTGCAAATAAAAATCAATCAGCTTGTGCAGATTATCATGAAACTGGTCAATGCCAGAAAAATCTTCATCTTGAGATACTTTGTCTCGAACATATGATAGAAAACCGGACATTGCTTCTTTATTATATAGAGTGTAGAAATTTCTTTCAAATTTCTTTTGACATTTTAGCCACTTTAGTCTTTTTGTGAGGTCATGTATTTGTTGTTTACATGATCAGTCACTGTAAAATGTTCACTATGTCCACAGGACAATGGTATCCTGTCATAGACTGATCCAGAAAAACTTCAACCAGTTCTTGCATGTCAGTAATTTTTTTCATGATTATTTCTACCAGGACAGAATCTTAGTGTATACAAGTGAAATATTTCTGTTATTTCTTCATTATCCTCAACCTATCTCAAAGAGATTTTGTTTCTAAAATCACATTTCTCATGGAATATTCTCCTAAAGTACAAGGTTCCTAAAATACAACAGACAGCAGATATCTTTTAATGATATTTTTATTATATGATGTAAATATATCTACACTACTTTGCTGATAGTAGCATTATACATCAAAGTCAAATAAAATATTTTTCACTTTTTTTATAAAGCAAAATGACTCTAGTTTTCTGAAAGAGTGACTGTTTTACTACAATATAAGCTTAGGATCAAGATGGCTTCTCATCAGTAAAATAAATAAGAATATTTTTCACAGAGTAATTACTGGTTTTACGTTTAAATCTGTTAGTAACATCAGTGGGCAAAGGACCTTTGGACAGCTCACACATGCCCAACAACTGTTATTTAGCTATTTCTTAAAAAAAAATCTAGCAAATGTGTGAAAAGTTTTTTATGAATTTGTGTCTTCATATCAAAGACATTACTAGCTGTCAAAAATCTTTTGTCTTGTATATATGTCAATAATTACTGATTACAGACTATGGGTATAAATTTAAAGGCAAAAGTTATATTTGTTACATCTGTGGAGTGCATTTACTTCTGTCAACTTCAAAGAATGCTTTGTTGAAAACCTCAGCTAGACATGGTTTGTTGCGAATGACTTTTTGGTCCAATTACTATAATTTTAATTTTGTTATATGCGAAGACATGGACTGAATTAGGTAATGAAGTAATATTTGTACTTGGAGTATTTGTACTTGGGGGTATTTGTAGAAGTACTTCAGTTCATGTAATATTCGATAAAAGAAATTAAAATTTGAGATAGAAAAGTGTTAAAAATAAGTGCAAAAATATAAAACAAAACATGAAAAAGTGTTGATAATTTTATGGATCTCATTTTAGTCATTTCAACTTTAATCTTCAATATCACACCCAGTTAGTCATTCAGTGCAGCCATTTTTCTTATTTGATCTCCCAACTGATAGCAGGGTTTTCCAGCAATAAGAGACAGAAAAGGTAATTTTATACATATCTCTATAAATATACGAAAACAATGGACATGTTATTGAAATTCAAAGTCAAAATTTACAAAATTCGAACCAATGAGTGATAGAGGAAAGTATATTTCTTTTTGATAAAATAGTTTAACAGCAAGCTTCATTGGTGGGAATACATTTATCGATATTTTCATTACTCCAATTACATTTTATTTTAGTCACATCAACCTTTTTTATTTGTGGCTTATCGAATTGCATTTCAATATGACCATGTGATTATGATTAAAAATATGTACATATTTTAATATGTTAGTATTAATCCCATGAAATAACATTTTTGTGGTTTTTATATGCTTAAACATGCAATGTATTATACGCAGTAGAAGATTTTTATTATTTCTGAAAAGTAATAACCACAACTCAGGAAATAAATTCATCCTACTAGCTTGCTTCTTTTGAGGAACAATTGCAATGCCACAGTTTGATTTGAATTCATTAGCTTTTCTCTTTACTTGAATATTAACTACTGAGATACTCCTTTCACACTACAGGCGATATCACCCTTGGTGACCTCTAAAAATTTCCCCATCATTCACCATCATCCACCATCCTATGGCAGTGTCAGCACCATACAAATCACTGTGCCTATCAGTGGGAAACTGCGCACACTATTTTTGGTGCGGTGAGACAAGGTGAAATGAGGTATGACTCAGTGGCCCACTGATGGGTTGCATAATTTTCTTAGCAAACTTATCGACGGTGTTGTAGTGAATTACTGTCAAGCCTCTGATTTGTTACTCTTACACAGGGTCTACATAAGGTATCTAAAGGAGATTGAAGGCACTGCATCTGTCATGATTCAGTTATTGAAAGTCTCTTGGAGGTGAAATACTGATGCACACAACAACCTTATTTGGAAATAGGGTATGCTCACTGATAAACATGTTTTAATTTGGGTGTCCATTTTGAAAGCTGTGCAAGGAACTTTGGAGCAGGAATTTTTTATATTTTTTGTATCTGTTTTGGACGATTATTTTGTGATTTAACTCTTGTAATATTGCATAATATGCTGAGGGCCAAGAAGAACTCTGCATTTGCAAATGCACACCTGTTTTGAGTGATAATGATAATGACAGTGATACAGTTAGTAACCTTGCAACTGCTGAACAGAGAGAGTCTGGGGATGTGTTATCACAAGTAGCTGTTGAAAAGAAAAAGGTGTGCCAATAATTTCATGTCTGCTGATACAGAAGATGCGATGATAGAGTGGTTTAGGGAGACCTCTTGCTTGCATCAGAAGGGTTTGAGACATTACAGACATACAAAGAAAACAACTAGGCCTTGGATCGAGAAGGCAGTTGCGATGGATATGACTGGTGAGATTAAAAAAAATATTTTTTTTTCAATTTTTTAAACTTTTAAATATATGAGTGTGTAGATATATGTACCTAACATTAAATGCTACAGGCCCTCATTAGAAATAATTACTTGATCAGTATACATGCTAAATGATGTAATAATAAATGGTGACTTCCCATACCTATATGTTCCCTGCTCAATGTATGAGGAAATTAAGAATTAAAATAATTATAAATGATTAAAGATTTTGTAAATCTTATCAACAAATGTATAGTGCATGTCATGCAGAATGTATCAATGATATTTTCACAGTACTAAATATGTCTGCCTTTGTTTTTGCTGTTACAGTTGAAGACCACCAGGTCTGGTGGAAAAACGTGGACACAAAATTTGGAAACTGGAGAGGGCATCATTCAGGGGATGGTGTGCATGAAATGATGGATTACGGCAAATATATCCCTGAGAAGCTACCATTCCTGGAGAGACACATATCCCTAGTCAGCAGACTTGTTCTGTAAGTATCAAATTTATACATCAGCAAACTTGCCACAACAGTAGCAGCAGTCCAGTGTGTCAATTAAATTGTCAGGTTAACCATTTCTACAAAACCTAAATATATTTCACATTGTAGTTTTATTTGGTATTGAGGTATATGTAGTTTGTGCAAATTTATTACTAATATACTAATTGATAGCATCTAATTCTAGGTGAAGGCAGATGAAAGTGGTGTGGCCATGTCCATGTCCTTTATCTGTGGCAGCATATGGTTGAATGTACTTTTTTCTTGTATTTTCAGCTGAAACCTGTGTCTACACCTACTGTGCCGGCTGCTGCCACTGGTTCGGCCTCCAGTTCTGTAACGGACCCAGTACCCCCTTCACTGGTACCTTAACCCTCTAGCTGTTCTGTTGGCTCTGCTTTTCCTAAGATGGTGAGTCAGAGATGTTGGCGAGGTTGGTTGACCAGATCACCCCTGCGTCCCCCAAGAGGTCTAGAAAGGAGACTCAGGACACCGAAAGATTTTGAATCTCTTAAAAACTTGCAATGAACGGATGCAGAAGACCCTGGAGCTGATTAACAGTACCTTGTCTACTTCTACTCTTGACTTGACAAAGTTCTGGTGCCTTTGGATGGAGGCGTTCATGAAGATTTTAAACCCATCTTTGTGGAGGTCCTTTCAGGACCAGTCTTACCAGATGATCACTCAGTATGTTGACCAGGGCGCTGCTATTAAACAGACTGTTACTAGACAGGCAGACCTGTAGTATGTCTGGTGCAACCTTCAGACAGCTGTTCCCGCATGTTAGGCCTCACAGGTGTCTACTGTTGCAAGGGTGACATCCTCTACACCATCTGCTGCTTCGGAGTCTCAGATCCGGATCATCACAACAATATGTGGTTTCATGCAATGTCAAGTACATTTTCTTGGTACTAAAGATTTCTTTGTAGAATGCCACCCAGGATTTAGGAACAGGTTGTTTTCCTTTATCAAATCCATGTCAAAATGTTTTGACTTGAAACACAAAAAAATGGCAAATTTGTTGTTTTAGCTTCAAAAAGATTCAACAATTTATCAGTTGCATCAAAGATATGTTGATTTTCTTCCAGTGAGTTCTTTTCAATGCATATTTTCTGATCTCATCATCAAGAAATTGCTTTAGTTGATCCATGAGAATAATGCTATTTGTTTGTGTTTGATCTGTGTGGATGAGATCAGGGTGTGTGAATAGTATTGGCGTAAAACCTCAGTAGTCTGTGCAACATCCACTTGGTTGACCTTTGTAACATCATGAACTATGCAGAAAATACTGTGCTTTGACATGAAAAGTGTTCTTATTAGCTGTATATGACATGTCTACCATGGTTCAGGACATCAACTATGTCATTTTTGGTAATGTGCTTCAGATAAATGACTTGGGTTCTGTCTACAATGTTTAACAGTGTAACTCTGCAAGCAATAAGGCTTTCTATCATGCTTGATTTTTCTGCCTCAGTAGAACCTAGTCACACCAGTCAAAGAACAATAAATGAAACATCATTATTAAATTAATTAGTGCCAAGGACGATAGGCTTCATTAAACAGTTGAGCCTTAGGCTCTCGCCCAAAATATGCCAATGTGGGGACAGATTGTACAGAAAGTCGGATACTGTTCCATAAATCAACAATATTTACAAAATGCCGACAGAAAAACTGTTCATAAACCTTTTCACAGTCCAAGACAGCACCACACTAAAACAGTGAGAGTTAATTCCTATGACTGTAGTTAAACATTATTTGTAATGCACAAAATGCACTGTTGTGTTGTTTTTTGTCAATCAGGAAAACTTGAGACATGTGAAGAATTTTGGATGTTCATTTACTGATCAAGATTTATAACCTCATTTATAAAGCTACCCCAGCCAAGTCTTTTTGAATCCGAACCTGTTATTGTCTGACGTATTGCTATTATGTAAATCTATATATACTGTCATCCAAGTAATATGGTAAAAAGGAGGTAAAGTTTGTAGGTGATCAATTTTGCAGGGACCGAGTTTTAGGGAGCTGGTTTACTGTGAGGTGATTTGTCCAGCTGCCTTGTAGAATTCAAAGGTAGGGTTCGGCATCCCTCTAACCAGCAACTGGCAGATATCCAATGCATCCCACATATTGCTATGGGCCTGTACTGACCCATCAATTCTAATTTTAATTCTAGTTGTAACTTGACTTTTATAGCAATAAATCTTCATTTACCGGACTCTATGATGCCACATCACAAAAATGGTTAACCAATATCAGTATCCAGTGACAGAAAGGGGGTCAATGACCATAGAAAACAACCAGGGGGATAAGGTGGGTATGCCTTATGGAGGTAAGACTTAAGCTTCTTTCAGAAAGAGGCAACAGGAATATAACTCCACATAGTGAGAGCATCAAAAGCAAAAGTATGACCAAACTGTTTGATAGACTTTTGAGAAGAGGGATGAAACTTCGACACAACAAGGAAATCACCAAAACTCTGACTGCACCTGGTACTATAAGAACTACTGTGAGACGAAAGTTATGAAGCCTAATACTTGGAAAAACAGTGTGAATAATATAATAATGATAAATAAATAATATGGCTGTTTTAAACACTTAACAATAAGTTAATTTATAATTTCTGAAGAACAGGAGTTGTACTGATGTATATACTAGTCTTGAAACATTTCTATCAGCACCCTTTTGGATATATTGTAAGTTACATAGATTGAAATTAGACAGGCTCAATTGTGCACTTGCAACACGTATGTACATATATCTTTATCAAGTTGCACAAGTTAATATTGCTGTATGTCAATCATGTGTGCTGGTCATATGCAATTGATCATTCTCATCAATACAGGGTTACTTTGTGATGAATAATAACCCTAAACCATCAGCTATTCAAAACATGGTGACTGTCTTTGGGAAAAACAAGAATTTAGTGGACTTGTTCTGCACCTCCACCTTTGGGTGCACACTGAAATGGATGGAATTAGTAAGCATAAACATTATGCTGGACAGACATTAATAGTTGGCTAAGTGGCAGTATTTTTGTTGATCCAGACCATCTTTGAGAAGGCCTGAGTCAAGGTGAAGCCCTACCCTGTTGGAAGATATAATTAGATATAACCCACATCCAATATGTATAGGTTTTGACTTATGGACAGAGAGACAAACACACAGATATGCATAATTACTGGTGCCCTACTATGTATCACCAATCCTTTCATAAGTGCCCCCTCAATCTTATGTTATTGCTAATTAATTGTGTTACGCCCATGATTAAATGCTATAGCGATTTTGTAGCTATATCTTAGAATGAAATATGAGGAAAAGAAGAACATATGTACATTATTACATAAATCTAACAAGTAATTTGGCCATAGCTTTGCTTTTGATGTTTCCGCAGGTTAGAATGATTTTCCTGATGATGTTTGTCCTGTCCCAACTCTTACCTCCAACTGTATGTACCCGTTTCCTCTGCCCTTCCAACTACCATCACAATATAACTAATAAGTTACTAAGTGTGACGTTAAAAATGCATAAATAAATCAAACCAACTCTTGCCTGTTTCAAGGTAAAATCATATCTTTTCAAAAATGCTTTCCCACCTTAGCACATAAACTGTCTGGCATCTGTGATGTATCGAACTGTCGATGTCTATGAAATTTCTAGACCTTAGAGTCTACCTTAGCAGACTCTAAAGGCACTATAAAGTCTGAGCATTATAAAAGCCTAACATAGAATAGAGTACAATACATGAGTGGTGTGACTTGAGTTAAAAAGTCTATCTGGTTTTATTCTCCATAAATTGCCATGTGCTCACAAAAGCCATCCCAGTCAGATGGATGGTGAAGCTCTGGACATTCCATTTTCGGTATAATGACACCCAACTACCAAGTATAGTCTATCCCCCATTTCTTTCACCTGACCTAGTCTCTCAGCGTTGGGCATGCTCAATAAATTTAGTCTACCATATTTTGTGGACCATTTAGTACTCATAAAGCCATTTTAGTTCAGTTATTTTGTAGCATGTTTTATATTTTAGATATGGACATTTACTTTTGAAGGTCTATGTTATTGGCACTGGGGTACAAGATCAGGACTGTATTGGGCTGTCAGTGTAAATGCCACTGCAGGATTGGTTGCATAATCTGTTTACATACTTTGCCTTGACACAAAATTATACATAACTTAACGACCAAAAGCGGCAGCAAGTGAACGACAGAGATTTGGAAACCCAATTTTATTCAACTTCATTAAAGTTAAATATAATGATATTAGTTCACATAAGGACATTATTTCTAAATATTAAAGTTTAATGAAACCATATAAACTACAGATTAACACATCAAAATGTAAGAAAGATAATATAATTGTGGGAGAAAACGTTTCATATATTAGTATTAATATGAGCGAAGTATTCACTTATAGGTGAAGTGAATTACCTAAATAATTGCTTAGTCACTGAAATAACAATATAGAGTTAGCAATCTCTGTATAATGGGGGGCCTGAGTCATGTGACATGAAACTTATTAGAGCATAGAAAACATAAACAGGGATGAGATACAAACACTAATAGCATTTGTCAACATATAACATGTGAAAGCCAGAAGAGTTATGTTTATATCATTATAACCATCTATGAATATGAATTCACCTACAACGTGCTTATGATAATCAATAAGTGGACATGTATAAATCTGCTCCTTGCTTGTAATCACCAGTACATGCACATGGATGCAAATATAAAATGTTTATTATCAGCAATAACTATACCAACGCCATTCCTTTATGTCTGTATTTTTTATCAGTTCAGTACAGAGACAAGTTTTAAAAGCACCTTACCTCAATAGAGGTCAATATCAAAGTGGGAGTAAAGGTTACACATAAAATACATAGTAAATAACACATACACGACCTCAATAGAGGTTAAGTATCAAACAGGGTTAAGTTTAAGTTAAGTTTAAGTTAGTTAAAAATTAAGGTGCAAAAACATCTTAATGTTATTCTGCACCAGTGAAATCAATAAATATTTTAACTAAACAATATGTACAACATGATAAAATATAGAAGGAAGCCAAAAATCTTATGACTAGATATACAGATTAAAATCTTAAAAAATCATTGAATAATATTTAAAAATAACAATGCATAAAAATAATGACAACATGGGTTCCTAAAATTGACTAGAATACACAACAAACTGTACAGAAACAATAAAACAGGTACAAACCACAAATACAGTAAAATAAACAAAATATCAATAAAATCCAGTCAAGTTTAGTATTGTACTGTGATAGTCGTACGTCCTCCATTTTAGTCACCTCTTACGACACGCAGGAGGACACATTGGGCCTATTCTACTTCCCAGGCAAAAAGGGGGAACAAGAAGGTTAAATTAATATATCATATGTCTGAGTGGTTAGAATTATTAGCATTTACAATCATGTATGCACAGTGTCATGTTGTAATCGATACAAGGATGCCAGGGTCAGCCTGGTCCTGTCTGAATCCTGAAATACGACATTGATTTAGGACTGTTCAGCCAAAGAAGTGTCTAAATCTGTATGGGGGGTGCCCAGGCTGCCTGGGTCCTACCTTCTAATCCCTAAATGAACAACACCCACATCAATCTTAAAATGAGAAAGGCCTCAAGAATCGGCATACAGTAGAGGAGTCAAGATTGTTGTTTCCAAAATAACCCGTATTCCTCAAGACCTACAGAAATCTGAAGAGACCTTCCACAACTGAATCAAGTTCAGGGGAGTCAGGGTCAAGAGGTCAAAGCAAAAGAAAACGTTAAAAATCAACAAATTGGCATGTGGAAACCAAATTATCAAGACCTATATCAATAAGTTCATAGGTTTTAAACATAAAAGAGTTGTAAAAATAAAGTTACTTTTTGAATACATTTTTGAATACGGTTAGCTATGCATAACAGCTAAATATTCCTATGAAAAACTGCATTTCAGTACTGTTTTACATGTGTGTACCTGGGAAACTAATTAACATGTCAGGGAGCTGCTAATTATTTCATACAGAAATAAACACATATGTAACATACAAAATGCTTTGTGCAGTCCTCTTTTTACCTCTTACATTTTACTCTTACATTACCTTTCCTACTTAATGACCATCCCAGCATATTTTTAATTATTCTCGAAAACATCTAACTGATGCTATAGCAGTTTTGTTTTATAGGGTGGTTCTGTTTTGCTCTGTTGATGATTGTCCCCAAGAGTACTTTAACATACTACAAACACATAGCCATTGACGAATTGATTTCCTCAAACTTATTGTCATCATGCACAAACATTTGCTATTATTTAAAATTGATACTGATACTGCATATCAATAATCAATTATTTGTAATAAATGTGATCTACTTCATCAAACTTTAGTGTTTTCAATGTATGATCTGCATCATCATGCTATTTGACACATTTCGAATGAAGTATATGATTGATACACTTCAGAGTCTTGATCTCTGAAAAACTCTAAAACAGCGTCTTTGTAACAATGTTCTGGGATCTTGGATCTCTTCATTGCTTCTAACAAACTTTTAAAAGTCGCTTTTGTTCCTTTTTGTTTCCTCCAAGTAGACAGCATCTTTAGAAGCTGTGTAGATACAGACCTAGGAGAGTAAGCCACAAACTCTTCTATTTCTTCAAGTTTAAATCCCAGGTTGATACCAAGAGTGTGAATAGTTTCAAAGTCACACTCAATCCTAACAAAGAAACGCTCATCAGGACAAATGTGTTTCTGGTCATATGTAAGTTCTTCTAACAATGTATCTAAAAAACAGATAAAAAATTGGGGTTAGCTTCATTACAGTAAACTTCAGGCCACATCAACAATGTGGTGGCCTGTAATTCAGTAGTTTGTGAATGTGGCCAAACAATAAACAATGTCAAAACTCAGGTTGGCAACCTTGACAACTTGCTCTCGCAGTTCAATGGAAGATTTTTTTTCTGCAAGATATAATTACAAAATAGAAAAGTTTAAAAATGTTTCAAAACAACAGAATATTTTAAATGATTACACTGTAGCGGCTGTAATCCAGGTCCCGTGGATTTACTGGATTCTGCTTGAATTCTGTCCTGAAGCTGCACAGCAGATGTCTGAGTCGATTGGCAAATTTGACGTGTTCTGTCTTGTTGGACTTCCTTGTCTATATTGGTTTTGAATAATATAATATTGGATGTATTATAAGATGTTCTCTTAAAAGTAATAATTGATATACATACCAAAAATGGTTACTTTATTATAACCAATATTAACACAATACATTTTTATTGAAAGTCAATGACTTTTTTTGGATACTGACAAATGCTTGTCCCTCATCTATCCCTTCTTGGACTTGTTAGAGGATTAGAGGATTTATATTAATCTTGCGCTCTATAAATCCTACTCTATTATTATTATTATTATTATAACTTGGCCAGTTCAGTAGAATTGGTGAGGTTTTGAAATAATTTTAGCTCATTTTATAAAGGACAAAGTTGTAGTTAAAAATCCAATTGAACAGCCAGGGTCATATTCGGAAAGGTCCTCAGAGGTGCAAACATGTGTTAGAACGCAAATCCTGCTCACTAGGCAACACATACTGGAAGGAAATCTGTACATACAATTGGTCAAGATTCTGTGCTGTAAACTGTCGACCAACAGCAAGCAACTACCAGTTTTCCCCACATGACGTCAGGATGGGATTCAAACTCTGATCTCGGAGGTGGTGCCCCTTAAATAATGATATAATTATTATAAAGATGGATTTTCATAGTATAAGAAAGTAGAGGTTTCTTTTCACAAGCAAGAATGTTTTCCTGGGGAGGTTTCAGAAATATGTATTTATGATCACTTCATAGAGTGAACAAAGCAATAGATCACAGCTGATCAAAATTCCCCCTGTGCAAAGCACATGTGGGGTAAAACATTATCAGGATTAGCAGAGGGTTTAAACACCTCATAATACTAGAGATGATTAAGTACGCTATCACCACAAAATAAAGTCTCTTCTCTCATTTACTAATTTATTATCTGAATGATTTTCAAAGTGGATATTGACAATGATAGTTTGCTATGCATTATTACTATTGTAGGTTTTGGTGGTGGGGTCTTAGTGATGGGGTTAGCTTTTGTCAGTTGTGTCATCAAATTCAAAATTGTTGATGGTTGTACCTGTATGTCCTTTGGAAATATTGGTATTGTCATTGGCTCGACTGCTGGACCTTTATTGATAACATGTGCTTACTGACCTCCTGGCTCATGTTCTGATGCGTTCTTCGACCAATATTTCAATTTCTGAAATACCTGTCTTCGATGCGTTCTTTGAACAATATTTCAATTTCTGAAATACCTGTCTTCAATTAGTTCATCATTTTTTATGTATGCTGATTTCAATATTCATGTTGATACAACTTTCAATGATAGTATTTAATTTCAAAATCGTCTGGAGTTATACAATATTTCTCATCATGTTCTCACAGCAACCAACCATTCTTAATAATGTCCTCATTCCCACTGGGCCCAGTGTTCTTTCAAATGTTTGGATTGGTGGATTCATCTCAGATCTGGCCCTGGTGCATGGTCAGTTCTACTCCATCAGCCTTTCTGGGCGCAAATCAAACACAGTTACCTTTCTGAGATATCACAAGATATGTATAACCATACAGATAGTACACCCTACAAGCAATACATAAGGAGTTTAAGTGGCTTGCTTGATAAATACGCTACTCTGGTGTCCCAAACTTTTATCAGCTGCTGGATGGCTTTCAGATTCTGATTTCAGAAACTGTGGCAGGTCTTATGCTCTGCATTATACTCTGTTCCTAACAAGGTAGTTCCTTCTAATGACTCTCAGACTTCTGACCAGGTCTTGCCAACCACTTTGTGACCTTTTTCTCAGAGAAAAAGTAAGATCAGAGACTCTTTTCTAACATTGACTCATTCATGCTTTTTGCTCCCCCTGATTTACCTAAATTTGACTTCTTTACATCCGTTTCTGAGGATGTAATTCGAAAAGTAATCATCAAATCAAACACAATTTCTTGCTTGCTAGATCCATGGTCCACTATTTTGTCAAAGGAGTACTTAGACATTCTTCTGCCCTCAGTTATTAAATTTCTTAACTGTTTCCTATCTGAAGTTGTTGTCCCAACTGATTTAGAAAAAGCTATTGTATCTCCACTGATGAAAAAGGTGTCACTACCACCTTATAAAAATGCAGGTCTGGGCTTTATATCTTAACTCATTGAGCGTGTTGTGACTTCAAAGTTACATGAAAATGACATTTCCAATGGACTTAATAATGTCAACCAGTCAGGCTATAAACATTTGACTGAAACTGTGTCTCTATCAATTAAGACTGAAGTACATCTTGTTCTTACCAGAGGTGAAGCTACTGCTGTTGTTTTCCTGGACCAATCTGCAATGACTGACACAATTGATAATAGTATGTTCATTGACTGTCTGAGTTCCTGGTTTGGTGTTGGTGTTGTGGTTCTATACTGGTTCAAGTTTACCTCTCTGACCACTATCAGTGCATTAACACTGGCTCTGTTTTATCCGACGCCAAAGAATGTTGCATTATATACTACTCCCCTCAGCAAAGTTATTATCAGTCTTTTAAGCATGCATATCAATATGAATTATCCTAACATATGTTTCCACTTTTATCCTGACAGCATGCAGTTTTATGACCATCTTACACAGAAGAATGTCACTCAGGTCTTTGATAGGCTAAAAACTACTTAGATGACATTTAAAAGTGGATATCTGCCAAGAATGTTAAGCGTAGGCCATAACAGACAGAATTTAGTATGTTTCGCTTAAGAACTGTGCATGCTAAGCTCAACAAATTGTTGGTGATTGGTTCAATTCGGCATTTTCCTACTTGCCATGGCAGGAATACCTGAAAGGCTTGTTTTGTTCATATCTTGTATCTTAAGCAACTCAGATGGCATCCCATGCATCATGCTGCTCTTTCAGCTGCAAACGCTTTTATTGGAAGTCGTCTTCACTACTGTAATTCCTTGTTTAGAAGTCTCTCTGCTCTCGATCTTTGCAGGCTCCAGTGTTTCCAGATTATTCTTGCTAGAATAATATTTGCTGATACCACTGAGTACTGACATATCACTCCTGTTAGAAAGACTGTTTACTGGTTGCCGATGAAGCATCACTATGTTTTCGAAATACCCTATTGATGTACCAGTTCCTACAAAGTGGTTATCCTAATTATTTTGAACCTTTCCCTAAACAGAGACACAGTATGTACAGAACTCAATCGTATGACATATTGTTTGAGTTCCCATACTTTGTATCATTATATAAATTTATGATTATGATTTCTTCTTTCTGGTATTAAGCACCTTACAACCTGTCAATAGATGAAGATTAAGCACTATAAAAGTACCATTAGAATACGAATTATAAGAATTAAAATATTTTATCATTTGTAAACTAAAATTTATTAAATGTTCAGAAGCAAAATTGTTTTCAATTTATCTTTTTAATTTGTTGATGTAAATTTGAGTTTTACAAATGAACAAACATTTTGAATACCAGTGTAGAGAATATTACAGATATTTATCTTTCAGACATTATTTGAGGTTGGTAGAGCCAGAAACTTTCAACACTAGGTAAAGGCCCAACCGATGTTTCCTGACCTGCTTAATTGCAAGAAAATTATAGCTACTGCTAAGTTTCTTCATGCAATTTCAATAATATTAGACGTACTGCAAACAATGTGACATAGTGACCTTTTGAATTGATTTACAATGTTGAGCTTATATGTTTATAACTTATGTTACCCTCGTATCTGTAATTAAACTGAAATGAACAACTGCAGTAAAGAATATTTTTCAACATGATATGCATGCGTAAAAGACTGATTTGAGTATATCAGGCAATAGCAGTGTGAAAACAAATTCAAATTAATGGTTAAAATCTTAACATAACTGCAAAAATAACACAGATTTATGACCTAACTGACGGAGGGTAGTGTTTTATATCCAGGAAAACCATACCTTCCCTGCAGTTGCCACATATCTTGTGGTTTGCAATGTTGCGGTGGTAAACTTCTTTTATTTTATGAGCATGAAATTGCTTGCCTAGTTCTTTCACACTCAGTACTTTTAACACCTGATCAACCATATCTGGTGCCAGGGACTTAGAAAAAGCCTGTTGTACAAACAGAAAACAAACATCAACTTGATCAGATTTGTAGGTAATACGTTTAACCCAATATATAAAACATATCAAGGAGATTAGAGGAAAGCATCTAATATTAATTAAATTTTGAAACATAATGAACATGGCAAACATTTAAACATTAATGGTATGATTAAAAGTGCTACACAAGTCATGTATATGTAAGTGTCCTCATATGTGATATGTCAGAACTGTATTTTAATGGTGACAATCATTCTCCAGTGAACAGTTTGGAACAATGGGGTTTTAATTTACAAAATCACGTTGAACAAAGCTTTTAATTGCATTTTTTTCAACAAGAAAGCAGAACAACTTTGAATCCTTCTTACTGAATATATTTAAGGTGTTGTTACTGTTTCACAAAGTTTCCTTATGCCTCGAGCACAGACTCAAATTTTGCAAATTATGTATTATAGATAGAGATTCATGAAACTGTTTCATTGCCATTTTGAAATATTTCAATTCAAAACTTTTTACACGGTAACATAACTCGCTAAGTGTGATGACGTTTTTGATTTGCTAAATATTATTTTATGATAATAATTAAACAGTAAATCATATTTCATGGAAAGATGAGAGAAAAGTAAGACTAAACATACATCACGAATATGAAATAAAACCTCATCATCTGTTGTTGCTTTAAAAATTTGCTGCAACATGCTTGCAGTGATAATGTTGTGATTCAAAGAGGCACAAAAACATCTGCCAAGCTGACCCAATGCCTGAATAACATCATTTTCATCCATAGTTGATTTTGCTACTTTGAGGAGACAATCGTTGCACAGGTTGGGTAAATTGTATTGATGTCTGCTCTGTTAAAATAAATAAGACAAATAACAGCATTGATTATAAAAGTATACCTAGTAACAGAACAAATATATTTGATAAATCTATTAACATTTTTTTTCAAAAGGGAAAAATTTATGTGACAAGAAGAAAACCATACCAAAGCAATGATACCCTATTCTGGCAATAAAATTACATTTTCTATTGTTTAATGTTATCAATTTGTACACTTAGCTAGCACGCAAAGTGGTTTTAAATCTTTGACAGAAAAGGCGATCATATGTCATCTGAAAAAAGCAATAATGGTAGGTGAAAATGGATGTTAATTTTAGGACACAGGCAAAATTACTGAAATTAAAGGCTGTTTGACCTCTCTGTTTCAGGCTTCATGTCAGAGAAAACCAAAATAGTTTCAGAGTACAGTCATTATTCTGTATAAAACGTAAAATAGGACAAAAAATACTAAACATTACAGATAAAATAGTATAAAAGCAAAAACAATTAAGATGGCGTATATTCAAGGATACTCACATAGCAAGTAACTCCTCTTGGAAATTCTGTGGTTTCTCGGACATATTTATGCAGTGCTGGCCTTTCCTTACAGTAAGTCTTAAACAAATTGTAATACTGGCGACTATATAAACACAAATCAATCAGCTTGTGCAGGGCATCATGAATCTGGTCACTGTCAATTAAATTTCTATCTTGAAGCATTTTGTCTCTAACATATGAGGGAAAACCTGACATCGCTTCTTCATTATACAGGGCATAGAAATTTCTTTCTAAGTTTTTTCTACATTCCAGCCACTTAAGTCCTTCTGTGAGGTTGTCTAATTTTGGATATTGCCTTGTGTAGACAATAAGTGACTCTAAAATGTTCACAATGTCCAGAGGACCCTGGTATTCTGTCATAAATTTATCCATAAAAACTTCAACCAGTTCTCGCATGTCAGTAATTTCCCCATGGATTATTTCTGCCAGGACAGCACCAGAGGTATACAGGTAAAACGTTTCTGTTATTTTTTCATTGTCCCCAACCTGTCTCCATGGGATTTTCTTGTCAGAATCTGATTTCTTATTGGAATACCGTCCTAAGTTAGGAATATCTCCCTAAAATTTAATAGAAAGAGATGTCTTTTAATGATGATCCTATCACCGTATAATACTATTGATATCTGAGTAAACAAAGAGACAATCTGGTTGTTTTGTAAGAGACTCTATGTAAACAAAAGATCCAAATTTTAAATACATTTTGGTTTATCAATAATATTTTCTCACATTTATACTACCTTTAATTAATTGAATAACACAAACTAAACTTTCTGCTTGCACCGTACAAAATACATTTATCTAATATAAATATATCTACAATGTTTGCTGACAGCATCATATGTGTCAGAACTAAATAAAATATTTTTTTCATTTTTTTTCCTAAAGCAAAATGACTAGTTTGCAGAAAGTGTGAATGTCTTACCGCAATATAAGCTAACGATCTAGATTGCTTCTCATCAGTAAAATATACCAGAATATCTTTCACCGGTGATTTACTTGTTTTAGCTTTAAATCTGTAGGTAACAGTAGTGGGTAACTGGCCTTTGGGGAGCTCACACATGCGCAATAACTGTTGTGTAGCTATTCTCTGAAAAACATTATCTTGCAATTGTGTGAAAGGTTTTTATGAATTTGTCCCCTGATAGCGTGGATATTACCAGCTGTCAAAAATCTTTTATTATGCTTTTGTATCTACAATTAGTAATTATAGACTGTGAGTATCAATTTACCTGTACTTTATCATTGATTGAAATCTGCTTAAATTGTACTTGGAGCATTTTTACTTAAAATTGTATGCTATTAGTTAATATTTCAATCATTACACTACTAATTTGAATGTACAATTCTTAGTTATTACATAAACACAAAGGTTATATTTTTACACCTAGAGTGCATTTACCTACTGTCAACTTTAAAGAGTGCTTTTTTGAAAACCTGAGGTAGACATGGTTTGTAACAAATGTATTCTGACCCTATCACTAGTCCGAGACACAGCCTTTACTAGTCAATGCAGTGTACTTGGTGGTATTTGTACTTGGGGGGTATTTGTAGAAGTATTTCATATAATGACATATTCCCAAACACAAGAACTTAAAATTTGAGAAACAAACAAGGCTGAAACGGGTTTTGGTCTACTAGGGTGAGCGCAAAGCCATCAGAGACAAGAGTAGTGCACAGAAATGGTCACCTATCCAAGTACTAATGTAGCTCATCACACTTTGCCAGAATTCATGAAAGTCCGGAGAGAAAAATTATGAAAAAAGTGATCTCTAGAAGCTCGAATTTCGCTAGAGGTCGTGCTTAAAATAGCAGGCACTGATTGAATAAGTGGATATGAAATTAAAGATTAAAATTGAAGTGACTTAAATAAGACCCATAAAATGATCAACACTTCTATTGTTTGTGTTATTTTGACAACACTTATTTAAGTGTGAGCTCTAGCGTAGCTCTCGTGTAACGTGCCAAGGGTCTTGAGTTGAACTTAGAGTCAAGAGAAAGCCTTATGTCACATAAGAGAACATTTATTTACAAAATATAACAAGTATTTTACCAGCAATTGCTGGGGCTGAATTGGTACAAGCACTAAAGTCACAAAAGTGTCAAAAATAATCAGAAATCACATTTATATTATACACATTCAAATAATTCCCCAGAATCAACTAAAAGAATTGAAAACAAGTCATAACACTGGAAACCTACTGTCTACTAACACTTAGACCTTGGATCATACTCTATGTCAAAACACTGGTTCCATCCTTTATCAAGTACCATAGTAGATTCAGTACCTAATAAAATGAATTGAAATGAATTCAATTAGTCATGAGTTTTACCCCATGAAACATTAATCAAGTCACCGGCATTCAGCCTGAAACCTATAATCATATGACTGAAATCAACACATCATGCACAATCAACCACATGCAATTATAACACTTAAGTCCATTCAATTCTTGCCAGGTTTTACCCTGCCACTAGAAATAAATACAAACTACTTCATCATTAATTCATTCAAACATAGTTAAATACAACAAGCAGCAAAGTATTAAATGAAACCAAACTTCCCCTGAAATAAACAGTTAAAATAGCATGATACTTTAAAGTCAATTCCCAAACAGGTTTTACACTGAAACCAAACAGAAATTATGTACAGAACATTCTCCTTTCCCTGCTATAAAATGTTACCAAAGTCATCTTGCAACTTTCCCTGTAACATAAACTATGAAAATAATACCATGCAGGTTTTACCCTGACATCTCTAAAATCTAACAACAGAAGAAAATACCAGGTTTTACCCTGACATGACTGCCTTCTGTTACCTATACCAATTCAGCAAAGAATGACAGAATTCACCCTGCTTTTATAGAGAAATCCCAGACATGGGAGAATGAAGTCTTTACCTGTAAAATTGATACAAGGAATCCTATTGGTTTAAAATTTAGTATTCCCCCAGACTTTGAAGTAACAATTAACTTCCTCTCTCTACATTGACATGAGGACACAATACAAACCATTTACAGAAATCATAAATACAACAAGGATAACAGTATATGACACCAAAAAGGTAAACAAATACAAGTTATAATCATAATACATCAATTTCAAACTGTATCATAATGAAATGGTAAAAATGCTATATCGCCAATTTCTCCGATATCACCGCATGCTTCACTTGCTTCTACAGATCGCTTCTTTTTTTTCTTCTTTTTATCTGTCTCCATTTTCATGAATTGTGGCATGCCCACAATGACTGTCCTTCTTTTACAGAAGTTGGGCGATGGCCTATATTAGTACTGGGATGGGTTCAGCCTTGTTTCTTATTTGATTCCACCAACTGATAGCAGGTTTTCCGAGCAATTACAGAAATAAAAAGTAATTTTTTAATGTGTCTATAAATACTTTGGAAAAGTGGATTACATACTTATTATTTTATTTATTAATATTAAAAATATATGAAACACTGGACATGTAATTGAAAAAGTAAAAACTTCACAAAAATTAGAACTAATGAGTGATAGAGAAAATTTTATTACTTCCTGATAAAATAGTTTCATATCAAGCTTTATTGATGGGAATCGATTTGTTATCATTTTGATTACTCGGATTACATTTTATTTTGAACATGTGATTATGGTTAGAAACATATATATAGTTTAGTATTAATACTGTGAAATAGCATTTCTGTGGAGTTTTATTATTTCTGGATAGGAATAAGCACAATATCAGTATAAATTCATCCAGCAAGCTTGTTTGGACTTATTCAATTGACATTACATCTTCAGTTTGGTGTTTGGAACAACAACTATTTTCTCATTATCATTTATTCACATCTCATAATCATTATCAGGGCTTCCTGCAGTATTCTTTTGACGAACGCTTGCAATGCTTTAATTTGTTTAAAAGCAGTAGCTTTTGTCTTTACTGAAATTGTAAATATTGTAAGCCTGTTAACCAACTTTCCATCTAATATCAAAAGTAGTACTCCTCCCCCTCTTGTAACCCACCCTAGTGCACCGTAATTGCTACTAAAAATCAGCTATATAAATTTTTTGTAGTAACCCCTTTAGAGTGTGTTGTACTGTTTAGTGTGTATTTCAAAATATTTTATATGTAACAGATGAATCAAATATTGATCTAAATACTCCCTACCTCTGTTCCATCACCAGGAAATGTAGGCTCCCATTCCAGAGGACAATATTTAGGTTTCACTGTGAGGGTACTTTCTCCAACTATGTATGCAGGTTGTTGGGTTGCAATGTTATATCCATAGTTTTCACCGGGTGTAGTGTAATGCTAAAGTTCAAAATTATTTTATAGCTACATGTAACTATAAACAATTTTGTAATTGACAGGAAATTATTTTTTATAAAAATCACTCTCTAAAGTGTACAGTGAATCCTTTAAAGCTATGAATCTCAAACGTGGGTCTTGAGGAGTAAAGAGGTTGGACGTTTTACTGTCTTTTCAGTGACAAAATCACGAATTGATTCTTACAGATGTAAAATTTGGAATGGAGAAGATTTCACCAGAGGAACATATGAGCCAAAATCTCTATTCTAAAATTTTTATTAAGTTTAATGACAATTTTTTTATTACATTTGACTCATCAGTAGAGAATAATATACATTTTCTTCTGTCTTTATTTTCTGTATTAAAAGTAAATTACCTGGATCATCTGCTTTCTGGAACACTCAGAACTTTCATTGTAGCACCCAAATGTTAGCTTCAGTTCTAAGACTTCTGCACTGTACTTATAAAACAGTAAAGATTCAAGACTAAATGCTTGTTTGTGTGAGTTTTGTCCAGAATCTTCTTCAGTGACATAGAGTCCACAAAAATGATTGAGAAACAGGTAACAAGTATTCCTGTGAAATAACCATGTCGGTTTGTGATCAATCATGCTGTCAGCACACATAAAATCACTGGTGTTATTTTCCCTGTACATCAGAGTCATGTTCTGATGATCATAACTGTGGCGCTTATACAAAGGAATAACAAACATTATCCTATTTTGTGTCATCAAACCACTTGGAGTAAACTCATATATTTCACTGAGTGCATCTGGTTGTGGTGTGTCATGTCTTTTTGATCTAATGGATGCCATGCATGATGATGCATGCTCCAGTGTGTTTGGTGGGATTACCACTGTAATATTCTCTTCAGCAAAAAAATAAGACTTGGCCTCTGACGAAATCTGAAATGAAAAATCCCGAAAAAAACTTCTCATTATTGGAAAAGAGAAAATCCAAATATTCTTTTTCTTTCATTTTAACTACTTAATGTATAAATCATTTGAAAGTAATTCATATCCTCTAAAATAAGGTTCAAACAATATTTTAATAGACTGGGTTGAAACTGAACCACTTATCTTGCCAAGGCTTATTTACCAATATCATTCTAATTAAACAGAAATTTACAAACTATGTAACATTAACACAAAGAAACATATCCACAATATTCTACTGAGTGAAATGGATATATAACCTCAGTGATTTCTTGTACGTACTAATCCTAATCCTGCTTCACTGTGTGTTTTCATTGACCTTTAACTCATACTAATACCTTTATAAACTATAGATTTTGTGATTATTAATAACAGAAATTCATATGATAAAACAAAAACAGAGTAACACTGATATTTGTTATGGGTTTGCTAGCAGTGCGTTAAGTCTTTATTATTTCTTATTTAAGTTTTACATCTCTACAGAGCTACATTAAATGCAATTTTATATCTGATATGATATTCTGATAAATTGTTCTATATGAGATAAACACAAAGCTTTTGTGACATTTGTTAATAAATTACTTCCTGCTTTATGAAAAGGAATTACCTTGAACACCTTCATTCTGTCAGCAAGCACACCAGTTTGAAAAGATAAATTACAAATAAATGTTAATTATTGTTCAATAAATAATAAGAAACTTTCTAAAGGCTATATGCAGTCAAATATATCATAAAGGAAGACAACAACATGAGGCTTGTATTATCATTATTAAGCAATATCCACCAATACTTAAAGAATGAATGCATACAGTGCTCTCAGCTGTGGAAGAACCAGCAAATATAAAATGTCCAATTTTTAGCATATAATTTCTCCCAAGGAAATGACAGAGAGGCAAAATGTGATTCAGGACAAATTTAACTTTTTGAAGAAACACATTAAAAGAAAGGGACGCAGCAAATCTTCAGCCTTCAAGTCCCTCCATACAGGAGCTAGAGCTAGAAGTTTCTCAGATACTCAAAGTATTGAGATCAGCATGAACTCTAACATATCACACCAGCCATCTATTACCTTTTGGATGAAAGAGGCTTTCAAACTTTTTCAAACGAGGCTGTTATACTTTTATGTGGAATAAAGAGCAAGACAGAGGAAAGGAACCATCAACCCCAGCAAACTCAATTTCAAGGTTCCAGTGCTACTTCCACATTTGTGCCACTAAGTTTTCAGCAGCTACAGCAACCAGAGTATTCCAGAAACTCAGATGCCAGCAAGCCAGGTCAGGAACCGTCAGCCATAGCAAATTACACTTTCAAGGTTCCAGTACTACTTCAACATTTGTGCCACAGAGTTTTCAGCAGCCTCAGCAATCAGAATATTCCACGTGGTACCAAGGAGACAGTAGCAACCCATAGGGCAGCGGACTTACTACTAAGTTGTTGACAAACTACAATCCGGTCCTTCAAAACAGCTACATTTGAACATTAGCCCCAGCAAGCATTTCAACCCACCATCAATAGCCTCTGATACAGGCGAAGAAAGTTCACACAACATATCAGGAATGGAAAAAATACTGAAAAAGACTTTGACTTTTGATAAACTTTGACAATTTGGAAATGATTTGACTTTTAGATCTGATCTTTGACTTTTAACCTTTGAGAAACTTTCGAAGTTAGAAAAAACATTTTGATACTTCAAAAAATTTTAAAGTTAAACATATTATTTCAAATATGCACGAAAAAATTTAAAAGGGAAAATGATTTTTAAAAAGCTATTAACTTTTTGACTTAGATCCATTTTGAAATATGCCCAAAATCTAAAAATTTACACTTGTGTTGAAGTTATTAAACATTATTATGGGACTTGTGATTTTATTGGAAATATTTTGGAACATTGTTGAAAACGTATTGAAAATTTTGGGGGAATTTGTGAGTAATTTGTGTAACACCAGCCTAAACAAAAGTTCTTTGAATAATTGGGTAACCCAGTTTCTTCTGTCACCATTGTAGATCCTTGTCACATCTCGGATCGAGTCATACTGCCTAGACAATGCACCACAGTTATTCAAGTTATCCTTCAGTAGGTCTCCACTAGTTTATCCAGGGGGGGTTCAAGGGGTTCGACCCCTCATGAAAAATAATGTAACGGGGTTTAACCCAAAGTACAAAAATTATTGCTTGAGAGTGGTGTTAAATTTACATCAAATGCACTGTATTTTTACCAAAAAATAATTTTTGTCCCAGGGGGCATGCCCCCGAACCCCTTATTTGTGGTATGTACACAGGTATGAGTGGTTTAGCATTAGAGCATCTTATACATCATGCCCTCCTTTGACAAGGGGTGCAAAATATTTCTTATATTTGTGTTCCTGCCGAAAATTTTCATCCATGGTTAATAGACGGGACCTTATGTTGCCACTGAGAGGAGATGTATCCCTCAACCCTGGTCGGTTCACACTCGATGTTTTGAATGCCAGATCCATAAGGAATAAGGGTCCACTCCTTACTGATGTGGTTGCTTCATATG
Source organism: Sabellastarte sp. h YS-2021 (assembly GCA_964017235.1). Classification (NCBI taxonomy): domain Eukaryota; kingdom Metazoa; phylum Annelida; class Polychaeta; order Sabellida; family Sabellidae; genus Sabellastarte; species Sabellastarte sp. h YS-2021. The sequence goes on from OZ024934.1 coordinate 109,871,155, forward strand.
ACCTTGATTTGCTTTGCCTCACTGAAACACATATTCTGCCCTTTGATTCAGACAGCTTCTTATAACTCCTGATTATAATTTCCCTCAAAAGCCTCGTCCCTCAGGTATTGGTGGTGGTGTTGGTTTTTTCATCAAATCCTCCTACAGATCCCACATAATAGATTCTCCTCTTTATCAGTCATTTGAGAACATGGTGGTGTCAATCGGGCTTCATGGGCATTCATTGTTGCTTGCCTGCATCTACCGTCCTCCAGGTTCATGTACCTGTAACTTTCTGGAAGAATTCATGTCATTTGTTGGTTACCTCTCATCTATTAATTCTTCATATTACATCTGTGGCGACTTCAACATTCATGTTGGCGTTCCAGTTGGTGATGGTCATAAATTCACTACTTTTCTTGATTTGTGTAATCTGAAACAGTTAGTCAATGAACCTACTCATCTACATAGTCACATATTGGACCTCATGTTATCCCCCAGTGACCAGGATACCATTGCTGATGTTAAAATTTGTGACTTTGTTTCTGATCATGCATTGGTCAAATGCTCAGTTGCTTTTCCTTGTCAAGTGGCTCACACTCCAAATATAGTTCAATATAGAAGGTACCACCATATCAATATGTCTGACTTCCACTTGGTTCTCAAAAACATGTCCTTTGTCAAGTGTCCAGCTGATGCTGCTGTCGATCTATACGAACAATATGTATGTGATTTGGGTTATGTTCTTGATAGGCATGCACCTCTCATATCTAGAATGATAAAAAAGATTCTGCAGATTGGATGTCTGACGATTATCGACCTGCTCAGTCCCTTAGGCACCAATTTGAGAGAATCTGATGTATGGCTAAAAACCCACTGAACAGAAGTTGGCTTTGTTGTCCAATTGCTTGGTGCAATGCACTTGTAAACAAAGATAAATCAGACTACTATAGCAAACTGATTTTAGATAATAGTCACAACTCTTGAAAACTTTGGCGTGACCTCCATAAAACCCCGAATAAGGTTTCTGATGGCACACTTCCATCCCATGAGTTCGGAAAAATCACTGGCTGACCAGTTTGCCTCCTTCTTTTACAACAAAATTAAGAAAATTAGAGATAATTTTGCTTCCATTGGCATTGAAAATGATATTCACCGTCCTTCAGATCCTCCAAAACTTAATGTCTGTAGAAAAGTTTCTGAGGAGGCTGTTGACAAAATAATTAAAATGTCACCAACAAAATCATGCCTGTTGGACCCTTTGCCGACATTCCTCATCACGGAATGCATTGATATATTGTTACCATCCTTTACAAAGCTGGTTAACTGCTTAATCATGAAGGGGTGTGTCCCTGACGCTTTCAAATCTGCTGTGGTCACTCCTCTTATTAAAATGCCAAATCTTCCCTCAAATGACCTGAAGAATTATCCCCAAGTATCTGGCCTCAGTTTTGTCTCTAAACTGGTAGAATGTGTGGTTGCTAAGTAGCTGTTAGAACATATTCATGTCCATAACTTAGACAGCCCATACCAGTTGGCATATAAGGCCGGCCATTCAACTGACACAGCTCTTCTCTACATAAAAAATGAAGTTCACTTATCATTGTCAAGAGGTGGAACCACTGCCTTGGTATTGCTTGACCTGTCTGCCACCCTCGATGCCATTGACCATTCCACTATTCTTAGTTGCCTCCGAAACTGGTTTGGTGTTGGTGGTAGTGTTCTGAAATGGTTCACATCCTACCTAACAGACCGTTACCAAACTTGGTACATTTGTTAAGGATGGTCTAAGAAAGATCCCTATTTTCAGGTGACCTTAAACTCTTTATATTAAAGAAGTTATGACCATCTTAACGTAAAAAAGATTTATCACCCAGTTCACAAATGGTGCAAGAGCATTTGCTAAGGCAATTAGGTCTTCTAGGGTAATACCATCTACCTTAATTGGAACTTTCAAAAGTTTAATTATCTGAAGTTTTGACACTTATCAAAAATAAATTTGTTTTTTTTTTGCTCATAAACTTGTGAGATAGGATGTTTCTTAAGTAGATTTTGGCCCCGTAGGATATTATAAAGTCTATGTGTGGAAGAATAGCAAAACTTTATTTTCTGATTGATACCTGGTACAAAATCTCTCAAATATTTGCTCAAACTTGGTACAATAACTCCTAAAATCTAAATTTTTAACATGTATGCAAAATCACACAGAACTGCATTAAGCAACTCCAGAAATTAATCTGTCCAGTCAGGGAAGGTCGGGATACTGATCCAATCTTGTCACTAGTTCCTTTCGTGGCCTGATACAACTTGTTGGTTAGGGGTCATATGGTCATGGAGGAAAGAACTCCACCCCCAAGACAGGTCAGGATCTTGATCCTGTCAAGACAGGATGCACTGACAGGGAGATGAAACCAACTCAGAATATTTGAGCCCTTCTTTCTGGATTTTCATTCCAATCTTTTTCCAGCTGACCCTGGAATCGTAGATTTTGTTGTGGGGTCGATTCCATTGAAAGATATTTACATATATAGGGTCTGAATATTATCCAATATATTTACAAATACCCAAAAAACTTTCTTTGGGTAAAATGTTTTACAAACAAGAATGAAATGGTTTAAACTATCCATAAAAATGCCGTAACATTTGTAGCATTTGTAACAAGATATTGCATCTGTCAAGCCAGGAGCTGGACCTATCAGCAGTTTGCAAATCGGACCTTGGCAATTCAGGCCCCTAAAGAGTGTGTCCTTGGCTAATTTGCCCAATTGGCTCTTGGCAAATCAGTTGCAGGGAAAAGCAAACAAACACAAGAATGACATGAATTGTAAATTTAAGCTTACGTATAACCGTGGTGATAGGCAGGTGTAAATTTCTACTTGTAATGGTGAAGGATTTAAATGAAAATGTTTAATTAATTATTAATAATCTTTAAATTCCAACACAGGCAAAGTGCCTCAGTAAATTAACTCTCTTTGAACTTAACAGTAGAAATCAATAGTCACATAGCACACCGCCTCTAATAATAGCCTCAGCCAATCCTCGCTTCTGTGGGATAGAGGGAGCTCGGTGGTGTAGTGGTTAGAGTTCTCGCCTCAAACCTCTGAGGCCGCTGGTTCGAATCTCAGACGGGGCGCTTCATGTTGTAAAGTTAGTAGTTAATTCCTTATGGTTTACAGTGCAGTATGCACTGGTGTCCTCCACCTGTAAACTACCCGTCCTTATATCACCCTGGCTGTTGAAAGTTAGGTAAAGCAACAAATAAATAAATTCTGTGAGATAGACCTGTTAGAAATAAACCCAGTAATTGGCGACAAAGAATATGTGTTAGTGTACTATCACTAGTATAAGAACTTCACCATTAAGCTGAAAAGAGGGACAGCGGGACAATAACAAGTTAAAGAATATGAAATAGTATGCAGAGGGGGAGAGCTTAGTCTGCTCTCTCACTCATGACAAAATGTGTTGAATTGTAATTGGAACTTGTGTTTATTGAACTAGAATAAACTGTGAAAGAGTTATCAAGTGTTTCGCTTCTGTCTTTGTGGCCATCCTAGACCTCTCAATAGTTGCTGCCAAGCGAGTAAAGACAGAAGAGGACATAGTGGAGGTCTGGTAATCCACAGCTGTCCCAGGGCACTGCTGAAGTCCACCTCTCTACTCCCATAAACTGTAATTTGGACACTACTCTATGCTGGTGATATAGCAATATTGGCTGAATAAATATCGAATGCTAATAGTGAGTGGGTGACAGCCAATTGTAAAAGTGATATTTAAGTGTAATTGACACATATCAAAGGTGCTGAGATGCTTTAATCAATCCACTTTAACCTTTGTTATTTAGACATTTGCTTAAATTACAATTATTAAAAATTCATATTAAATGCATAACTTCCTTAGATGGGATTACTAGATTTGCAATCTATGCTATTTGTTTAAGATTGGACACAAAAACAATTAATGTACCTCTTATTGTCTTAAATAACTTGAATTGTATGATAAAAATGCTAATAATCCCCTTGCCTGGACATCAAGGAGATCAATTATGTTTCAGTATTCACTTTTACATAATATGATAAAAAACCTGAAAATCTTTTAAAATAAAATTAGAATTACATATTTTTATTAATTTTATATTATTTTATGAAATACTAAATGATAATCCAACCACTGGCAAAACCTGCTCAAGACGTCCATTGTTTTACATTTCTGGATGCTATGGCTGTACAATTATCCGACCTGATTCATTCTGTAGGTATTTGTGATTATCAGAAATCAAGTATGCAAATTTTAATATCAATAAAACGTTTGTATTGGCTGACCCAGGCTGTATTCTTAAATTGTGATTCTGTTAATGCATATTTTAATCACCAGAAATTCACATTACAACACGTACAACAAGCAAAAATAAAGCTTTTGCGCCAAGTTACAGCGAGAAGCAGTGTTAATTTTCATACTGACTATACAATCTATAGTACTGACTATATAGGTAAAATAGTATTAAATTTAACTCTGATTGAAACAATAACATATAGAAATTTCTCATGAAAATGACAATGCATCAATGGAGAAATGCTTCAGTTGAAGCTACAGGTGTGTACCAATGCAATAAAGGCACATGTCAAACACACATATATCATGTGTAGTAATTATATCTTGCACAGTTAAAAATCACCAATTTAACCCACAGAAAAAAGTGAATAGTGAATCAACTATGTACTATGCATCGAGGTATTGCTGAAATAATTTTTATATTAGAACATATTGCTCATCAACTGACCGTATGGGAACCAGATCTGCCAGACATTCTTGGCCAAATTCTGTCAAAGTCTTTTGAAAGAGGTAGAGTTGGTTGTAAGTACAGTCATATATTTCACACATCAATCTTTCTGGATAAAAATCACAAGTACAATCAAAGAAGGATAAGCACTCTGTTTATCAGCATAATAAGAAATTTCTAAATACATGAACTAAAGTGAGCATGAACTTAAAAACACTGATTTGTATCAATCTTATCTAATGATAACAAATAGTGTACAATTAAAAATCAATTAATTTTACTTTTGTGAAATATTTTGTAGACCGAATATAATTTCAGTTATTACTTTTATTCTTTGTGGTTTCATAACAATCAAAGGTTAAAACTTGAAGCAATGTGCAGCTTTATGAATGTAAGGGCCCAGAAAAACACCAAAAGGAATATTTTTAATTTTTAGACAACTTGTAAAAAGTAAAAGTAAGGATAATGGTATTATATTCCTTTCCTTCAAGTATTCACTTTTTTATGAAGAACAATTTATGCTGATTTGTGCCAATTATTGTTTGTTCTTCTTTTTCTGTTGTTATAGTGTTTTCTTTGTGTAGAAATACTGTAAGACATGTGATAATGTTTTAGAATAGTTTTTGTGAAATGTATTGTGATCATACCTGCAGCCTGAAGATATGTATGATGATTCCTGCAAAACAGAAGTTGTCGTTTTGTCAATTCTTGACAATGTACACATCCTTCCGAACGAGATATGTGCCCCCAAATGCAAATCTCTCTTCCTATGTCAGAATATTTACATGTCTGACGAGATGGATCATCCGTAAAGAAATGCTCAAGTTCTGTTTTGGTATTTTCTTGTATTACTCCTCTGTCACACAATCTTGTTGTTATTTCACGAATACAAGTCAAGTTGAAACATTCACCTTTACTGCACTGCAATGAATTTCTGTCACTTGGCGTAAGTTTTTCATCTAAAATGTTTTTTAAAAAAAATTTCATGACATTATTTAATGAAGTTAGTTCAACACAATGCAATGTTCAATATGTTGTTGTTTTCTTTGATATTTAAGATCTTAACGGTTTTGTGTCCCCTTTACAGTCATGTTCACATAGGAACCAATAACAAATATTTTCTAGTAGTTCTCATGAGCAAGATCTCAAATGCAGGACCACAGATGTAAGACTCTTAGTGTTGAACTATTTTAATTAGTTTTGGAAAATTGAAACTTCTTTCCAGCAAGCATTTTTGGCTTTTGTAAACCCTTGAAAGGAAATGTTTGGCGAAGGTTAAAAATGTTGGGTACTAAAGCCATTTATAATAGAATATTTTCAGCACATTTTATGTATATCGTTTATTAAACTTTTAATGACAAATGTTAGAAGAACATTACAAATGAATAAAATAGTGTTTAAATAATAATGGGGTCATAAGTCAAATACAATATCTTTTAAAGTAACTCACTAAAAAATAGTTTGTTTATGTTTAAAATTGTAAGATAGTACCTTAAAAATGTGCCCTGATTCAATTTGTACTTTTAGGGATTGCACATGGGGAAATTTTGGACAGAATCCTCTAATATTCCCTGTTATGGACATATTTGTTTGGAAATGTTTGAAGGTAAACATTTATTAAGCATTATGAAAATACGGGTATTAAAATGTTTCTGACAGAATATTTTTAAAATATTTAGCAGAAAACGTTTCAAAACCTTTTAAATGATGGGTATGAAAAACAGTTGCTATTAAATGTTTGTAAAACACTTCCATAGCAAATATTTATAAAATATTGTTAAAATATGATGTTTGAACGTTTTATACTGTTTACCAAAACATCTTGACAAATTCAAAAGAATCCACCATAACCATACAAATATTTCCAGTTAAACCTAGTTTTTCGAGTTAATGTTTTCAGCAGTAACGTTTGTGTAGAGACTGTTTATAAAACAGTGTATGGGTTTATTTGGAAATGTTTATTAAACCATAACATAGTGTTTAAATAGGTTTTTAATGTTTTGTAGATGTTTAAACCATTTAAAACATTTATAATTTTTGCTCAGTTGTGTTATAATGTTCACATTAGCTACTGCAAAATGAAATCTACACCTGATATGTTGACACTAGGTGTGCAGCATATGAATGGTCCAGTGCCATATTTGTTCTGTGCAGCCGCACGGAATTCCACTGCCGCACCTGAAAGAAAATTGCCGAGTGACCAGAATTAATCAAAGCTCAGATTTGTTTTCTTTCACAGAGGCCTTTTGAATATTCCAAATGTTAACGGGGATTGGACTGGAGCCAGATAAAAGGCAAATAGTTAGCTACTGATCCTGCAGTGTTTTAACCACTATGACTTTCAGGCATCAGAGTCCATCACCTGCATTGAAAGTTAATATAAAAATGGTGTACAGTGTGAAACATTTCTTAAAAGGTAAGTGTATTAAAATTTAAAAGTGCAGAATATTAGTCATTTACATTATAAAAATATGAAGACGGAAAATAAACAAAAATCTGACATATCCAATTAGTTGGCAAAAACACACATGTCTCACACCAGCTATTTTGTGATACATCTGACATAACTGAATAAATAGATATTTTACCTGTAAATGTGGATGAAGTGCCATAGTAGACAACCTGAAATGTTTTCCAAATCCTATCTTCCCTTTTGAATTCAAGTACTGCTTTGGTAGCAGGGTCTCGATCAGACTCTTCAAGAGGGAGACACCATTGTAGCTTGAATTCACCAGGCCTCACTTGCACACAGTCCAAGTACAGAAGAGTTTTGGGTGGATTTTTTGCTGCAAACATTTTACAAGAATGATTATCTTTAACAATGAATAAAATGTTTGGACTTATTTAAATTTATTCTAGATTTATTTAAATTAATGTAGAAGCGTCACGTTATTTAAAGTCAAACTGATAGAACAACAGCTTTTATCGATAGTAAACTTTTTCAGAGGGATAAATAACAAAAACAATTTTCTACACAGGTTCTCATATTGGGATATGCGTAAATATAAATATACCATTTAACTTCTTTTGCAGATAAACAGAAGCATCTTCCAGTGCGTTGAAATCACGTTCTTGTTCACCTTTGTTAAAATATATTATAAATTTAAACAAAATTAAAGGCAAAAATATCTGAAAAAGACAAATGGAACTATGCATTTCTGAATTAATGTTTGCAATAGCTTCATTTATTTCAACAAAATAAAGGCAATTTTATTGAATATAATTACATGTTTATGAAATTGCCTACTTATCTACTCTCTTGCATAATTTGAGAATGCTTGCAAAAATATAAGATTTGATTCTTATAACTTTCAAAGATAACATTCTCTCCCAACTATTTTTCATAAAATTCCAACAAAAAGTAATGACAGGTCTTGCGCACAAGATATATTTTTACCTTGAAAGAGATGCCTCACAAGTGCAGCTGGAACATCTGTGGATGACTCCATTGGACATTTCACAAATCTGGTTCCCTCATCTTTGAAGACAAAATCAGGAAGCCAATGTGCTGGAGTCAATATGCCAAGGATGACACAATGTCCACAAATAAATCGAATACTTGCAATCACCCCAGGCAACTGACACAATATTGAGTGGAGATCGTCTGACAATAACTTCATAAATATCCAAACTTCTGGCATATCCACAACTTTCCCATGCAGACAGATATTAATGATGGAATGTTGTTCTGAGCGTGTGACAACACATTGAACAGATCCAAAAGTAACTTCCAATCCATCATGCCATGCCTGCCGATAACCTGTGTAAAGTTTATGGCGAGTAGCCCTCCTCTGCAGACAGACGGAAAGCATCTCAAAAACATTCAATGACATATGGTTGAGGAATTCGCATTGTAAGTGTACAGACGCATGCTCCTTGTCAAATTTCATCAAATGATTCCTGTCTATATGTGGAGGACACTCACGTGACTCTACAAACCATGGGAAATACTGAAGGTTATTGTTTTTAGAAATACTACAGCAGAAATTCAAGGATTGCAGTAACTGAAGTAGAACATAGTCAAAAATGAAACATCCTTCATATAGCCAGAGATAAGTCAGCATTTTCGTGCTCAATAAGCCTTCCTGCATATAACGTTTGGTATGAAATTCATATTCATCCTTCTTGAATTCATCCTGTAACTTTTCATCAACACCATAGTTCAAAAGTTGAGTAATATTATGTTTAAACAATGACTTAAAGATATCAGTGAGAAATTCAATGGAAGGAAAAATGTACTTTGCTATGTATGGGTCGTTTTTGAAGTACAAACAAAGGTTGGTGTCAGATAAACTTTGCAGATTCTCCTCACTGAACAAATTCAAAGTTTCATTAAGAGTCAAGTACTTTTTGTCACTTTTAATGACATGCTTGTAAAATTTCAGACATGATTCAGGAACAGTTACATGTTTTTTCTTTATTTCTTTTATCAGACACTGTTTCACATCCTCCATTCCATCATAGTTTTGACTCGACACACAAAAATATGGCAAATTTGATCTTTTAGCATTCAAGTGGGTCAGCTGTTCTTCAGGTGAATTAACTAGATACTGGTTTGACTGATTTGATACTTGTATGAGACTTCTGATCTCAACATCAATAGATAGTGTTATTAAATCCATCAGAACATCACAGTTTGCTTTTACTTGATCTGCCTGAATGAGATCTGTGTGTGTGAAGATGATATATATTTCATTCTTTGGGTGTTGGTGTAATGCTTGGAGCAGAAACCCTAAAGTTTGTAATATATCCTCTTGCTCAAGTTTGGTGATATTGTGGACTATGAAAATGATGCTCTTATTTGATGTGAAAAGCATTCTAGTGTGGCTATACATTTTATCACCTCCATGGTCAGATATATGGACCATGTCGTCATCTGTGATATTCCATTCTCTCACATCGATAACCTGAGTTTTGACTATTTTCTTTGCCAAAATGTTTTTCCCAGAAATAAGACTTTCTACCATGCTTGTTTTCCCTGCTTCAGTAGGACCCAGCAACGCAAGTCTGAAAGTACAGTGACTCAAACCTGATTTTTAAGAATTGATGAGATTAATAAAGAGCTGTCAAAGAAAATAAGAAAAATATTGAATGACAAATACAAAAAATATATCATGAATGAAGAGTTTGAAGCAAAAACGTTATTTTGTTCATCTTTATTATGTTGTTCAAGTTTAATCAGGGATGTTTTACCCTTATTACCCAGCGTAATAATTAAAACTAGAGCAACTCCTCAGGGATAATTCAGATAAAGACAGAAGTAAAATAACTTTGAATGTTACTAAAGATTTAAACTGGTTTACTGTTTTCTTAACCTCGTATAATGTGGTTACTTTCAATGATGTCAACCTTACAGGCGGGGGTTGAGCTTTTAATAACATTTTATTTCTTCCCATTCCCAAAGATTATATGGCATATAACATTGATCATCTTTAAATTATCAGCTCACAAGTAACTGACATTCCCCTACCAGATGATATAGGCTCAAGGTTGACAGCCATTTTAAGTGGTCATCTGAGCCATTAACTATCTGCCTGTACCTGGGGCTGCGACAGCTGCCTTGGCCAACAGAGCAGTTGATAGACTGTACATTGGATTTGTTAACATTCATGGAATTTCTCTTGCAATCCGGTATGTCAGCTACCAATATTACAAATCATCTTACTGCTGTCAAATCACTGTTAATAATTTATAACTGTGACGCCTCTGCTTTTAGGGATCACAGGATTCTTTTATTCATTAATTCTGTGAAGATCAATAGACTTTTGAATCCTGTCTTTAAAACAGTAATATATGAACACATTTTGTGGTCCATTGTGTTGTATTGTGATAATTTTCAATTTCAGTTTATTTTTAAAGCTTTATATTTATTTGTTTATTTTTTATTTGCTTTTTTTGTCTCCTTAGGTTGTGAAATATTCTTCCACACGCTATCAGCATTTTGTTGTCCATTTTGTTGTATTGTGATAATTTTCAGTATCAGTTTATTTTTAAAGCTTTATATTTATTTGCTTTTTTATTTGCTTTGTTTTTGTCTCCTTAGGTTGTCAAATATTCTTCCACACGCTATCAGCACCTTTGAACAACTACCAAAAATGTCTAGAAGCACCTTTGATGCTTCCAGACATTTTTGGTAGTTGTCCATAAATGGTCCAAAACCTTGCAAGACAGGGCCAAAGTTACAACTATTTCCATTTCAGCTTTGGGCCAGTCAAAACAGTGTCCCTAGACAGCTTTGAAGGAAATGCTGGCTTGTAGTACATTAGACCAGGACCTCATTTGTTTCAGGTTCCTTCCCCAGCTGGTGTGACTTTCCTGACAGATTCTGTGACTAGTAAGCATCTCAGGGATGTTTCCATGACTCCATGGCTTTAGGCGTGGTGGGGCCACTTGGGCTTTATGCATGGAGTTCCCTAACAGGATATCCAGGCCCAGGGCACATGGTCCTCCTCCTGTGTGTGGAGGTATATTCAATTGTCACCCTCTGGGTGCTTGGGGACCTCACTTTTGTCCTGTTTGCACTGTGTGGCATGCTTTTTGGTAGTTTTATGTCGCATTGTATACAATATGGTACTGCTACTCCCATCGATAGGATGGGGATATATGTATATTTATGTAATTTAATTGCTTGCTGACCGTTTATCTGTCACTTAACTTGCCACATATTTGTGGACTGGACCCTTATATGCTTAGTTAGTTGGCCCTTCTTTTGATTTACATGACCTTGGGACCTATTATTTGACCTTGTATTTGGAATCATCTTGGTTCACTGGGTTACAGCTTGGCTTGGCCTTAGGTCGTTATTGGCAGTACATTTGAGATTTTGTTTCACCTGCTGAAGTGAGATGTTCCCTTTACCTTAATGTGATATTTAGTTGTTGGGTCCTGCTTGGAATTATATGACCTTGGCACCTGTTCTTTGACCTTGTATCTTATATGTTATCGATTCACTTGGTTTTAGCTTGGTTTGGCGTTAGACCATGATGTTGTTGTATTTGAGATTTCGCTGGACTTGGTGAACCAATACTTTGATCTTTTACTGGTAACTGTGTAATTTTATTCTTATTAATGGTTAGTAGTATATTGGAGACCTTATCCCAAGTTGAGGAGGAGGAGGAGTGAGGAGGAGGTTTTGACTTTTTGGTGATATATTTGAAGGGAGACTTTTAACATTCAGTGACTTTATGAGTTTAAGTTTTGTGGTGAGTGATTAAAAGACAGAAACCTTTGATAACTTAAAGACTTTTAAATTTGAAGACTTTAAAAAACAAAAGAAATTCTAAAGGTCTTTTCAGATTTTAACTCATTTATATGTAAAAATAATAATAATAGGAATAAAGAAGATATTCTTTAAAAGACAAAACAAATAATGCAATGCTACTACTGTTGATAATATCTCAAGTGCTTAAAGAGTTCAGAGGCAGACCCGTACTTCAACTGTGGACACATAAGGTTAATTTTAATAAAGCACTACACATGAAGGACATGGGTGAATCTGAGCATGCATAAATCACAGAAATAATAGAGTGAAACTTTAGCTCTTGTGACATTATGTATTTATTGACAATTGCTTAAAACATGAAAGTCACAGTTTTAATAAATCACTTCAAAAATGGTAAAATTCTGCATTATTATCTATTTCTAGACCAGTACTTAAAACATGAAAGGCACTGCAAGTGTGGACACATAAGACTAACTGATGTTAGCTAATCTTAAAAATAATACAGCCAAATTGCAGTACTTGTGGCAATATGTATTTCTGATCAAGTGTTTAACTGGAATTCACATGGACACTTCAAGTGTGGACATCTGGCTATGTTAACAAAGCACTCCACATTTTGCTTAAGCATCTTAATTATTTATGCAGAACATAAATATAAAGAAGAAAGTGTTTAGAAAATGAAAGGCTTACTGACGCTTCAAGTGTGGAGACACGTGATATGTTAATAAAACACTCCACGGCGCTCTATAATTTGCTTATGAGGCTTAATTGTTTATGCTACCACCTTTCAAAAGCTCTATTGACTCTCATGGGTAAATATAAACATTTGGAGGATACACCCTTGATTTGGAGGAAAATAAAGTTGATTGAGGACAATTCTTGAACATTTGTTGAAAAGATAACTATCATGTCATTGAAAATGTCTGAATTGTTTTCATGAAGAAAGCTGAAATACTCAAGAGTGGAACCATGCATTTTAAAATTTGAGAAGCTTTCTTTTGCTTTTTTCTTTTGCTTTTTTCTGTACAAGAGAATTTAAAAGTGATTTATTTTTTATGGTTGGGAGCAGAGAGTGGTATTTATATATCAGCTTAACAAGTGGAGTGGAGATTCAGAAAGTGACATGGAAGTTTCAAACACCATACCATGCAGATACTATGGTATATTTTTCAATGACTGGGATAACTTAAAAAAAACATTTAATGTATGGGTGTGTATATGATAAAAAGGGGAATGAAGAGGTCCTTCCAAAAGAACCAAAGAATAAAAAACAGAAACTACAGGATGCTTTTGATGAGGATCTAGAGAGCGACCTTGTCTTTACCAAACTGTTTGAAGATGCTAAAGAAATGCATAGGGATGAATGGGAAGAAATTTGTGACCAGTATATCGCTGATGGCGCAGCAGAAAAAGAATTAGCAAGAAAAGCTCATGCTGAGATGCTGGAAAAGTATTAACAGGACTTTTTCATTCAGTACAAGTAGCTTCTAGAGTCCATGTTCAATCTTCAGAAGAACGGCATGCATAATTTGATCTTGGAAGAAATCAACGAACTTGTTGGCAAGCACCACAATGTGGAAAAGATTATCTGATGGGTTTAGGCCAAAAACAAATGAATGTTTGAAGATCTGTTTTCCCAAGAGGATGATTCAGATGATTCAGAGGATGCCAATACAACTGATATGCAATCAGAAAACAATGAGGCCGAGAGTGATGCCAGTGATTTGGAATCAGAAGACAACACCAGTGGTACTGACCAAGATGCTTATAACAACACAAGCCAAAGTGGTGCAGTGTTTTCATTTTAAGATTTAAGAAAAAAAGTGAAAAGACAGTGTGTATAAATGTTTTAATGCATAATCCAGCATCATGCTATTGAAGACAGCAGTTAAAAAGATTCTGTTATAGCAACAACTACATGGGACACATCACTGACAGTTTGTAGTATACCTTTCCCTATCATTTTATGTAAAATGTGTATTTTTTCAATGTAGCAGCAAGTGTGAGCAGAATAAAAGCTGCCATCAATTATTTAATGTGATGTTCCTATCTCTTATAGTGGCCATAATGTGCTTAGATTAACTCATAGATATTATATAACTGACTTTTATGAAATTCATATACTTCGCAAAATATTATTTAATGTAAAATCTCCAAAATTTTATTTATGTAAAACTTCTTTATGTAAATAGTTAGCACATTTGAGAAGCTTTAGAATGCATGCTGTCAGTCAATAAAAAAGCTTGTACCTTATTTTGTTATTTTATCAAAAAAATCAGTGTTCAATTTTACAATTTGATGTTTCTCTATGCTAAAGATACCCATTATTTGGCATTATAGAGCACTTTCAAATGTAAATCTATTCTAATGTAGACTTTTAAATAACTTAATCTCCATCAAAAGACAGATATTAAGGTGCAACTGATTCAGTGATCGTGAGTCCAATATCATAGCCAAGTCATACCAGACAGGAGGCAAGGTTACCTTAGTAAAAGTAATGACCATGACCACCATAGTTTCAGCTCTTCAGCTGCCAATTTGCATTATTTGGCAAATCAATGAGAACACTTAATACCAATCACGACTTGAAATGCTCTGATTGATGTGTAAAATTACTGATACCTAATCTTCAATACGGTTTTCCTCTAGACACTTTTAGTTTCCTTCCATAATGGGTGTACGATCTTGATTTAAGAGAAGTAGAACTGGAACTTGAGAATCTGGAACCACAGCAAGTCATTCTCACTTGTAGACATTTTGGCACCTTGATATGATATCGGTATTATCCAATAAAATGTCTGACGGGACAGACATTGATAAATGGATCTCTGTTGGAAACAGGATTCCTATGCTAAAATTCATGGGATAAACATCTATTTTTGCAAAGTGGTAATATCATGTCAGTGGCAGAAAACTTGGGTTACACCCCACTTAAAGCTTTCCCATTTCCCATACTACCGCCTCAACAATATCTCAATAGGATAACAACTTTGGTCGAGCGATGTATGAGAAGTTAGATGCCGAGCTGGTCATCTCTGTTTTGGAGATATGAAAAAGAAGTTTTGCCTTCTTTAGGTCAGGGTGCTTTTCTAATTACACACAGTACAAAAATGCTAGGGATTAAAACTCTAATTTAAACCTATTTCATGTATATTTGATGTATACAAGTGTCTGTCTAGTTATCATGATTAGGCAATGCAAGACTACATTAGAACTAAATGCAATAGTGGACCAATCAATTAAACTGTTATTGCATAAATAATTCCAAATTTAACAAAGCTTATGTGCATATGTGCTGTAGCTGTTACTTCTGCATTAATTTGTTTCCTAGCAATATAATTGAAAGAATTGTGCACAGTTTCCAGATCTTTCATTAGAGTGGCTTGTTAGAACTTTTAAATAAATTCTATTTAACAACGACCACTACCTACATAATGGAAGATCTTAAATAGCAATGTTAAATCCCCCTTCAAGGCGGCCTTAGTGGGCTCGGTGGTGTAGTGGTTAAAGTGCTCGCCTTCAACTTATTGGATTGCCAGTTCGAATCTCGGCCCGGGCACTTCATGTTTTAAAGTTAGTAGTTACTTGCCAATGTCCGGTGGTTTACAGTGCAGAATCTTTACCAACTAGTATACACTGGTTCCTCCACCCATGAACCACCCATCACAATACGACCCTGGCTGTCAAGCGTGATGTAAAACAAAAAAATAAATGTAATCTAGTGTAATTCAAGGTGGCCTTGTTCTTTTTTGTTTACAAATCACATTCAAAATTGTGCAACTTCAGATTTCCTTATATGGATAATTCAGCATGCTTATTTTTTTATCACATGGATGAATATTGGGAGTATATGCCTATTTGAAGTTATGCGCTATGTAAATGTTTCTATTCTAATTCTAATTCTATTGACCAGGTATTAAACTTACGTTATACTGAAAAATATTATCTGATTATCTCCAACTCTTAAAATTGACAAGAACACCTTCTAAGGCACTGGCTTTTAGAGGCTCAGTTTTATATGTCATGTTGTATAATAGAGCCTTAGATTTAAGGCTTGGCCTTACATGTGCAAAGGCTGTGTTTTATAACACATGGTCTATAGTTGGCCATAGATCCTCAGATTTAAGGCTTAGCCTTACATACATAGAGGCTATTAGAGGCTCTGTTTTATATGGCATACTCTACAATAGGTTATAGAGCCACAGATTTAAGCCTTAGCCTTACACGCATTGAGGCTTTTAAAGGCTCAGTTTTATATGTCATGCTGGATAATAGAGCCTTAGATTTAAGGCTTAGTCTTACATGTGCAAAGGCCCAGTTTTATAAGCCATGGTCTATAGTTGGCCATATAGCCTCAGATTTAAGACTAATCCTTACACACATAGAGACTTTTAGATGCTCCATTTTATAAGCCGTGGTGTGTAATATTCTGTAGAGCCTCAGACGTAAGGCTTAGCCTTACACACATAAAGGCTTTTAGAGTCTCAGTTTTACATGCCATGCGCTACAATAGGTTATATAACCACAGATTTAAGCCTTAGACTTACAGGCAAATGGGCTTTTAGAAGCTCAGTTATATATGTCATGCTGTATAATAGAGCGTTAGATTTAAGGCTTGGCCTTACATGTGCAAAGGCTCAGTTTTATAACCCATGGTCTATAGTTGGCCATAGAGCCTCAGATTTAAGGGTAATCCTTACACACATAGAGACTTTTAGATGCTCCGTTTTATAAGCTGTGTTGTGTAATATGCTGTAGAGCCTCAGATGTAAGGCTTAGCCTTACACACATAGAGGCTTTTAGAGTCTCAGTTTTATATGCCATGCTCTACAATAGGTTACAGAGCCACAGATTTAAGCCTTAGCCTTACACACATAGAGGCTTTTAGAGGCTCAGTTTTATAAGACATTTTGTGTACATTACAACCTGTGGAGGTGTTCAAAATCTTATATTTTGAACCTATAAGATTCTCTTCTAAATTGAAGTATGTATGCTCTACATGTTGTTAGGGACTCTTGTTATACTAACCCCCTTCTTTTGCTAAGAGTTTGGAGATTGCCATTAATTTATTTATTTGGGGTTTTACGTCGCTTTCAACACTGTACAGGTCATATCACGACGGGTAGTTAGAAGGGCAGAGGAAACCAGTACATACAGTTCGTTAGGGTTCTGTACTGTAAACTTCCGACCAACGGCAAGCAACTACCAGCTTTCCCACTTGAGGCCATGACGGGGATCGAACCCCGGCCTCAGAGGTGGGAGGCGAGAGTGTTACCACTCTGCCACCGTGGCCCGTGAGATTGCCATTAAATAAGCCACTCCACTTGTTAAGCTGATATATAAATATCCCTCTCTGCTCCCAACCATAAAAAATGAATCACTTCTCTTGTGGAGAAAAAAGTTCTGAATAAAGCAAAAGAAAGCTTCTCAAATTTTAAAATCCATTGTTCCACTCTTGAGTATTTCAGCTTTCTTCATGGAAACAATTCAGACATTTTTAATGACATGATAGTTATCTTTTTTCAACAAATGTTCAAGAATTGTCCTCAGTCAACTTTATTTTCCTCCAAATCAAGGGTGTGTCCTCCAAATGTTTATATTTATCCATTAGAGTCAATAGATCTTTTGAAAGGCGGTAGCATAAACAATTAAGCCTCATAAACATATGAAGCGTCAGTAAGCCTTTCATTTTCTAAACACTTTGTTTCTTTTATTTATGTTCTGCATAAATGATTAAGCTTCTTAAGCAAAATGTGGAGTGCTTTGTTAACATAACCAGATGTCCACACTTGAAGTGTCCGTGTTTCCTTTCAGTTTTTAAACACTTGATCAAAAATACATATTACCACAAGTACTGCAATTGGACTGTATTATTTTTGAGATTAGCTAACATCAGTTAGTCTTATGTGTCCACACTTGCAGTGCCTTTCATGTTTTAAGTACTGGTCTAGCAATAAATAATAATGCAGAATGCATGTTTTAAGCAATTGTCAATAAATACATAATGTCACAAGAGCTAAAGTTTCATTCTATTATTTCTGTGATTTATGCATGCTCAGACTCGCCCATGTCCTTCATGTGTAGTGCTTTATTAAAATGAACCTTGTGTCCACAGTTGAAGTACAGGTCTGAAGTACTTGAGATATTATCATCAGTAGTAGCATTGCATTACTTCTTTTGTGGCCCAATTCTGGTGAAAAATCTTAGAGTCATCACAATTTTAACAATTTATGTGGGGTTGTAGAGGTATAAAAGACTAAATTTAATTGAACAAGTAATCAACGGTATTCAAAGGGGTGAAATATAAAAGACATCAACATCCATTGGCCAGGTGACATTTAGAGAGACTATCTCCATACAGGTAGGAAAGAGCCATGAAAATCTCTCAAATAGGTTTTACATTTTTTATTTTACAACTAGCATTTTATGCTTTTTCAATTCCTGTCATTATTCATATCAGATGTTTTGTATTCATTCAGTCTGTATATCATAGAAGTATGTGATATGTTGATTCTTAATTATCAGGTGAATTGTACAATAAAAGGCTTCACCAAATAAAAATGAATTTAAAAACGTAGAAAACTTTATTTCTGTGTGTGCTTGATAAATATCATGTAGTTTTAAATAAACTATATGTCCCATCTAATACTTTTTCTTCTTCTAAATGTCACATTTACTTCTTCTAAATGTCATTTAAACTTCTTTGGAACTGTCTGGGAATATTCCACATGAATATGTGGGCTAGGTCAGTTCTGAAAAAGTTGCTTTATTCCTCAAGTATTTTTCCAAGGTATCACATTTAAAGATGGCTAAACTTGATAAGTAACTCACTAGACATCGCTAGACAGTTGTTTCCCCCTGTTAACTGCATGTATTTTGTATTATTGTGAACATTACTCTCTCTAGTATAATTCAGATCACCATGAGTAATAATGACCGGGATGTATACATCAGTATAACAGATATGCTATAGGATAATTATTCTAGCTGCATATAGCAGTTACTCCTTTCTGTTGCTTCTTCTTATTATACTTAAGTGTTATATTTCATCTGTGTGTATCCTGGCTTTGTGCCTGTCATTACTGGAGCTTGTTTGCCATTTATACAGATACAAGGAAGAAATACCTCTGCTTATAAGATTGTGCTTTTTGTTGTTGATGATGTTGTGATGCTCTTATGAATGTATTTTTATGAATTACAAACTCTTAATGTTGATGTTTATATACTATTTAATTTATGATAAATATTGAATAAATACAATTTTGTACAATTACATTAGTCGGTAATTGTGATCAAACAGTCATTCTTGTGATCTTCAGGTATATCATTGTTAGGTCAAGGCTGTATGGTGCAGTCACTAGGGACTTAAAATATATAGTGAGGGAATCACTAGTATTGCAGTGTGTGTTTTTGTGCCTTTCTCCATCATAACTTAACTTGACATTTTAAGAATGGGATGCAAATTGAGTAAACTTATTGGTTACTGTTTTTACAAATGTGGGTGTTCCACTGGAGCCAATCCACACAGACTCAAAGGTCAGTTGTTTATGTTTAATTGTCGGCTAGGGTATGTTATGGTTTCCCAGCTTAACTTGGTGGGTCGGCTAAATATCAAACATGTTTGATATTTTATGTATCCTCCACGATTTCTCATCCTGACTGTACCCATGCTCACATGTAAGCCGTCTTGTCCTTTCAGTCATATCCTAGTCTCTTCCAGGCTTTAATAGTCACTTTCTGACTCATGCTAGCCACTATAAATCTTAGCCAACTATCAAACCGGCTTATTCTGGTCACTTTAAGTTTTTTATCCTGCCAATTTACAGTCCAGTTTCAGAATGATTTGGGTTAAAATATGTTTATTAAATATTCTAAGAATGACAAAAACAGTGAAAATTATCAGAGTGCTGAGCTATGCTGTGAATATTAAGAAACCTGAAAAGTGTTTTTGTCACATAGTAATCAAATCCTTAGCCTATTTCAACAGAACAATTTCTGGGAAAAGGGGATCAAGTATCGCCCAAATAAAACATCAATAAAATTAGGTCAAGGTTCGGATCCCATCACGTGATCAGAACTACAATATGTTTTATCCTTACATCCAGAATTGGGTCTTTCAAAGAGGCTAGGATTTATTTGACATAAATGTATAGAGAAATTGTTCATAGGGACGAAATTTAGAAGGATGCTTTCCCAGAAGTCCGAATTTGGAATATAAAGCCAGGACCAAGAGCAGCAAGAGCACATTCTCAGAAGCAAACCTCCATCGTCATATTTGAATAGGATTCAATACTTTGCAAATTAAAATATACTGTTTTAAGTGACCATTTCTGCCATAAAATCAGAAACAGAAATAGGCTGGAGTATTTATGTATTATTTTAAAACTCAAATCTGAAAACTATAATTAAAAAAAACAACAAAAAAATAAAAAAAAACCCCGAAAAATGTCAATGTTGTAATTTTGTCACGTGATGGCAGCAAATATTTAGTATTGACCAAGTTTTTGATTTCTACAGTCTTATGGGGTCATCAGTACAACTTATCACGATTAGCTATGACTTGTCTGTTGTGCTTTTAGGGCTTGTTCTCGGGCTTCCAAGTTCAATCTTACAGAAGACCACTTAAAATGGCGGTCCTCTGTCATTGGTTCCTATCCCCAGTGGCAGGTTAAAGAACCTCAAGGACGTTGATAAATGGTCATCCTTGAGCCTCTATCTTCCAGTTAGGGGAATGTGAGTTACTTGTGAGTTGGGGCTGTACCTGTACAGTTGGATTGGTTAAATAGCGCTTTGAGTCCTGTAGTATATGGAGATATTGCGCTGAGTATAAATACATAATAATAATAATAATAATAATAATAATTACAGGAAACAGTCTGACCCCAAGACAGGTAAGTAGGTTGATCCAGACAAGCCAGGGTGTACTAAATCCTTTCTTAGTGGTGAAACTCACCCTTTATTTCTCCATGCTTTTATAGCTCTGATCCCTGACCCAGCTAACTGACCATTGGTTGGTAAGGGTTGGTTAGGTTTGGCTCAAGTGGAACAATCCAATAATTTAGTTATGTAAAACAGGATTGCATCCATGCACTACCACTATTTTACACTTGGGGTGTACTAAGTAGGTTTCATCCATATTGCCCATGGTATTGGACAGTATAAGGGCTTTAACAAAAAAGAGATGGGTTTTCTTTCAGTTGCTTTTGGGGTGCCACGGAGAATGCTATTTTTGTCATTTTTGTTAAAAAACAAAAGCTTTCATACCATGAACAATAGTACTTTATACTTTAAATACTAATGCTAAAACTAATGTTTGGCACTGTAAAAATATCAGTTTTGCACAAAATGGAAGTTTGAATATTTATTAATATTTGGTTGCCATCTGTAAAACTTATGCAATTTTTCATACCAAATAAGGAAGTAAATGTGAGGCTACAATAAATTAAATATCTTCGGTAAATTCCTTGTTGGAATAATGCAAAGTTAGGGAGCTGATTTCCATGAAAAATTATATTCTCACCCCTTAAAACGATTCTAACAGGCTTATTGTTATAATAATAATAAGGGGCCACGGTGGCAGAGTGGTAACACTCTCGCCTCCCACCTCTGAGGCCGGGGTTCGATCCCCGCACGGGCTCAAGTGGGAAAGCTGGTAGTTGCTTGCCGTTGGTCGGCAGTTTACAGTACAGAACCCTAGCGAACTCTATGTACTGGTTTCCTCTGCCCTTCCAACTACCCGTCGTGATATGACCTGTACAGTGTTGAAAGCGACGTTAAAACCCCAAATAAAAATAAATATAATAATAATAATAATAATAGGATTTATAGAGCGCAAAATTGATACAAATCCTCTATTGTGCTTAAGTCCAAGAAGGGAGAGTCTGGGGACAGGCATGGGTCGACATCTAAAAAGCGCCCGCCAGGGTATAATTTATACCTTTATGTTTATATTTTGTTGATTCATATTGTTGCTTTGTTGATTCATATTTTGATCACAAGAAATCCACTTAACTACACTTGAACAAGCCATTTTTTTCCTCTGCGTCAAAGTTGTGGAAAATTAGAGAAAAAAAAACAACCCAGAATGCAGACCTACTCTGGGAAGGGGGACATTTCTAAAAAGTAAAACATAGATCAAATAAACAAAGATACACATTGCAAATGCACCCAATCATATATCCTGCTGGTGGAGGGAACAACATAGATTTCAGATGCCACACAAATCTACAAAATACATACATACTGTATCCGTGAGGCACACTTTCTTTGTGACATTTTCGTGTACTTGAGGTCCTCCAACCCATGCATCCTTCCACAGGGATTACTAGGTGAAGGTTGCTTAAGTGGCTCCTTATCGAAATTGTATTTCAGCCAGCGTTTATAATGACCATCAGTTTCGAAAAAATCTCTTCTAAAGTTGGTGATTTGCCAAAATGATAGATCAGTATTTGCAGAATGTATTCTGCTAATTTCATTTTCTCTCAGATTCAGTTTGACTAGTTGTTTGTGTTGACTGAGGTCTCCAACATCAAGTATTTCGTTGTCTGATACATATAACTGCCTTATATTCGGAGGCAGTTTTGATGGATCAAGATACTTGATTCTGTTACCATTTAGTCCCAACTCCTCAAGTCTGTGATGCCGACTCAGATCCCCAAGTTCACTGATCTTGTTACCATATAAATAAAGCATTTTTGTTTGAAGTGGAATTTTATCTGCTTCTAAAGTCATTATGTTGTTATTATTCAAGAAAATAAGTTCAACACAGTCAAATTGTTTGTATCTGCACAGTTCTGGTACAGTTTCTAGTTTGTTATGTGATATATCAATTTGAATAACTCTTTCTCCTTGAGGTAATCCATTTAATTTCTCCGATAACCCACTGTCAGTAAGTTCTTTGTAATTCCAATATAGTGAAGCCATTTTCATGAGTATTGTTCACATCTGAAACATAAATACTCTAGGTATAAATAACACATTAAATTACTTAATCTAAGCTTATTTGCTAAATATCAGGTTTTCAAGATAAAATCATTTCAGTCACTTATGCTAAAATAATGATATTTTGTGAATCATGACGCTAAATTTGTGTCTAAATACTTTTCATGATACTAGTTAGAAACACAGCCAGGAAGAATCACATTACTTCACGTTATCACTAAAATAATCTGTCGTTGTCACTGGAAGAATTAAAAGTATATATTCACTACCTCTGTGTTTGGTATACCATTTGTTTATCCAGTGCCAACAATGGCAGGGCTACGTCATTGAATCAAAAGTAAAATATCCAATTTACCATTACGTTCATAAAGTTAGGCTACACACATGAGAGTATCAAATGTTTGGCTTACACTCCCAGATTTTTCCTTGTATACTTTTGTTATTACAGTGTATAATGTATCCTGTATACCGTGCTTATTATGCGTGTTGACTGAGTTACTTGTCTTACTAGAGGTTTTACAACCATTCTATTACTTCGATTATTACATTTTAAAAGACCAATAAATGTTGCACCATGCTCAATGGCCATTGACACCATGGTTCATTTTTTTCAGAACATGTATTCTGATTTAGGGTTCATCTTTTACATGTTTTTTGTGTTTTTGATGTATGTTTTTAGCAGGTTTTGTTATTTTGTTTCATGCTAGATTTCGTGATAACGGTAACACAAAACTTGTCCTCTGTTAAAGTGTCATTAACACTGTTCCAGACAGTTAGCATTAGGACATAACCCGGCCAGTCCACTTTCTCATCAATACTGGGTGTAAATGAATGGACAGAAACAAATGGACAGTTGACAGAAGTATACTCTATTGTGTGAACAGTGATCTATTTGACATTATTGAAACAGACCTAAGTAATCATAAAACCATTAATGTATCTAACTATACTTGGTGTGGATTAAATAAATCTGTGCAAAATGAAAGAGCTGAAAGAGGCTCTTGTGACGGGAATGCACCATGTAAATTTAAAGAAAAAGAAACAAGATTTCAAATTATTCGAATTGTATGTGATACTTCAACTGTGGGCTGATTGTGAAGCCTAAGTTGCAGCAGGTAATTTTTGTGTTTTGGTATTGAAATATTATATAGCTAGATATGTCTGTACCTGTCTAATTCCCTGCATCGTCTGATGTCAAATTAATTTTTCAACAAGGGGATGTCAAGACATTCCCTCATTGAATCATCCCATATGTTGTCTTGAGCTCTGGAGCTTAATCAAATGACCACAAAGACAAGAGGCAAGTGGTTACACACTAAACATACCAATTTGTACAAGAGGCCTCATACCTATGATTAACATATGAGGACGTACTTTTGTTTGTACAAACAAAGTTTTTACTGAATGTAGAACTCCGTTTTCCAAAACAACTAAATAGCATTCACTGATACAACAAGAATATTTACACTCATATCGACTTTTAAGAAAGCTATAGTCACTGTACAAACTTGTCTTCCCTGGGATATTTATGGAAATTCATAAGGGCATACAAACATACATGCAACTTTATGACAACTTGCCTTGTTGCCAGATTTATTCAATCTTACTCTGTTTGTTAACATTATCGTAGAAGGATTGGCAGGCCTCAAACCTAATGACTGTGGTCAATTAACCAGAAAAAAAGTATTATATTCCCTCATTTTTGCAAAGTGTATTTGAATATGTGCATATTTTCTCCACTTCTGTGCATGTATAAAGAAATGTTTTTGTATAATATGGGACAAAGATATTTTATTCTGCCGAAACTTTTAGCGACATAGATATTTCAAGTAATACAGCATTTAATACTCATTTATTTAAAAAACTTATTACTTCTAATGGAGCCTTTATAGGTGACTCATTATTAATAAGACTTAAGCCGCTTTTTAAGTTTATGTGTCAACAATATCTAACAATATTTACATATCTTCAGTCACTATATCATTTTAGTACAAACGTCAGAACCAGTTACTTTTCTGTCTGTAGACTGAATTTATCCTGAACTGATTGCAGTATGTATACACGCATACTACCACCCCTCTGTCTCGATTTGAACTGACAAATGGAAAAGGGAAGTTTAAAATAAACATTTTATGTTGTGTGTATGTCAAATTGAAGCTATTAAGTAATTTATTCATATAAAGAACATATATTCAAACATTGGGTTGTTGCTAAAATAAGTTTTAAATTTAGCAGTTATATCATGTTGGAAAGGTTCACATATGCATCACATAGATATGTATACATTTTCAGTGTTCCTGATAAATATATTTTCCAGTATATAATTACTTATGTAATTTCATTTATTAAGACTTAGGCCAATACACAATTTCACTTACTGTTTGTAACTAATACAGTAGATGGAGAGAATGCACAATTTACATGCGAATTCTCATTGAATTTTCTTCAACTATTGACATTTTCCAGCCAAGTGCATCACAGTATAAAATATTATTTGTCGGTAGCAAAGACAGACACTGATAGGTTTACCCCAGGTTACTAGGCAAGCAATCAGTGGTCAGCCCAGTTCACCACATCACCGTATTACAGCCAGTGACCACCAGGGCTCAAGGTGGAATCATACACAATTCAGGCCTTTACCAATTCGGCCACCCATCAAATCGCTCCCAGAAAAAAAAGCATTCTGGTCCTCCACTTTCTGTTTTGTTAGAAGTCTTTGCTCCATTAAAGATCTATATTATGTTTTGTTAGAAGCCTTTGCATAATGTTTCTCATTTCTTTGGTTTTTTTCTTAGATTTAATAATGATAAATACTTCAATTTTATTTTTCACAGGATTAATTTGAAAGTACAAGCAAAAGTATAAAAGTACCAAATTTCTGTACTTTAACTTTAAAGACATTAATGACAACCTTAAAAACTTTTACAAATTACTGACTTCCCTTTAATTGACCACTTTCTTTGTCTCTGTGGGCGGAGCTTTTGGGCACCACAAAGTTCAACAATAAGCTAAACCCCCTCCCCCTCCCTCCACTGGCACTTTAGAAGCCTGTGACATCATTCATGCTAGTGATGACACAATGCAGGATATTAATATGGTCAAAATAATGAACAATTCAAAAACTACTTGACAGGTTGAATTCATAAGTGATAGTTGAATATCTGAAGGATCAGGACACCATTTCTTTATGGTGACCTAAACACTTAACAATAACTATTATTCCAGCTTTAAGGGCTAAAATAAAAAAAAAGTTACTTTGTGAATTTTAGTTACATTATGGAAATGGGTATTAAGTATTAGGAATGCACAAACTGTAAGATGAACTTAAAGTCTGAAGAATAATATTGTCATAAGGATCTTATGGTTGCCCATTTGATGAAACAAGGAAAAAAAAGCGAATGGACAAATAGCGAAAAGACAAACAAATAGTCATAACTTGAACATATCCCTCACTATGAGTGAATTTGCAGCACCCTGAACATATTATAGTCCTTGCTTGATCATCTGTACATCAACAAAAGACACTATGCATCCATGAATGTGTCAGACATAACAATGCACATAATAACAAGTAATTGGAAAAATCACGATATCTTTTTTTACTCAGACAATGAGAGAGTGATCCAGATCACTAGCAACACTTAGTGGGATCAAAGTTAGATAAAGACCCTTCTGATTTTTCAGGAAAATCTAGGCAGTATTTGGTTATCCTGCTAACAAACAAACAGACAGAGAAACAGACAAATAGTCGCAATGATAAGATTTCCTTTGTGATAGTGAATTAGATGCATAGTTTAGAAGGTAGAATTTTCAATAAGGCACACAAACAGTAAATTGGAAAATCCGGATTTTGATATTTTTTGTATCCATGTGATAATCTGATGGGATGCAAGTTGGGTTAAGACCCATATTTTGATTTTTTGGGGGAATATCCAACCAGTAGTATTTGTGCAATGGGGGTGTTCTGCCAGAGCTGATCCTAACTGACCTCAACCGACTCTTGGGTCTGGAAGGCAAGTAGTGGATCTTGGCTATTTTGGGGACGAAAAATGAAGGTCCAGTTTAACCTTCATGACAAGACATATTCCCACTTTTCTGGATACATATTCTACCCTGACTTGTGTTTTTGGGGCTGTTTCCTGTAATAGGGTTGTTTAACTGGAAACCGACCATTCCTGTCCCTTACCAACTCTAACAACTTGAAACCCTAGCAAGACAATCCAGTGCGACAAGCCGGGAACCTACAACCGTTTATAACCAACTGTGGAAACATTGCTCCCCACCTTTAAAAAATACCTAGTTATAGACAAGTCAGCTCCAGTGGAATACCCCCATAATGGTGAAACATTTCTCCTGATGCAATTGTATTGAAAGAACATGACAACGCTTTTGACAATGTCCCATCTCATTTTTGGTCTACAATACCTGATATTCAATGATACAAGAAATATGGTATTCTTTAAATGCTTCCTGAAAAGAGCCTTTGTCACTGTGAAATGAACACGTCTCCCTGGACCAGTTTTACATAAAAATAATAATGTTATGTAAGCAAACATGTAAGCATAAATGTAACTTTATAAGAAACTCCCTTGTTGCCTTAGTACTAGTTTTTGTTATCTCTGGTTTATTGTTTGCATGAAAATTGACGGCTTGAAAATAGCAGGGAAGTTAAGACCCACACTGTTCAAATAATATTGTATAATAAGCTCTATCAAGTTAATTACTATTTAATACCTATTCAATGCTAAGTCTGAGTTGTTGATAACAAATGTAATACATGTTAATTTTCCCTTTATGAAATCCATAAATGTGGGTTCATTTGTTTGCTTTGTCTTGCTTTGGTTTATGGTATCGGTTTTGTATAAAAATGGTATCTTTGTGCATCTTATATTTTACAATACTTTCAATCTTTTTTGTCTATTTAATGAGCAGCCAGGGAACTTAAACATGAGAATGTTGGGAGTAACACCATATTTGTTTCTCCGTTAGCAAGACTATTTTCATTATACTGCAACTTCTGGCCCAGTAGAACGTCAGAATGGAGAAAACAAAGATTACACCGTCACACTCCAACATGTACAGAAAGTAACTGTTAGAGTTACAACAGGATGATCTAGTGATGTTTACTCAAACACACTTCTTCAGTAGCTTTACTGATTACTAATTTGAAAAATAATAATTTAAAAAAGATGTTTAAAAATATTCATTTCTACACATAGAGAGTTCTCTACCTTCCAAAAACTGATGTGAACAGAGGAAGGGATGGCATGAAAAGATATCTTGCTGGGAAGAAGTAGGTCCACTAGGTACCCAGGCTAGTTACTGATCGGGTTTGAAAAAAGCCAGTAAAACTACTCAGCTTATAGTTTGTAATTCTTAACTCTGATATGGCCCATGACAGAGAATTTTTTATGATTTTTTTTCTACCAGTGTTTGGGTATTCTCGTGACTTTGATATACTTCAATTTTGAATCTGTCAGGTTCAGATGTGGTGACAAAGGCCTTAGTGACCCAGTAAGTGAAAATGTGATATTTAATCACTGGCCTTTCATCTTTGTGGATTTGGGTTCTTTTTTTTTTCTTATTTTATTTTTAACATATAACACATACAAGACAACAATTGTTACAAATAAAAAGACACAAGAACACAGGACAATGTACACTTAGAAAAAAAAAAATTATTACACTATTTATAGAAACAAAATGTCAAATACAAGAACAGTATCCATATATTATACAAAACTTTATAAAGCTAAGCAGTAAAAATTTGTGAAAAGTGTCCCCATATTTTAGTAAAGTTTATGGTCTTCAATTCCAATTTGGCAACATATTCCTGTTCAAAATATATTTTTTTCAAACACACTTTTTCAGTAGCTTTACTGATTACTAATTTGAAAAATAATAATTTAAAAAAGATGTTTAAAAAATATTCATTTCTACACATAGAGAGTTCTCTACCTTCCAAAAACTGATGTGAACAGAGGAAGGGATGGCATGAAAAGATATCTTGCTGGGAAGAAGTAGGTCCACTAGGTACCCAGGCTAGTTACTGATCGGGTTTGAAAAAAAGCCAGTAAAACTACTCAGCTTATAATTTGTAATTCTTAACTCTGATATGGCCCATGACAGAGAATTTTTTATGATTTTTTTCTACCAGTGTTTGGGTATTCTCGTGACTTTGATATACTTCAATTTTGAATCTGTCAGGTTCAGATGTGGTGACAAAGGCCTTAGTGACCCAGTAAATGAAAAATGTGATATTTAATCACTGGCCTTTCATCTTTGTGGATTTGGGTTCTTTTTTTTTCTTATTTTATTTTTAACATATAGCACATACAAGACAACAATTGTTACAAATAAAAAGACACAAGAACACAGGACAATGTACACTTAGAAAAAAAAATTATTACACTATTTATAGAAACAAAATGTCAAATACAAGAACAGTATCCATATATTATACAAAACTTTATAAAGCTAAGCAGTAAAAATTTGTGAAAAGTGTCCCCATATTTTAGTAAAGTTTATGGTCTTCAATTCCAATTTGGCAACATATTCCTGTTCAAAATATATTTTTTTAAAGACGTTACAAAAATTTGAATAATTTGGAATTTGATTTAACTTTGACTTTCGAAAAATATATAATTTAGCTGCAAGGTAGACAGTATTTAAAGGAATGGCATCAATCTTTGTTAAGAGGTTTCCTAGTATTATAGTTGATGGGTCTATTGCAAGGTCAATTCCAAGTATGAGCTGCATGTTGGTTTTTAATTCAGACCAAAAATTTTGTACATTTTTACACTGTACAAAAAGATGCAATATAGTTTCATTGTATTATTTGCAAAAACTGCATTTACCATCATCATGTCTATTAATTTTAAACAATAAATCATTTGTACCTAGTATTCTGTACAACACTTTGTACTGCATCCAAATTAAGTCATTGTCTTTTATTGTCTTAAAACATACTTGAAATATCCGTTTCCACATGTCTGTACAAATCGTAATACCCAAAGCTTGTTCCAAGAATGAATAGTAGGTGGTATCATGTACCATGTTTTGGTTAGCCAATATTTTGTAAAAATCTTGACTTCCTTTCTGTGATTTGCTAATGATTTTTATTTGAATTGGGAGAGTAGGTTTTTTATGTATTTTAGAAGCATCCTTTTGCTTACTTAAGTAATTTTTGACACAGGTAATGACTCTGTGATGCTCCAAAAAATTGGTTCTTATGTGATACACCGTTTTTAAATCATTCTGGGATATGAACTTTCCATTTCCAAAAACAATGTCTGCAATCGATATAATGCCGTTATTATACCAATCGGGTAGAAAAAGATTTGCCTTGGATACCACTGGATTATTCCAAAGAGGCCTAGAAAGAGCATCGCTTACATTATTAATTGGAATACTATCAATAAGTTTACTCCAATAGTATAGAGTTTCAGACCAGAATTTATTTGTTGTTTTTCTAGCCATGTTTAGACTATGATATGACCCAAATAAAACAGTCTTTTGGATTGATCCTAGATACATTTTTGCCAATTTAGCCCATGGTGTTTCAGATTTATTATATAGTCTTCGTATCCAAGTCACCTTAATAGCAGATATAAAAGTACTAAGATCTATCATATTTAGTCCACCATCAAAATAATGTTTTGATAAAGTTTTTCTTTTTACCTTGTCAGGTTTTCCGCTCCAGATAAAATTATAAAACATTGTTTTTAACTGTTTCAATATATTCTTTCCCGGTGAAGGCAATGATGTGAACAAATGATTAAGCTTGGACAAGGCCAAACTTTTTATCACTGTTATTTTACCAATTGGAGTTAGGTATCTATGACTCCAAAGGTTGAAAAGTTTCTCAAGACTTTTAATAGTGGAAAGATAGTTTAACTCAATCATATTTGTTAAATCCACAGAAAAGTTAATGCCCAGAAGAGTAAAATTGCTAGCACCCCACACTAATTCTTTTCCCACATCAAATTTATCTTTTGAATTTCTTTTTTTGCCTATCCAGACTAGTTTAGTTTTATCCATATTTACCCTTAAACCCGACATATTACCATACACCTCTAACACATTAAGAGCAGCTAACAAGGTATTTTTGCTTCCATCCAAAATTAAAGTTCTATCGTCGGCAAACTGTGTGATCTTAAACTCATTGCCATTCACTGAAATTCCTTTTAAATATTTGTCATTTATGATTAAAAGATACATTATTTGGGCGCACAGGATAAACAGGTAAGCCGATGTAAGATCTCCCTGTCTGCATCCCCGTTCTATACTAAAAAATTCAGATAGTGTGCCACACTGTAGAATTGCAGCAGACATATTATTATTGAGCACTTTTATCCATTTGCAAAAACTGTCTTTGAAACCAAAAGTGGATAGAATAGAGTAAAAATTTTCCATGAAACAGAATCGAATGCTTTTTGGAAGTCAATTAGCATGAGCAACCCCGGTATTTTATTACAGTTTGCATAATGAATAATGTCATAGATTAAATGCGTATTTTCACCAATGAAGCGGTTGCTCATAAAACCTGATTGTGTCTGATTGAGATGATATTAGGCAAAACAGTTCGCAACCTTGCAGCCAGAAAAGATGAAGCAATCTTGTATACTACAGACAAGAGCGAAATAGGTCTCCAATTTTTTAGAAATTGTCTAGGTTTGTCCCCTTTAGGGAGACAAGAAATAATACATTGTCTAAGAGAGATTGACAGTTGTCCTGTGTTATAACCATTATTTAGAGATCTTAATACAAAAAACTTCAACTTAGCCCAAAAAACCTTGAAAAATTCAGCAGGGAAGCCATCTATACCAGGACATTTTTGGATTTGGGTTCTGGTCTATCTCATGAAAACAGGTTGGGTGAACTGTGTGCCTATCCTCATATGACCTGGCTTGTTGAAAAGGCGAGGTGGGGTGTAATACAACAACTTAGACTACTTGGGAAGAATCCTGGAAGTAATTTTTATTCCACATTATTGTGTTTTCAACCATGACTTACAGTTTCATACTTGGTGAGGACTTTGGTTCAGGTTGAACTAAAAATAAAAAATAGTAACTTCAGTTTTGGAATCATTTAGTTCTAAATTTAAAAAAAATCCATTCTAGTGAGGCTTATTTCTGTATTTCACCCCTAATTTGTACAATTTATTCCAAGAAGCAGTTATTACATTAATCTACCAACAACTTTTCAATATCTCTGCCCAAGAGAGATTACTCTTCCCATCATCTAACATGTTGAATTTTGAACAATACATTTATTATTGTTGGACTATAAGGCATCAATGGAAAATACCACAGAATACCACAGCAAAAAAGGCAAACTTTAGTTTATAATTACGCTGCAATGTGTCCAGCAATACACAAAGTTTTACACAAATTTTTGAGAAAGGACTAGGGGTTAATCCATGAAGGCCATTCAATATGTGTATAATGGCTTATGAATCTTCTGAAACACTCCAGCATTAGACAATGCATCAAAAATATTTTCTTATTTTCGTGCAAAATAATTCCAATTTACTTAGTACTTTGTTTGTAATTCATTTCTTTAAAGCAAACTAGAAATAACACATATAAGAATAAATAAATTGACAGTGGATTAACCAAACAAATGATTTAACTAACAATTCTCTTAAGATCCTGTTGAATTATGTAATATATTCCTAGTAGTTAATCAACAATTTATGTGAAAATTCTCAATGTGCTGACATTAGTAATATGAGTCCGTATTCTAATGTTTTACATAAAGATATGAGTTTAATTGCTTTTACCATTGCTTATATGAGATTGCACTGGTGAAACACATGGTGGTGAAGCAAGTTGTGGTACAAGGAAATAACCACCATATTTTAACTTTCTGAGAGGTTTAAGACAGGAACGGTTAACCTCAAACATAGTATGAGCGGTGGTCAAGTACTTGCTATGTTAACAGTATGGGTGCAGTATATACATGGACCAGTACCATATGTTTTCTAGCAGCTAAGTAGAACTCCACACCAGAGCCTAAAAGAGATTTGATAAGCATGTCAGAGATATAATCTCTTATCTGATTTTTTTCTAATATTATTTCATATTGGAGATCCAAATGACTCAAACATCAGAAGTTATATGCCAAATATTTTTATGTTTTTATTATGGTTAAAGAACTTCAGATATATTGTTTGGATTTACTTTATTTTAAACATCTGGTGTCAAAATGGAACAACCGCCCAGTTATAATACACAAATCTGCTGGGGACTAATTTTTATCAGTTACCTTGAAATGTAAATGGGATGCCTTGAATAGGACAGTTATGCGATTTTCATTCACCATCATCCTTGATTTTTCACTAAGGGGAACTAGACTGGTTGACCTTGGTTGAGGATTTTATAAGTAAAGAGGCCTCTTTTGAATTGTACCCTGTACCTGACTGGGAGCCAATGGTGTTTTTTCAATTGAGGGGTGACGTGAGAATTTAGAGGAACAAATGACAACCCTGCAGAATGCATTTTGGACTAGCTGCAATCTCCTTAACTCAAAATCAGTGAGTGATAGGAACAGGGAATTGCAATAGCCCAGTCTGCTGCTCATCAAAGCATTTGCTAAAAGAACTGATGCTTTAAGGTCTAGAAGGGGGATGAATTCTGTAGGGGGTCTCTGGCATTAACTCCGCTGGACTTTATGACCTGAGTGCTAGTGACACCTCATTACCAAGAATTTTTATTGGAAGTGAGGAAGGAGTTGTTTACCGTTGTTTTTAGAACCTATCAGAATGTACTCAGTTTTGTCAGGGTTCAGTTTTAATTTATTTGTGAACATGAAATGTCGATTAGGCAATTCTTTAGTCTTTGTAGTTTTTAGAGTGGAGGAAATTTGCTGGTGAGAGTGTTATGTATAACTGTGTGATAGAAGTGGTAAAACTACTGTGAGAGTGAATGATTGAGCTGATTGAGTTAGTATAGAGAGAAAAAAGAATTGGACCAAGGACGGAGCCAAGGGGGACCCAACCTGTAGCGCAGCAGGATGTAAGAGTGTGCTACTTACCTTGACCGATGGATATGATTTGAACCAGCCAAGTGCCAGTTCCCTGATTCTGTAGTAAACAGTAATTCTGTCCAGGAGAATGGTGTGGTCAATCATATCAAACGCGCCTGAGAGATCTAGAAGGGTAAGAGCTGTGACAGACCCTTTGGCCATATTGAAAAGAATATAATTGTGAACATTAAGTAGGGCACTTTCAGTACAATAGAGTTTCCTATAAGCTGATTGGAAGGCAGTCATCAGGCCTGCTTCATTAAGGTGAGTTTGTAGCTGGGCTGCTACTGCCCTTTCAGATATCTTTGAGATAACGTTTAAATTAGAGACAGGCCTGTAATTTTTAAAAACTTCTTTGTCTAAGGATGATTTTTTTAGGTTTAGGGTAACATGGGCCTGCTTAAAAATTTTAGGACACTTGCCTTGTTCAAGAGAGGTATTGATTATTGAAGTGTTGGGGGTAATGAGAATATCTAGATACTCAAGAACAAGAAAAGTGGGCCAAGGGTCTAGAGAACATGATTTACTTGGAGAGTTTGTAATGATTATGGTAACTTGATCCTCGGTTGTAGTAGAGAAAGAGGAAAACATGGGGGGAGGAGAGTCTGGGCTGATGTGTTGCAAATTTAGGGAAGGAGGGAAAGGTCAGCATATTTTTTCAATCATTTCTGTATAGAACTCCACAAACCACTCAGCCAAAAGCTGAGGGGGATTTATCAATGGGATCATCTTGGCTGGGAGTCTGTGTAATACATCACCCAGAACTCACCATAATTTTTGTGGGTTCTGGTAATTATCCTGAATTTTTGATTTAAGGAATTCAGATTTCGCCTGCATGCAGATTTTATTGTATTGGTGGACTTTCTGCATGTTTTCGGATCTATTGAAGGCAGATTTATTTCTATTCCAAATGCATTCACATAAACGCTTTGTCTCTTTTGCCGCCATTGCAGATTCATTAACCCATCCTGAGATGTACATTGCCTTGGTGTGTTTGGTATGTGATGGTGCATGTCTGTCAATAAGGGTGGGCAAGGTAGTGTGATATTGTTCGTAGAGAGTATCCGCTTCCTTGGGCGGATTATTAAGTAGTTTAGAAGCAAGGAGATCTGTTTTCATTTCTCTTTAATTTTAAAAATGGTCCAAAAAGCATGAGTAGTATGGCCAATAGAAATATTGTCACTATTGGATTTGGTTAAAACCAGGTCAAGAGTATGTCCATGAATGTAAGTCGGGAAGTTAACTTTCTGAATAAAATCAAATGAATCAATCAATGAGTGAAAGGTTTTTGAAGTTGAGCATCTTGTTTCAAGGTGAAAATTGAAGTCACCGATAATCACTAGATTTTCCATGGTGTGATGAATATCCTCCAAAAGTGACTGAAATTGTTCGAAAAAGGTTGGAGTGCTGGAGGTAGTGCAGGTCTTTGTAGGAACAACAGAAGGATCCAATCCATCTTTGATGAAAAAGCTTCTTGTGGCTGTTGATAAAGATAGTAACTTGGTGGGGTGATTTCGGACAAGTTTGCACTTGTGGTGTCAAGCTTAATCCAAGTCTCAGACATGGTGAAGAGATCAGTATCATTGTCAGAGATAAATTTTGCTATGGCATATTCTTTATGAACTGACCTAATATTTGCGTGGGTGACCTTTGGATACCTGAGTGGTCCTGGGTTTGGGTTGATGTTACCAGCAAGCATAGTAGGATGAAAAAGGCGGAAAGGAGGTAGGGCTGGTGGAATTGATATTGAGGATTTGATTGTGAAATATAGAAAGTGGTGGTGGGGGGTTTGAAGGGGCTTAAACTGAGAACATCAGGACATTGAATGCAAGAGGTAAATGAACCACAAGATTGAATACAGTAAGGATTAAATTGCTTTGAGTTCATCCTTTGATGGAGACAAGCCGCTATAAAAGGTGAATTAAAATTACTACAAAATAAGTCATTGATACAAAACAAGTTGTCTACAGAGGAGCTTATTTTGCATTACCAACTTATTTTGTCAACCATTTTGTAACATATTAAGTCAACTGCTGATACGAAATAAGTCGGCAATGTAATATGAAATAAGGCAATTTATAACAAAAAAAGTCGGTGATACAAAATAGGTCAAAAATTGATACAAAATAAGTCAGGCAATACAAAATAAGTCATTGATGCAAAATACGTTTTTACAAGCGTCTTTGAACTTTTTCTACTTGCAATTCTTGGCTGTTGAAAGCTACCATCCAAAAACCCTTTTGGGTTTTTTCCCTCCAAAGGAAAGTTTTCTTACTCAAACCAAAGGTGGTTTAGTTATGGTCTGAGGCCAAAATGCAGTTTACTTGAGTATTTAGTTTAACAAACAGAAGTTCCTGTGCATATGTATTGCTGGGTTGAATATTTTGATAAACTATCCAATTGCGAAATCAGTTGAGAGCCAAAGAAAAAGTTGAAAAAAGCTTCTAGTTTTCACAGTTAGGTACATCTTATGCAGGTGTTCCACTGGAGCTGACCCTGTATCCGACCCTACGACCCTAGGGTTGGTTGCAAAAGTTGTAGAGTTGTGAAAAAAAATATGTAAAAATGCTGGGTCGGTTATGAAATCCCCAACGCGATGGTATA
Organism: Sabellastarte sp. h YS-2021; assembly: GCA_964017235.1. Classification (NCBI taxonomy): domain Eukaryota; kingdom Metazoa; phylum Annelida; class Polychaeta; order Sabellida; family Sabellidae; genus Sabellastarte; species Sabellastarte sp. h YS-2021. The sequence goes on from OZ024934.1 coordinate 109,907,706, forward strand.
ATTACAGACAGTATTGAGTTTAATTTTTTATTATGCATGCCATTTTCAAGACACAAAAGAACCCAGCACCTGCCTAGCCAGCATCACCATCACTCCCAACACCTAGGAGGAGGAGGAAGCCACAGAATCCATTGGTCCTGCCCTGGATACTGCAGAGAGAGGAGAGAGGTTGCTACAGAACACTCTTGGATGAGTTGATCACTACTGACATACCAGGCTACAGAAATTTCACCAGGATGGAGCCAGCATTTTTTTATTTGATTGAAGAAAGAATCACCCCCACCTCAGGAAGTCAATCACCAACTTCAGGAAGCCACTGAAAGTCAGGTTGAAAATGGCAGTTACTTTGAGACACTGATCCACAGGGGAAAGCTACACCTCACTGTAATATCAATGGAGGGTTGGAAGAACAACCATCTGCAAATTTGTCCCCCAGGTCTGCAAAGCCATTTTGAAAGAATTTCAACAAGAGAATCTGGTGTGCCCCACTGATCCTGAAGACTGGAGGAAAATTGAAGAAAGATTTGGAACCAGATAGAATGTTCCCCATGCAGTAGGTGCACTAGATGGAAAACACATTGCTATAAAGAAGCCCAAGAAGTCGAGTAGTGAATATTTCAACTGCAAGGGCTACTTCTCCCTGGTACTTGTGGTTTTAGTCGATGCAAATTACAAGTTCCTGTGGGTCAATGCGGGGGCCAGTGGGTCATCTGATGCACAGATTTTCAACCGCAGCAAACTGAAAAGAACAATTGAGAACGTAACCTTGGACCTGGGGGCTCCAGATCTACATTACTTCATGTTATGGACGATGCCTTTGCCCTGATGCCTTGGCTTATGAAGCCTTACAGTAGACGCCAATTGACCAGAGAAGAGAAGCCAACTACAGCATATCCAGGGGGAGAAGGTGGTTGAGAACTCATTTGGTATACTTGTCAAGCGATTCAGGGTACTGTTGACCACCATGGAGGAGAGGCCAAAAACTTGTGACAGACATTGTGTTAACATGTGTGGTACTACAAAACATACTGAGAAGCCATCAGGGGACAGCTGACAGACCACCCACAGCAGCTGATGACATGGAGCCATCACAGGTAGACCAGTGGGAGCAAAGACATCATGAGAACTTAAGAAACTCATCGAGAGAGGCCAAACATCAATGAAACCTACTGAAAGACTACTTCAATCACGTGGGGGTGCTGGCTGGGCAGGAGGACCAAGTTTAAGAAGACTGAGGGGGAGAACATGCTGTCATCTATCAGTCATTTTCAGGGCTACCCAAATAATCCAAGAATTTTTATTAAGCAAGTGTCACCTCAAAAAAGTAACCCCAACCTTCCAACAATTTAATTCAAATTCAGTTTCACCAAGAACATTCCCCATCACAAACACAAATCCATCCCAAACTCAGTTCAGAAAAAATATATTTTATCACTTACATATTTAAACCCCACCCCAATCCCACCCCAACATGAAATGGCTTAGTTCTCAGAAAAAAACAACTTACAAAATAAGGGGAAAAAGTTCGAAAATAAATACCTGAAAATATTTTATGCCACTCATGCGTTTGTATATTTTGTTAGGGCTCATGTTCGTTTGTCTGTGAGTGTGGATGTGGCATTTTATTTCAAGTAGGGTTTTGAGTCTGTATCTTGATTTTGGGGGACGGGGATTTGAGTCTGCATCTTGATTTTTGGGACGTGGGTTTGAGTCTGGATTTTGTTTTTGGTGGGTGGGAAGTGTTTATTTAAAATTTCGTTTTGTTTGCGGGGTGGGGTTGGTTTTACTTTGACTTCTTAAGGATTATTTTTTCTTAAATTATTTTTTTTGAATTTTTTTTGTTTTGTGGTTGAACTTTATTAATATTTGTTTAACATTCACTCATTCATTCACACAATTGTTTTTGTGTACTGTGGGGAGGTGTAAGTGTTGGACGGTGTGCTTTTTATGTTTTGGACACAGACATGTTTTTGGAAGATTCTGGTGGCCCTGAGAAGGGTTGGGTTTGGTGCGACTTGTGCAAGCTAATCCGCTCATTTGCTCTGACTCTGCTTGCTGAACTGGCAGGAAGGTCTTGACTGTTTATGATGAGTGGAAGATGGCACTGGTGACGGTGCTGGTTGAAGTTGAGATGGTGAAAATGGCTGTGGTGTGTAGATTTGCTGGTACTGTAGTACACTTGGGATCCCACCAAAGAGGCTTGACAATCCAGAAGTGTTGTGTTGACTGTCTTCCTGTTGTCCTGATACAATGGAAGGTGGGTTGGCTGGCTTTGTCGGACTCAAAGTGAACATCAGCTGTCTGGAAGTCCCTGGCTGTTGGTCCTAAACAAATATGTAATAGGCTGGTTGTGCCGATGAAGATGTTGTCTGCGGTGGTTGGTGTACTTTGGCAATAACTGTAGCAGGCTGTGTGTGGCTATCTCAGAAGTTTGCACAACTGGCATGGAGACTGTTTGAGTATCCAGTATGGTGAGTATGTATTCTCATCCTGTGTGTCCATCTGCTGATACTGAAACACACTGGGAATTCCTGAAAAAGAGACTGGATAATCCAGAATTAGTTGTGCTGACTTTCCTCGTGTTCTGAAGGTAAAACTGGAGGTGAGTTGAAAAGCATCTGTCTGGAAGTCCCAGGCTGTTGGTCATCCACCACTACATAAGAAGTTGGCTGTGAGGATGCTGATGAAGGCTTTGGTGGATGGTGTACTTTGGCAATCACTGTAACAGGTTCTCTGTCTCATTTCTGAAGGTTAAAAGGTCCCTTAATTTCTTCCAAGTTTTCACTCTTGACGTGGAGATAGTTGCAGAACAATTGTCTTGGACTTGGAGTGGAGTCCTGACGTGCACCCAAATATGTGGAAATCATCAACCTCATCTGCTGGAACTGATCTAAGACTGGATCTGCAGACGGGGTTGGAGTTGCAACTGGAGGCTGTCGTCGCTTGGGACTGGTGCTCAAAGGCTGATGAGTAACATCTGATGCAATGCTGATTTTCATCTCAGATTCTCTGTCCTTGGATGTATCTGGAACTGAAGCTGAGGCTGTGGCTGCAGAAGGCCTCTGGGGTGACTTGAATGCAGAAGACTTGGAAACTCCCTTCCTTCTGAAGTGACCTCGTAGAAAACTGAAACTGTCCTTAAGCCAGGTCTGTCATTCTGTGCTCTTCTCAGTTGCTTGCCCTGACTTTGTTTGAATGAGCTTGAAATATCTGTTACGTTGAGGTTTGAACCACTTCTTCACAGTCTTGACATGCAAGTTTCTGCTAGCTGCTTTCTGCTTGTCTTTGAAACTGTTGTTGGTCTTGTCATACAGTTCCTCGTGCTGTTTAATGAACTCTACGATGGCTTCTTCATCTGAATCAGTCAGGAAAATGGACTTCATCTGGTCCTTGTTCTGCTTGGATTGAGTTGATTCTACATCAGTATCAGTGTCAATTTGTACTCTCGTCTCTCCTCTTTCTGGACTCTCTTTCCTCTCTCTCTCCATCCTCTCTCTGCCCCTCTCCTCCTGTTCAATCCTCTCTCTCATCCCTTCTCCTCTCTTTCCCTCCTCCTTCTTTCTATATCCCCAGCTGTATCTCCTAACTCAAACTGTGGTTGAGTGTCAGCTGGTACTTCAATCTTTCTCCTTCTACCCCTTGCCATGCTGATCAATCAATCAATTGTACAGCTTGTTTTAAAAAACAAAAACGTCAAATAAAAGTGAAACCTCACACAACAGATTTCACTCCCAACCTGTCCAGCCTAGCTCAAAACTTGAAAAAAAAATAAAAACCTAAAATCAAAGCTACACACCAGTTGTCTCTTGACAAGCCCTAGCACAAATGCAGGTTCTCTACCGACTCACCTTTTTATACCCACAGATTTTGAAACCGACAGGCTGCAAAAATATTGCTGGTCTGTCTGTTACAGTTCCCCACTTGTCTGTTAGTGTTACAGGCCTGTCGGTTATTGTTTACGGTTTGTGTGTTTCAGTTTAAGGCCTGTTGGTTACAAATTTTCCCGACTCTAGAACCCAGTCTGTTAATCTTACTGACCAACTAAAGTTACCAACTGTACTGTAACACTTCCCGCACAGTCGGTGAGTCATCATGTACAGTCTGGAAGTCCATATTTGGGACAAGCCGGATACTTGTTACAGACAGGCCTGTTTGATTAACCGACAAGCTGGGAAGTGTAACTGACAGGCCGTTAAGTTAACCGAAAGACCGGTTGCTAGGGGGCTGAATTTAGGGTCAGATACAAGGGTTGCCAACAGGCTGGTAACTTGCAACTGACCCTAACTGACAATGTAAACATTGGTCCCGGCTCTTCAAAATGCATAGTTACCGGCCTGTCGGCTCCAGTGGAACACCTGCACAATAGTGTCCACACGCTGACCTAATTGTTTTTTGCAAATTTCTCTTATTTTTGCTCCTGCATTCATGCTCTTCCCACCCATGGCAAAACGAGCTGCACAAATGTGTTTGTATGTGACCTCTTTGGTATCATGAGTCCTAGCAAACGAGCAAGTACCTTGATTAAAATATTAACATGACATAGATTTGTTTGAATTTTTATTCTGTTTTTGACATTTGTAGAACTAGTAGGGGGAGTAAGGTGTCTCTGTTCATTTGCACGCCTAATTTTGTCTATCTTATCTGCATAATTTTTCACCTCACCTTGCTCCATTCTACATAGTAAAAAGGCATGGCTGGCTTTCTGCGCCTCCCAGGAATAATCCTGAGCATTTTCAAACAATGAAATCAAATAGTCAAGCATTCATTGATTCTTTATTTTTAACATATTTTGAGGGGTTGACATTGGGGTGTCGGCAAGTCAACACTGGGGGGTCAGCAGTTCGAAAATGTAAAATATTTTTAGAAAGTTCCCAATGCTGCTATGTGGCAGTTTCTGATTGCTTGACAAGTGGTCACTTATAATAACTGACCATGCCTCTTCCATTTGCATGCTGACAACCCACAATGACACATCTGAAAAATAACCAGCACCAATTTACACTGATTTTATGTCACATTTTAATTTTTAGGGTTTTTAGTTTTTATGTTTTACTGACTTTTGCATTACCATCGAATACTTCCAAAACAGGTCAGTTGCCAGATTCTGATTGTAGTAGTGAACACATTCGATTCCTTCAGTCTTGCACAATGCACATTTGCAAGTCTGTGACAACAATATTGTATGTGAACTCAATTTTCCTTGGTCAGTGGCTATTAAAAGCTTTGGTAGTGAAAGGGTTAAGATTGTCAGCTCATATGTATTTAATCTAAATGGTGTTATCAAACAATAGTGCCAACAGTAAACATTATTTTAACAGTCAAAAAATTCTTTTTTTCTGAAAAGATAGGAAATCCCTGGGCATTTCCTTGCGAGTTTTACTCTCACAAGTGACAAATAGTAAGGGTATATCCCAATATCATCCTTGTAGTTAAACAGGGCATACAACCCTCACTTTAAACTTTGAAATTGGACCAGAATAATATGCTTACAGAGCAAGTTATTTAGCTTATTATAATGATTTGAGATCTAAAAATATACTCTGAAATGGAGCATACTTTACACTGATATTAATCTATTTAATGTTGAAATATACAATATTCTGTAAATATTGCTTTTGGTGATACGTTGAAAATAAGCAAGTTTAAAAATAACTCATACTTATTTAATGCAATACAGTGTTGGTGGAAATAAGCCATTAAATATTAAACCTGGGAGGTACAAATACTCAATTCAGACTACTTGTAAAGGCACCACACTGTACCCCCTGCCCAGAAGAGAGTTTCAACAGTCTGACACTATGTCACATCACCTTATAAAGTGCTGGATCAAAACGCTGGAAATTAACCTGTAATAGGCTGCTTGCTGTTCTTTAGTGCATATTTTAAAACTGCCCTGATTACTGGAGACCTCTTTCTTGCTCTGATGGAGATTGGATTCATATGATCCAAAACCAGATTTGTTAATCATGTGATTCAGTGCAAGACTTATTAGGCATGTGAATTAACAAAATACCTGTTAATCATGTCATTCACTTCAAGACTTCCCAACCACTTGACACTTAGATGTGTGCACTTGTAAATAAGTATTTGTTTATATTTTTCCTGATTGCAAATCAATTTTCCAGATAAAACATTCACTTGCACCACTATAATAGGTCAACTGTTGAAAGCTTTAAAGTTACTAGAGAGCTTTAGTCACTGAAAAAACTACTATTCTCTGGAATAGTTATAAAAATAAGCAATAGGGACATACAGTGTATATTAGTTTACTGCCTTGTATCTGAATTGTTCACACTTATTATGTTTCTTGGGGTAGTTGTATGGCAATCGATATTGGCTTGTATACCTCTATTTTCACAGTGCATTGAATATTTGCACATTTATTTCCTTTTACATTAGTGAATGATTGGTATATTATGCACCAAATATATTTTCTTTTGCTGAAACTTAAAATATAATCAACATAGCTATTTCAGAAAGTATTACAGTATTATTACAGTTAATATTTTATTATTGGAGTCTTCATATACATTACTGGGGATTCAGCCGAAGTTTGTGTAAATATGTAGTTTTTGTCCAGATATATGCTGAGTAATATTAGCTTCTTAGATTTAATCATGAGAATAGGTTAGTCCGTTTTACTATAACATACACTTATTTATTTGAAGTTTTAGTCGCTTTAAACACTTTACAGGGTAGTTTTGTGGGAGAGAAAATCAGTACATACAGTTGATATCAAGGTTCTGTACTATAAACTGCCGACCATTGGTAAGACACTACCAACTTTTCCACATAAGGCCTGGGTTTGAACTGCCAACCTCGCATGCACTCGTAAATATAAATTAGCCTTTTTGGGCTGAATTTGACATGCATGCCACATATTAGAAGAAATGACTGACTTAAAAATAACAATTAATTGTCAAGGGCTATTTATTGACATCCTTAGCTTTAGACATCTAGGGACTGATTACTCATGCACCTCTTGTAAGAGCAGGGCATATGTCACTTATATGTTAAGCTTGGTTTTGTACTCCAATCTGAGACTTATAGATTTTGTACTTGGTATTATCTGGCTGAGCCGACACACTCACACTCCAGCTGATCTCACAAAGAGACCCAGTCTGAGATCTGGAGGAGTCGTGAGTTCATCTTTAAGCCAACCAAGGAGTTGCTCCAATTTTGAAACCATTATCTCAAAACCTTGTATGTAACAGTTAAAACAATAAACCTATACAGAACAATATTCTTTTTTATTTCGAAAAATGATCCTTTGATTTGATCCTTTAAAGACATAGAAACTTGATGATACAACACATAAACAATGCCCGTCAGGTGCTACGTTTCAGTGTTACTCCTGACTTGCAATAAAAAGATGCTGGTTATACACATTATCTTCTGTACAATATATTTAAGACAGAATCAAAAATTAATTAATGTTATTTTCTGATGTCTAAGAATAGTTTTACACCCAAAGAAAGAATATCAAAAGAATTTATTTTTGGGAAAAGTTTATCAAATGATTAACTTGTGTCTTCCTTTTTCAAAAAGGAAAAAAAAATTAATGTTATTAGGAAAAGTTAAATATCATAGAGAAATGTAATCTTAACATTCTATCATACTGCATGGCAAATCGTCAGAAACCATGCTAGTATAAAATCCATTTTCTTAATATAAAATTCAAATCTTCAAATTGGAGTTTTACATCCTGTTCAACAGCCAGGGTCACACTGAGACAGGTCCTCAGGATTGTCACTTGTGGGAGTTGAACCAACACAGATGTGACTGTTTGTGATTGAATGCTAAACTTGCTAACCACTAGGCCACTGAGGACCTTAACATATAAAATTCTATGTAATCTACCTAATGGACAAACATTGCTCCCCTGAGGCAATATATACCACTGCATTTAAGTCTCCGTAAGACCGTGTGAAATATAGACAATGTCAACTCTTTCCGTTGGGCTGTGCATACCAATATTTCAGTGAGGTGAGAATAATGAGCAAATACTTTTAAAGCTGCCTGAATGAAATGCTTTTGTGACTGTGAAAAACATGTATTTACTGTAAACACACACACAAAAAAATATTGACATTGTATAATGGCTTAATATTTCTAGAGCTTTATGGAACAAGTCATTTGTCACTGTGAGAAAAACATGTCTTCCCTGGACCAGATCTATGTAATTGGAACAAAGGCACAGAAACACAGTTTATAACAAACTCCCTTGTTCCCTTATTGTTCATTCTAATTTCATGTCTTTGTAGCTCTATGTCCCAGATTAAAAACCCTTGAAGCATTTAGGCGGTAAATAACAGTGAAGTTAAGAACTGCACTAGACAACATAATATGGTATACTTAACTCTCTGGCAGTTACAGTTCAATATTTGAAACTATATCTAAGTATTAAAATATGTGGTTAAGTTATAATCTTGAATTTATAAAATCTGTGACAGTGGAATAAATAATATCAGTGTATGCTTGATCACTAGTCATTACTCTGATATTTCTGCATAAGTACAGAAGCTAAAAGTACTTTTCTATAGAAGGGAACTCAGTCGTGAAACATATGCAAATGTATGCATAATGTATGATTGAAATTCTCTGCCGCCATTGCAGGCATTGTAAGAGATAATTGGACCTATGTCATACTGAATAAAGTACATTGGTACTTTAAATATGGTTTAATATATGAACAGACAAAAATTAAAAAAATAAATACATAATAGTTCGTGAAGAACTACTGTTCTATGGTAGTTAAACAGTTAAAAACTGAGTTAAATTCACATTCAGACTTTTTAAATCAGGAATCACAAAGAATACCTGCAACTCAGTGAGTTAAACAGTCTGACATTGTGTCACATAATATTATGAACTGCTTGCCCGGCTCACCTTTGTATCAAAACACTGACAGTAAGCCTGTCACCGGGCAGTTGTCTGTATGGTTTTAAACCTTTTTGATTACCATGACAATCTTTCCACCACGTGCCCAAGTTCCATCCTTCTAGTCCTCACTCTACAGGTCAGTCACACATTTTGGCCATAGTTTTGCTTTTGATGCTCCTAAGATATGGAATGAAATGATCATCCTGACAATGCATGCGATACAACATATATTGGCTCTTTTACAAAGAGTTCAAAACCTACCTGTTTGCAAAATCCTATTAACCATAGCCTTCATGTCACCCCTGCATCTTCTATGCATACGTCATTAAACTCACAATTATTTGCTTTATTTTTGTGCAGTTGTGCCTTAGAGTTTGTCAACTGATGTTGCTAAAAGTCCACATAAGATTACAATAAATCTGCAAAGTGACCCATCCTATCAGATTCAGCTAAAGGAACACCACGGAGTGGCAAAAAGGAACATGGAAATTCAATGAATTATTGTGGTTAACAGTGTGTAATAATTAAAACAAACATTGACATTTTAAAAAAAATTAATGTATTATTTAATACAATAGATTCATTTGATTATTATACATAACCTATTAGAATGCCTTATAAAAATACATAGCATGCTGCACAGTTGGAGAGTGTGTCCTGACTGAAGAGAATTATAATCTAAAAAATTGAAGTCTGTCCAGAATGTTTAGAATAACATTACACAATTGAAAAGGTAAGGTCAGAAGAACACTTTGAACAGATGAAATGATTGTAGGACTGGTCCTCAGTGGATCCCAATTGTTAATGGCTTCAAACCAAACACTACTGTGGTGAGAATCAAATCATTAAATGCCAGATTTGTAAACCACTGACACCTGACACTGTTATTTCTGTACCTGTAAACAAGTTTTTGTTTGTACAAGCAATTTTTCCTTATAACATTTACTCAGTTCTCAAAATTATATTTCCATATTTACTGATCTGAGGATAATAGGTTTAAAGCCTTGTCAAGTTACAAGAAAGCTTTAGTCACCATAAAACCTTGTCTTCCCTGGACTAGTTATGCAATGAGGCAATAAGGACATTTAGCTGAACATGTGACTTAACAAGGAACTGCCTTGTAGCCTGAATTATTCAGTCTTATTATCCTTGACTTCCGTGTGTGTGTGGGGGGGGGGGGAGTTGACGCTCCTTTGAGTGTTTGTCTAGATTATTGTGGTAATATTTATTTAAAAGTAAATGCATTATCTAACTTTATTTTGCAATGCGCATTTAATTTTATATAAGTGTACTGAACTTCAGTGTTTACATACACAAATAATTATCACTCAAAATAGGAATTAGCCTTTCTAAAAACGTATATGTGCATGTTGTGATATAAACTGACAAAAGAAAATAAAGCTAAGAATTATATAACCAACGAATTATATATGCTAGTATGCATAATGTATAGGGGCTGGTTTCACTTATTTATTTATCACAGATCTGAAATTTGTCTAAGCTTTGGCTAAGTCTTGAGCTTAAAATTAAGATCACCCAGGGATGGATTTAACCATTGTAAACAAAGACATCTTCTCCACTTCAAAATCTAACCTGGCTGAAAATAAAATATAAGTACATAGAAACCCTAAAGTGTTGATGTCGCCAGAAAGTTTTCTCATGTAAAGCATATTCCTTGATAAATAAATGCCCCCCCCCCCAAAAAAAAAGGATACATATCACCAGTATTATGAATAAAGTGTACATATTCATAACATGACAGAAAATTATTGTTGTTGTTGTATGATGAATCATACTGCCTAAGACTAAATAATTTTACAAAAAGACTCACCTTAAGAGTTCCAGACTCAACCTTTAAGCCTACAAGGAGGGGAGCTAATTGTATGTATATTGTCTGATCCCACTTGCTGTACATTTAATATTTTAAGTGTTGCTTTTTCATATGTTCTTTTTTCAAGTGTCCTGATTTTAATTGGAAGTGTTATTTTACATCTTTAATTGATTATTGTTCCACTTAAATAAACAAATAAAATTAATTACAGGCAACAAAATCAATAAAAAAGGGGAAAAAACGCAAATAAATGCCAAAATAGAAACAAAACTCTTTGTACATTGGTATGACTTTTTAAAGAATGTATTTGTCTGTACCTCTTAAATTTTAGAAGAGCTGAAATGATTTTGAATTGGTCATTTCGAAAGTGCCAAGCCATTTGAAGACCTGGCCTATATTTTGAAACAGCCATGGCCCTTTCAACATGGCCAATGGTTTTTAATGGCAAGGGCAATTTTAAATTAGCACTCTGAGAGCGCAGATGTCAATAAACGAGTCGACCATTACCATTAAACTTTCACCCAAATAACCATTTGGATTGATGATTCAGATATCCCTAAATTATACCACTTCTTCCTCTGGTTCTCTGTCCTATTCAAATAAAAAATCACAATGTATTTCATTACTTTTTGGCTAATAACAAACACAGGAAGACATACAACCAAATGCTCCCAAATACATAACCCTTGTGGTGGAACAACTTTTAACTGAATGTCAGGCTTAGATGGTCGTGAATATCTAGTCAGCTAAAGAAAGGCTAGCATAGGTATACAGGTTTGGGTGGTTTAAGAAAAAATAGAAATTGCTTGTATTTTTACTTTTTGAAAATCTCCGGTGAAATTCGTTGATATCTGAAAAAGCTAAATGTCATTCAGAAACATACTTTTAATATTATAGATTCCATATTCTTCATATTGAATGGATTGAGATCAGCCTAACGGCCATGAATTTCTCTGAATGAAAAGTACACACTATTGTATTGAGGTATCACAAAAACATGAGAAAACTTTTGTTTTTTTCTCTTTGTTGGGCTGTAAATACCAAGAAATCACTGACGTGAGTATGATAGGTTAACAGTTCCAAAGGCTCATGAAAGAAATCATTTAAGCCCATGGAAAATATGTCTCCCACAAACCAGTCTTGTACCAAAGGACAAACATTTATGTACTTTCGTAGAAAAAAACCAGAATTTTGCCTTATTATGACTTCTCAGTGTATTCTTATTTATATTTGTATGAAGACTGACAGCCGTCCAAGTATTTAGTAAGTAAATAACAGTGGGTTTACATTGTTTACCAAAATTTAGTACACTTAACTCTTAGCAAGTCAAAAGAAGTTTAATGCTTATTCAACTGTATATCTAACTCATTGTTAAAACAAGTTTTATTATTTTTCTTCATATTCATAAAACTATAAAATTTAATTACCTTGCTTTACAAGAAATTGTATATTTATAGAGAAGTTTTAAGTGTCCTTCTTTTGAGGGGAAATCAGTCATAACAAACACGTCAATGTGTTGATATTGTATAAAAATATCTGGCTGCATTGTATGCGTTAATGCACATTGAATATTCCTTAAGCTGAATCAAGTATACTTGTATTTCAAACATGATGAAATATGTGCTCACAAACCAAGACTGCAATATATAAATCCAGAATATGTAATAGTTTCATAGCTAAAAATTCTTCTATATCTTATGACATATTTGGAACTTAGTGTATTTTCTACATCCTAGTCATAATATGGCACACACCTAAATTTTGCACAAAAATGAAGTCAAACAAGGACACTAATGCATAAAGCAGTGCTGCAGGGCTACCAAACCTCTGCCTAGTGACCTAGAATAGGATATTGGCAAAAATTTCCAAACAATTCTGGCCCTAGTGCAGAACTAGATAATCTTTGAGATAGACTGACCAGGGCCGGTATTCATAAAACTTGCTGAGACCAAATTTTGTCTCAAGTCTCAAGTTTTGGTCTCAAATCTGAGACTGTTTTTGGTCTCAAACTTGTTAGCTATTCACAAAAAAGTTGAGACCAAATTTAGTCTCAGATGTGGTCTCAAACTTAAGACTGGTATATATTTTTCTCAAATATTTTGGTAAAGTCTCAAGCATTATTTCACCTTAACTGAGATTCATGTTTTTACTTTTTATGGCTTAATATAAAGAAGAAATAATTTACAATATATATAATACTTGGCCTAAACTTTTGTAACAACTGATAGCCCAAACTTTGGTTTCAAAAGTACCTTACTTTGAGACACTTTCCAACAGAGTTTTCCAACTACATAGCAACAAAGAAGTAGATCATGTGACATGAAAAATAAAAAACAGTTGACACAATTTTCTGTTTATTTTTTATTTAAATGGACAGTATAATTTTTGTTGAGAATTAAAACACACAAAAACTATTGATCTTTAAACTCCAAACTTGACTTTTGACCTTTAAGTATACCTTAAATATTTTTCTGACACTGAATCGATGGGTACCTGCAGAGAGATTCAAGGGAAGATATGTTCCCGGCTATGATCATTGTGGGAACACTGATGTTAAAATGTTCCTGGATTGATGATTGAATAGTTAAGTCAAGAATGGGATGGCTCAAGAAAGTTTAAATCATACTGGAGGCTTTGAACAAGAGCAAGAAAACACTCATAGAGTGCAGGTCTCCACCAAGTCACATTTATGGAATTTTATGAAAATTTGGATTTGGCTTGCATCCAAAACAGGATCAAGATCGTTCAAAAGTACAATTACTGGTTCCTCTGATCAGGCCATACCCACATAAAAATGCAAAAAGATTTCTTCATTAATTTTGATGTTATTGAGAACATAAACAAACAAACGTCTGCCCGCAATATTGTTTTCATTACTCACTTTGTTTAATTTGGGTTTGACTTGTCGAGAGACAACTGGTGTGCAGCTTTCAGTTTTAAGTTTTCATTTTTTTGCAAAGTTTGAGCTAGGCTGGACTGGCTGGGAGTGAAATCTGTTCTATGAAGTTTCAGTTTTGAGCTTTAGGGTTTGTTTTTTTAAAAGCTGTATATATATTGATCAGCATGCCAAGGCATAGAAGAAGAAAGATTGTAGTGCCTACTGATACTCAACCACAATTTGAGTTAGGATATACTGCTGAGGATATAGAGAGAATAAGAAGGGACAGAGAGTAAATAGAGAAAAAAGAGAGGAGAAAGATGGAGGAAAGAGAGAGGGAGAGATTGGAGACAGTGATGACTGAGGTGGCAAAAGAAACAGAGGAGACAGAGGAAAGAGGGGAAAAGAGACCTAGGACTGATACAGATCCAGAATACAGTCAATCAAGGCAGAAGAAGGGACAGATGACAGATGAAATCTATCTTTCTGAGCAATTCTCATGAGGAAGCAATTGTGGATTTCATGAAACAGCACGAGGAACTATTTGACAAGACTCACTCGAACTTCAAAGACAAGCACAGGAAAGAAGGTCTCTGGGCAACAGTTACAGCTTCCAGGAATTTACCTGTCAGCACTGTCAAGAAGTGGTTTGTGACTCAATGTACCAGATATGGCAAGCTCACCCAGAAAAAGTCAGACCAAGCTGCTGCAAAAGAACAGCAAAAGACAGACCTGGTTGAAGGACAGTTTTTAGCTTTCTACGAGCTCACATCAGAAGGAAGGGAGTGTCTAATTCTTCTGGCTTTAAATCACCACTGAGACCTTCATCAGCCACAGCAACAGCTTCAAATCCCAATACTTCAAGAGAGACTGAAGTTGAAATGGAAATCAGCATTGCATCAGATGCTACCCGCCAGCCATATACTGCAAGCCCTACGCATCAACCAGCTACAGTTGCCACCGCAACTCCTCAGGATCCAGTGTTAGACCAGTTCCAGCAGATGAGGACGATGCTTTCAACTTTTCAGGGTGCACGTCAAGACCCTGTTCCAGGTTCAAGACAGACATTCTGATATTATCTCCACTCTGAGATTAAACACCTCGAAGAGAGAGACATTTTAACCTTCAGAAATGAGACAGTAAAGCTTCTGAGTGAAATACAGTACAAGGTCACAACTTTTCATGTTCCAGAAGCAACACAGGCCACAGCAGGATGAGAATACATACTCACCATACTGGATACTCAAACAGTCTCCATGCCAGTTGTGCAAACTTCTGAGATAGCCACACACAGCCTGCTACAGTTATTGCCAAAGTACACCAACTACCGCAGACAACATCTTCATCAGCACAACCAGCCTATTACATATTTGTTTAGGACCAACAGCCAGGGACTTCCAGACAGCTGATGTTCACTTTGAGTCCGACAAAGCCAGCCAACCCACCTTCCATTGCATCAGGACAACAGGAAGACAGTCAACACAACACTTCTGGATTGTCAAGCCTCTTTGGTGGGATCCCAAGTGTACTACAGTACCAGCAAATCTACACACCACAGCCATTTTCACCATCTCAACTTCAACCAGCACCATCACCAGTGCTGTGCCATCTTCCACTCAGCAAGAACATTCATGACCTCCCAGCTAGTCCAGCCAGCAGAGTCAGGCCAAATAGCAGATTAGCCTGCATTAAGTTGCACCAACCGGCCCTTCTCAGGGCCACCCAATTATCCAAAAACAATTATTAAGCTACATGTTGTTCCCCCAAAACAAAAAAGCACACCATCCAAGGGAGCTGGATGAATCGGCCCTTTGCCAAATCGGCCCTCAGCAAATCGGCCCCTTAAAAAAGTCGGCCCTGGACAAATCGGCCCCCTAAAAATTTGACCCTGGACAAATCGGCCCCCAGTTGAAAACTTTTGCAATGTAAACTTATTTGTAGACCTGCAGAGAGCATTCGACTGGGTTGATAAAGTTAATGTTGACTAAAGGGGGGCAGTTCTGTATAATTATGTATAATGGTGAGAACTTTGGTGTGATTGACACACATCAAAGATAATTGGATGCTGTAATCACTCTACTGACAATTGCGTATATGTTGTTTGACTAAGTGTAATTAACACTTTTTTTTTTTTTTTTTTTTTAAATTTTAAATTTTAATTAACACTTATGAAAGATGTCAGGATATTGCAATCAATTTCTTGTAACCTATGTGCAATAAAACTTGTTTATGTTAGAATTATTAAAAGTGCAATTACATTACCTGTATAGCCTCTGTTGATGGGATTATAACTTTATTGATCTTTGGTATTTGTTTAGTATAGGGATTACTAACTAAAATGTCAAACAAACAAACAGTATTAAAGATTAAAAGATGATTCTTCACTTTGATGATGCAGAGGATTTATTTCATCTCACCCCTTGTGGGCATCAAAGAAAACAATGGTCATTTTATCCCTTTCAATTACATGATAAATCAGGAACCAAAATTCATATCTCCACAATTAAATACAAATTATTATTATTATTATTGTTATTATTATTATTATATTTTAAACAGATTATGTTTTGTCTATTTTTATGATTTTAAAATGATAATAATGCAATAATTATTGGAAGAAAAATAAAATAATACCAGCCACTGTGAAGATTTTTGAATACAAATCTATGAAAAAGTCAGAGTAAACTGAACAGATACATAAAACTCACTGTTAAACCTAAATGTGTGGGAGTTATTGTGAAAAAATAACAGTACATAAATCTTATGTACACTTACCTATCTATCTATATCTAGGTGGCCGATTTGACCATGTATTATTTTATAGGGGGCCGATTTGACCATAAATTATTTTATAGGGGACCGATTTGACCAGGTGATTTTATTTTGGGGGCCGATTTGACGGGGGCCGATTTGGCAAAGGGCCGATTTGTCTATGATTCCCGTCCAACACTTGCACGTCCCCACAGTACACAAAAAATGGTGTGAATGAGTGAATGAATATTTAACACAAGAAAATAAATTTCCAACATAAACACACATAAAAAAGTAAAATAAATTTCCCACAATCCCCACTCCAAAGGTAAATAAAGCTACAGTGACACTTTATCCCCCCAAAAATTGTCACTACAACAAACCCTTAAAAATCTTAAAGTGTCACTTCCCCAACAAAAGTTGTTTGAGACAAAAAACCAAACAAAAATAAAATAACAAAATAAAATAAAAACACAACATCACCAGCCAAAAAAGGGGAGTGAGTTTTTGTGTGGACTGACAGGCTGGTATTGCCTGTTGTAAGGCAATACCAGCTGATTGACTTGTACATTATTTCCTTCCTTAAATTATAAAAAGTCTGGTTTGTCTTTACGGCTTGTGTGTTTGCATTGTGGCATGTGGGTTAGGGGTTTAAGGCTTGTCATAGTACTACTATGAATGGTCATAGAAAAAACGTCTCCGACCCTACATCTTGTCATTGAGGTCATCATGTCCTGTCTCTAAGTATGCCATCCTGTCGGGGAGCTATAAACAGACTCAGTATTTTTGTGTCTTTTTTCTACTACTCCATGACTTCCACAATGACTGTAGGGTCGGTTATAGGGTCGGCTCCATGGAACAGCCTCATTAACTTCAGTTTGCTTGCTGTCTTTACGCGTTTGTCATCTCTTTAGACTGTTATTCAGTTAGAAAGTTGCTAGCCCTGACTGGATCAATCACAGGTTACCTGCTTATTGTATTCAAGTCAATAAGAGAACATTAGAACAATACATTGGCAGAACCTGACTAAAAAGCCTCAAAAGCCTCATTTATGGCCTTTTATGTATATTCCTATTACATTTCTATTGTTAAAATTATGAATTCACCTAATCAATTAACTTTTTACAGTGTTTTTATGGGCGATGATATAATGTTAACTTCAACTCAGTGACACAAATTGGCACAAATCTCGGAATTGTTTTCATCATTTATGGTAATTTAAAGAAAGGAAATGAGGGACAATGAATACTAGGGGTATCGATGGCTATCTTTCTAAATTACTGAGAGGCTTGTAGCTTTAGTGTTGATTGCAGACTCTCCGCTTCAAAGATATATATATATAGGCAACACCCCTTTTGGGTTGCAATTCAGTCGTATTAAACTGTGCCACGCAATGAACTAACCCATATACTCCAGTAAGCCAATTATGTTGCTGTTTTCTTCTCAACCAATCACAGCTATTTTTTGTTTGTGGTGCCTATGTATGGGGTGATTCAACCATTTGTGATCTAGACTTTAAGGAAACAAGATGTTTTAAAATTCTATCTCTGCAAATACTTAGTTTTATACTTTCATTGGATACTATTATGGCTATGAACGTAGCCACTGAAACTTTACCAAAGCCTGCATTGGCTTTTTGTAAAAAAGTGTACATTTGAACATGAAAAGCTGGTTGGCACGAAGTGTGACCGGAGTAAAAACGTGAACAGAGAAATGGAGAAACAAGACTCAAGCTGAGACAACACTTCTAAGAAAACACAAAAGGGGAAAACTACAGACTCTCATGAGAAAATGTTAGATTTCGTCATGAATACAATGACAAATGTAACAGAGAAGTTGAAAGCTATGGACGAACGCATTACTGGGTTGGCCTCATGCATTGATGTTACACCAGCAAAGTCCATTACCCGCAAATCTCATTCACGTGAGCAGACAAAACGCCGAGGAATAGCTGATGCAGAAGAAGTCCTGTTTGCTTCACCTAATAACATGACTGCTGAGGGTTGAACCTCTTATTCTCAAGTATTTCTAGACACTGTGGTAGCAATGAAACCATTAACAACCCCAGCGAGAGCATAGAAACAGAAACTTACTTTAGATCTGGGTATCACACCATTGAATTATGAACTCGCATCTTGTTCTCCAGCTACATCGACCATAAGTGCACCCACTGAAGTAACCACTGATAGTGTGCCGCAAACATAAGAAACATGGGCGTTTTATGGACTTTACCTTTACCAGATCCTGTATGCCAGCTGCCTGTGGACAATGTTATACCAACTGAAGATGTAACATTACAGGATTGTAATCAGAATACTTTATTTGGCCATGTGGATCATGTGGTGTTGGTTGTCGTTTTCTAATTTACATACGTTTGGTCCTTACAATAACCTTGCAGATCATAGTGTGTTTGATTATATTGGTTTGTCTTTATTTTACTTGCATAACACTGATCGAGTTCAATATGATGTTCAATTCTTGTGTGAAGACACAGACATGCATAAAGATGTAGTAACAGGTGTACAACAGTCAATTTCTGAGAATTATAAGGTGACTGAGAAGTATATCACTGATGACACAAATGTTGATTCAACAGTTGTCCACGTTTATAAAGATTTATGTTTTGATCATACTTTGGCCTTTGTTACACAACCATCTTCTCTTCTTATTGTGTTTCATAGCTCACCTGTTAATATGCGAGACTCTCAGGCTTACCTGTCTTTGGTTTCTGATATATTGTCATCTGGTCTTCCCAACCAGCGTGCCGTCTGTGTTCCAATGCCTTCAGCCTTTAAATGAGATTACCTTTGGGCATCAAGGATCATAACCATAATATAATTCAGAGTAATGCTCGAAATAATCATCACTCTGCTTTAATTTATGCAGACGAGATTGATGCTTTCTTTGAAAAAGAATTAAAGGAAGGGGCATTATTTGGACTTTTTCATGATGAACCTCATCCGGCCTTTACATGGTCAAAATTAATGACCAGTCCCAAGGAACTTGGTAGAAGAGTGATCTTAGACTTGTCTTACAGAGAAAATTCTGTGAACATGCGTACTATCAGAGACACTTTTGATGATTCCTCATTTAAGTTAACATTACCCACTTTGGACATTTGCTTCCTACTCTGCAACGTTTGGGTACACATGCACGAGTTTTCAAAGTTGACATCTCAGGAATGTACCTGTACACGGTATACATTTAGGTATGAAATGGCATGGGGATAAGTAAGTATTATGGGGATAAGTTATTAGATGTTTGAGCAGTACATGAAACGGGGGTCTTTTCACGTATCACAGATTTTCTCAGATATGCATTAACCCAGCAAGGCTTTGTTGTCTTTGATTATATTGATGACATTTATGCATGCTGTCATGCAGACCAAGCTTTAAATGAGGCTTTAAATCAGGTAATATCTGAAGTCGGGCTTCCAATTAACCCTGAGAAAGTGTTTCACCTGCCACTGTTTTGTCCGTTATGGCAATTGTTATAAACGTCAATCAAGTTACTTTTAATATTGAAGACAACAAATTGGATGAGATTCATGCTTTATGCTTGCAAGCTTTTCTGCGAGATTACATGACAAAGCGAGAATTTCAACCACTTTTAGGAAAACTCCTGTATATTGCGAGGTGTGTTAAAGCATCTAGAACATTTCTCAATCGCTTTCTTATGACCTTGCAAGATTTTTCTTAACTCAGGAGCTCATGACAGCTTGTCATGGTTTCTTAGTTTTATGAAACACTTGTATGAAATAAATCTACAGTTCAACATCACATTTATGTGGATGCAAGTCTTCAATGATTTTAGTCGGCATCTGGGGATCTCGTGCATATTCAACTCTCATCCCCATTGATCTTGAAGGCGAGATGTCTATGCATGAGATGTATAATATCTTATTGGCCATTCATTTATGGGCTCTTGACTTAGCTGATAGGGTGGTTTGTGGACATTGTGAAAACGAAAGTGCAGGCACAGTCTCTAATAGTGGTAGAATTAGGGAGGAGTTTTTGGATATATGTTTGAGACAATTATCAGTATTGTGTGCTTCTTATAACATAGATGTAAAAGTTCAGCATATTATTTGGAGCAGTTTAAGTTGTTCCTGGCATTTGTGCTGTCACATCAGTGTAGAATTTTTGATTCAGTATCCACAGTGTTGTGTTTTCTTGAATTCTTGGCCAGTAATGCTTTATTATTTAGAGTAATCAATAATTACATATGTGCACTAAAACATTATTTCATGAGACATCAGTGGCGTCATCAGGTATTTGAAGCATCATTGACTAGAAGATTATTGCAAGGTTTACAGTATGTCATCACAACAAAACTTAGACCTAAGGGCCTGTTCTTGTTGTTACAAATTAAAAAAAAAGAAATCTTGCAGTCATGTCGGTCTTTAGAGAGTACCCTGACCTACAGAGTCGCTTTTCTGCTGGCATTCTATGGTCTTTTTTGCATTTCTAACTTGGCTCCAGTGAACTCTCGTCTCTTTGACATGGCGCGCCATTTGTTGCGTTCTGACATAAGATTTGCATTCCCGGGAGTGTGTGTGAGAGTTAAATGGGCAAAAGATATTCAAGCCCCGGAAAGACATCATTGGGTTGAACTCTCCGCAGTTCAGGATTCGCTCATGTGTCGTGCTAGTATATTGTCAGCTTTGCTCGATAAATTTCGCCTCAAGCCATGTGAGCCACTATTAATCTTAGATGATTATCACCTTTTGAGATCTTGTTTAGCCACGTTTTTGCATACCATGGGAATGCCTTTGGAGGGACATGGCTTTCACACTTTTCACAGGTCAGTAGCTACAATTGCGTACAAAGCTAATGCCTCTCTTACTGCAATCAAGACACATGGTTTATGGCATAGCGATGCGATATGGTCATACATTTCAGACAACACTTCTCAGGCCCTTCAGGTTCCCCTTACATTTCAATGTTTCATCAACAATAAATGTTACTTGGGGTTTGGGCTATTCCCATTTGTGTAATGTTGATCTCATTGGTTAGATCTTGTCGGTGTTTTAATGTTTAAATTTTTTTGGTGAGATTTCAGGTATAAAGATTTAGCAATGTTACATCTCATTTTCGATATTTTGTATATGTATAATAACAATGTAGAATGTAAAAAATGGTAGTGCCCAAATCTCACCTTTATTTTTTGTTTGTGTGAGAATACGACTGATTCAACAATTATGATACAGCATCCATACATTAAAACATAAACTGCATTTCCCTGAAGAACTGAATAAAATGAACCTTTAGGGACCCAAAGCATAATATTGTTGTACTCTGACTACTTCAGATAAAACTCACTGATCCAGTCATCACCTTGTGGTGTCCTTTGTAGTTACTTGTAGGTTCTCAGTGGCTTAGTGGTTAGCAAGTTTGGCATCTAATCATAGGCTGTCACCTCTGTGGGTTCGAGTCCCACAAGTGGCAATTCTGAGGACCTGTCCCAATATGACCCTGGCTGTTGAACGGTACGTAAAACCCCAACTTTGATTTGTAGTTACTTGTTCTTTTGAGTGCCCACCACTTTTTGGTTTCATGTGACATGATCTCAAGTTGTAGTCTTTCTTCAGTGGATTGTTTTTCATTTGTAAATACTCTCTAAATCGCATGGCATGTATTTTTCCTCACTTGATTTTTCGGCTTGTACCTTTATGAACCCACTGCAATAACCTCACAGGTCCAGTGAAATAGTTGCCTTTTTGCCCTTCAAACACAATTTTGTAATGCGTATTTTCTGGACATTTTGGGGAATTTTGAATGTTGGAAGATAAGTTGGTGTTAGTTATCAATTATTACTTTTTCGACATTAGGCTTTCCTGGCAAGATAACTAATGTTTTTATGCATGAGTTGAGAAAATACCACTGGCCTTGCGAAAATGTCATCTCCGTTATTGCAGTCAACTGGTGGTTTGGTTGATGGTACACCATACAACATTCTAGTTGATTCATGTTGTGGAATCCTGTAGGCAGTGAGGATAGCATCAACATGGTACTACCAATTATCGTGGATATCTGGACTGGTGACCTGTCTGAGGGCAATCTGCATGCTTTGGCTTTGCCTCTCGACTTGTCCGTTTGTCTTTGTATGGTAGGTATATTTGTAGTTCTAGCCACAATAATGAGCGTGTAAACCATATGTACATCAACAGTGTTGTCCTTTACTGGTAATGGCTCATGCTCCTAGATCGAATAACAATATGCAGTAAACAAATGTTAGTAGTACTAGGTGGGTCAATCGAATGACATAAGTCATAAAAATTGATCTAAAGTGATCGGAAAATGATCTAGATCACTATTGATAGGTTATTGAGAGGTGATGGCGCAATACTGACAGCCTGACTGACTATTGGGTGCCAGTGGTGCAATACTACAGGGTGACTCTGTATCTATTTGAATCTGATACCAGATAAACCTACTTAATAATATGAACTACATATTGTAATTCTTATACTATGAGATTGGATTTCATTCCAAAAATCCTCAATACTCACTGGGATATTAGGGACTCGATCCTGTGCAATACACATCTGATGTATAGCATTTCATCATTTAAACCCACCAAAATCATTGCAGTATAAACAGTACCTATTTGAACCTGAGGCAAGATAAACCTACTTAATACTATGAACTATATTTTGTAATTTTTATGCTATGAGGCATTGCATTTCATCCCCAAAATCTTCAATCCAAAATCTTTAATACTAGAGGTCTTGATCCTGTACATCGGATGTGTAGCATTTCATCATTTAAACTCATCAAAGGCACAGCAATCGCGAGTTTCTACTGCCCCCACCCAATTATCTTAAATGGACTGAGCAATGCACGCAACCTATTCTGTGCAAAAAAGACACCGAAACCAATGTGAGTTTTCATATGTGGCCATTGAATTACCTGCATAATTTAAATTTACAAGCCCAACAATTCAGATATAAGGATTGCTGGCTGAAGGTGCAATACCTCCAACATATAACTCTACTTTAGAATTGATCTATATAGTTGTGAATAGTGCTGAGAAATGAAAACTAAATTATGAGGTGACTACAATAGGAACAAGAATATTGCTAAAAAAATCAACTCAAATTTTTACAATTCATTGAATTAAAATATCTCAACGGTAGTATGTGAAATCACCAGTGTATGTGTCCCAAGAATATAAATTTGAGCATCGTACTTTGATAAACTCATTTCTTCCTCTAACTACAACATGGCTGACATAAGTGATAAAGATTGATCTAAAGTGATCGAAAAATGATTTAGATCACTATTGATAGGTTATTGACCGCTAATGGTGCAATACTGGCGCTAGTGGGTGACTATTGGGTGCTGATGGTGCAATACTGTGTCTGTTATTGGCTGATGATAGTGCAATACTGGGCGACTGGTACAGGAACTATTCTAAACATATAGCTATTGCAATAGTACCTATATATTTGAACCTGAGACCATATGAGATAACATAAATATATATATCCTGTACTATTCACTATCTTTTTTTCTACACTATTTGTCATTCATTTCTGTATGAATCTAACTTTGACTTTAAATTTCCACACCTGTTGTAATTTTTGATATGTTATTTGTAAAATTACAAGGTGAACAGATAGCTACCTGGTGGTGTAATACTTTCAACAAATAATTCTACTTTACAAAATGATCTACATATGTATGAATATTGCCCAATTAAACCGTGATTGAGAGTGATCCACATCCTGTAAATTAACAAGGTAAACAGATAGAAACAAGAATATCCCTGAAAAAAGTCAACTAAAAATTTCAAAATTCATTGAACTCCTTATAACAGCTATTTGAACCTGAGTCCATTTACATGTGAATGAACTTGTATAGCTTATAGCTTGTACTATTGGCAAGCTTTTTTCTCTCTGTTTATTGTATCTGTAGATTTTGAACCTCTCTCTTTCACTACAGACAGTAAAGGCTTGAACAAAACCTTGTAAAGGTTTTCTCTAACTACCAAAAGCAAATTGAAAAGAAAAATGGGCGTATTGCAGGTTTCCCCCTTACGTCTGAAAGGCGTCAAAGAACAGATATTGCTGGCTTGCACCTTACACCTGAAAGGCGTGACGGAACAGATGCAAGAGCTGACAGATCATCGAATCCTAGAGGACCAAGATTGAATTCGAAATCCAAAGTTCATGCTATAGATGGATTTTTCAGATATGATGACAGAATATCTACATTTGCAACATGGCCAAAGTCTCACCCAATTCCTGCCCAGAGATATGTGAAAGCTGGTTTCTATTATTCTGGCGAAGGAGATAAGGTTATCTGTTCTTGGTGTAATCTTAACTTAATAGAGTGGGAGAGCTATGACATCCCAATGGAGGAGCATCAGAAGCATTCTCCTTACTGTTCATTTGTTTTAATGTTAAATCCTTTTCTCAGTTATCAATTATTGTGAAAATATTTAATAAAAATTTTGAAGCTTATATAATGTCTTGTCTTTCATTCCAATATATTTACCAATACCACTCAACATTCATCTGTCTAGTCACTAGGTGCATATAAGTAGATACTGCAATATGTTCAAATATCTTAATCGCTCAATTTTTTTAATGCCTGGATGATTGAGGAATAATTTGATTCTTGGCATTGATCTAGAATAAATTTTTCAATATGTTGCAATACACATGTACACATAATTAAAGTTTTAAAATATGTGTTTTTGAGAAGTAATTGCAACTAATAATTGTGTAAAATTGGAAATTCCATTATTATCTGTAGTTGATATTTCAATGAAGTTCTATAGCTCGCTACAATACAAATATCTACAACATACTCAACAAATCACAATACATATGCTAGAGCTCACTACAATACAGATATGTACATCATAGCCAACAATGTAATGTGCTAAAAGTCCATATGGCTTAATATTTGGTTCAATGAGTACAGTTATTGAAACATTCATTGGAATTTAGAAGTGGAATAGAATTCATTTAATGAACAAGTCTGAACTTGTCCATAAGGAGGTATTGCATCATCTGACAAATGTATTTATTGAAATTCAGAAGTGTAATAGATTTCATTTAATGAGCAAGTATGAACTTTCCCATAAGGAGGCATTGCATTATCTGACAAATCTGTTTATTTGTAGGTCATATTTCCACATATATCCTCAATGAACCTGGAAACAAGCCTGAACATGTAAATCAACTCAAAATTTTTTGCCTGTATTGCAATTATTAACTGCTTCATCAGCTTTTTCATTGCATGTTACAGTCCTATTGGACAAAAAGCTTTGACATCTATCTGATAGTTGTAACCTAACTGAGGATTAAATCTGCATACTGGCTGAAGCTACAGTAGCTAAATCCAATAATGCATCTAAGAAAAGGAAAGGCAATGGTTTGGGTGGAAACCAGAGAAAGAAGTCTTTAGCAAGTACTTCAAGTGCAAAGATTTCAGAGAGCTTTGAGGACTCACTTTCGAGTCTTTTAATGAGTAATGTGCCCACATCAGACTACACTGACGGGAAGCCTGCTGCATCCAGTTCGATTCAAGCCGGACAAGCCTTTATTAATAGAACATTCAATCTTTGTGGAACCAAGTACGTAATATATCAAGGCTCCTAAGGACGTATTAAAAACATATATTTGAAAGAATGGGAAGATGTTGAGGTGAAAAATGAAGAGATTAAACTCTCAGTACCTAAGTTAATTGTAATTTTAGATTACCTTGAATTCATAATGAGTGCTATTCAGAAAATTTCAGATGGTAAAAAAGAGGTGGACTCCAGTTATTACCTAGGCTCTGGGATTTATGTCACATGTGCATTTCCATATAGAAATGTATCTGTTAGATTTTGGAAAATGGCAAATGGAAGGAAATATCCTACTCCACAGGGTATTTCATTTAAGTTTAATGAATGGGATGAATTTATAAAAGTAGCACAGAGAATTTTCAGAAATATATTCCTGTGAACCCTGTATTCTGGATGAAGATAGGGCAGGTCAGGATGTTAATACATGTGAGGAGTGTAAAACGGCTGAGGAAACCTCTTGCAGGGGTGAGGTTAATTAGGACATTAAACTTTAATGGACAAAAATATTCCTAACTCGAAAGTTACTTGAAAAAAAAATTATTTTGTACATAGATGTGAGACAAAATATATAACCTAGAAATATGTAAATTAGCTATGGTGGTGAACATGGACTGAAGGCAACATATTCTGTGCAAAAAAGACAATGAAACCAATGTGAGTTTTCTTGGATGTCTGTATTTTAAAACCAAGATGGTTAAATGAAGTCAGCGCTTCAAAACAAAATGAAATAAAGGAATATAATAACAATATTTTATTATGTTACTATTTTTACAATATACAATTCTTGGATATATATGTTAGGCCCCAAATCACGATTGGGAACAACTCGAGATTGTCCTTGCACAAACTGAGGATCTTGAGTTGAGGCAAACATCTTGAGATTGGACAGTACATCTCGAGATTGGGCTGCACAAACTTCAGATAAGTTTGATATAATACCTTAGACAATTGCCCTTAGCTATAATCACTTTCTCTAGATTATCAAAAGCTCTAAACATGGTTGTGACTTCCTAATATAATCTGCCACAGAATAACAATTGCATAGAATAACAATCTGATCAAAGAAATGTGTACACTGTTACCTGCCTTTTTCTCAGATTCTTAATTGCAGTTCTATAATTGTTGGTTTGTTATCAGGTGTTTACTAATTGCACTTTGATAGCACTGACTCTTTCTATTAACAGGCTCATGAAATATGAATGATATTTACCCTTGACATTTTAAGATAGTGATTCCATCACAAAAGTTATTGGAATAATGAAATAACTATAAATGTTTAATGGTTAAACTTCATGACTTTTTAGTTCTTCACTACATTTTTTGAGCTATGTCTGAAACCCAGATTCACAGATTGAAATCACATTTCATGTAAAAATGGATACTTATATCTGCCTGACTCTCTGTCGTTATACAGAATAAACAAAAAAGGAGTCATCACAATGCCACAATAATTGCAATTATAACTGGCAATGACTACCTGACTGAGTGAGCACACACAATATTGCTTTCAATCCATTCATATTCATAAGACATAATTAGTTCAGAGAGCAGATTAGCTGGAGCAGCAAAAAAAAACTCGTGATTGCTGTGCCTTGGTGAGTTTACAATGGTGAAAGGATACACATCAGATGTGTGGAGTAAAACATTTTAAGGTCATTACAAATTTCAGATCGGGGTTACTTTACATAGATCTATGCATCTTGCTACCTCTTCTATGTACAATGCATTTGCCATATGGATTGTCAATAAGGCATCTTATTTTCAATATTACATTATCATTGTATCATTGTAGGCATTAATCTAAGGTTTGGATTCAACATTAAAAGATGGAAACATGACTTTTCCTACTTAAATCTATCTAGCTATAAAGGTTACAATGCAATATTTCAAAAAAAATTCAATAATTCAAACCGGTCTCATGAATATTACAGGTAAATCACCTGTTTCAGTACTACTATGGAGATTTTAAGACTTTGCATATTTCTTGTAGTATGTTTTTTTCTTACAATGAAATAGTATCAGGATTCAGCTGTGATTATGCAGAATGCACTTGCATGGACGACATGATAACCTGCATTGATGTCACAGCTCCTAGGTTCAAATATAGAGCTATAGTTACCATGCTCTATATGGATAATGTACAAGTGATAAATTTGATAGAAATTATTAAGAACGTATCAAATTTACAATATTTGAGTGTAATACATATGAGATATTTTAACTGCAAATGGCTTAGTGAATTGCCAAAACAGATATATGTTAAGACTAATATGTGTTTAAATTTTTCAACCAGCAGTCAAAATATTGCTCTACAATCTTCGACAACAGGCAAGAGTGCTACTGAAATGAGAGAGATAAAAGATAAGGTGTCAAAAGTGATAACAGATAAAATAGATAAGATTTCAACTAGCACTGGTGTCTCAAATATGCTATCAAGGTCCAATGAAGAATCCTCAATAGAAAATTCGACCTACTGAGAACATCAGATTACAATGTCTTCTATTAAAATACAGGTCACATTGATTTCAGTGTCTTTTTTGCACAGAATATGTTGCTTTCAGTCCATTCAGATTTATAAGACATAAGTAGTTGGGAGAGCAGAATAGCTGGGGCAGCAAAAAATCTTGTGATTGCTGTGCCTTGGTGAGTTTACAATGGTGAAAGGATACACATAAGATATGTGGAGTAAAACAGTTTGGGGTCGTCCTAGACATTTTAAAATACATAGATAGCACATAGATCTTTATATACAAAGAAAATTGAAAAAAAAAAGTTTTCCTATTTACATATAATCGTATGTTTATCAGGAAATGTGTGACTTCTCAGGATGTAACTATCACTGTTTCCAGGTGATAAATCGATCAATAGGTAACCAAAAAGATCCTCAGTTGCATCTACGTAAACGTCTAATAATTTCATTTGCATGCCTAATTGTCTTCCCAGTAATTTAATTTGTTGAATTTCTCTTGGATTTTTAAATAAAATGAAATAATGAGTTTTTAAAGATATATCTCGACAATATTTTCCCTGATGAAATAACTTTTGCAAAATCAAAATTAGACTAATGTTCCTATGATGTTATTCTCCACTAAAAAAATTTTCAATAAAAAAGTTGTTTAGAGTTGAAACCTGCATATCATCTGTCACTACTATGCACTGGTCATCATTAGGGTAAGACTTAAAATCCTATTCCATAGGCAGACCTTGCCTGTATTCTATATCAGTAGTGATCTCTTTCTCAGACTTTTTCTGCCAGTTGTTATAGAAATAATAAATTTTCTTAATATTTTGTGAAAACATTGCACTGATATTGTTTAACAGTTTCAAAACAAATGTAGATTTACCAGATCCGGTTGGACCACATATTATAGAAGTGAATGGATTCTTCAATAAAAATGGATCCATAAACCATGGTAGTTTGGAAGTGTAGAAGGTGTTAAGAGTTTATATCTGTGTACATACTCGTAATGAATGAGGTTGAGAAATGCAATGTTAATGTTTTTAAAATTTTTTTTCAGTGAATCCTCAGGAATCAGAGAATCCTGACTCTGAAGATGTCAATTCAAAGATTGAAAATAAACAGCTTACAGATCCAGAAGCTGAAAACAATGACCAGGATATGACCAGGCCTATATATGATCTTTTCATCGTTCCTGTGGTAGTGATTGGATTAGGAATATTTTCAGGATATAATCGCCATTATGTCTTCACCAAAGTCAGGAATCTTATTTCTATGGTTGAAAATCATATGTTATCTGTGGAGGAAATTGATGGGGACCAGACACAAGTTAAGGTATTGGAAAGGCTTGATGATGAATCTACATTTCTTTACACTGACTCTGATCTGGAATGGGATGACAGCATTGAAAGAAATACTGAGCATATTGTGGACGAAATTCATAATGAAATGGAGAGTAATCATTCATCAACCACTTCAATCGTCAATGTTAATCTTGATGATTACATGAATGCAATCAAAGTGATCGAAAAGAATACACCACAGAAAGATCAAGAAGAAGATTAGTGCCAAAATGATGTCAGGACATCCACTCCAAAACCACTAGACTTAAGATCATCGTCAACAGCATCCATTGGACTAGAAATTGATTCCAGTTAGAATGATGTCAGAACACCCACTCCAAAATCACTTGACCTAAGATCATCCTCTCCAGCATCCAAAGGACTGGAAAATGATTTTAGCAGATTTATGTGAGTCAAATTTTGAAAAAATGATGAATACAGAGAGTAAGACCAGATCAGGAAAGAAGTATAAGTAAAACATTCTCTTGACTTTAAGACATAAGTTTATATAAGCAAAAATGTACTAAAAATACATCAGTAATTAATGAAAATGACATTGATAGAGTCATTAATTCATAAAACATTACAAATTGAAATACATAGTTATAACATAGTAATTTCAAACATTGATATGAATGTATAAGATATATTGATGTTGGCTTTGTGAGGTTTAACATGTATTTTTTTTAAGATGAATCTATATCCATGATATTTTCGGGTTTTATGAAGTCATTATAATTTACACACATATGTGTACATTGTGGTACCATTTGGGAAGTAAATATATTTAATAAAAAATGTATTTCACCTTACAAATGATGTACCCCTCATTTACTGACATATTTATTTCAATGCATTGGGACAGAGTAACACAGATCTGAAAGAAGTAAAGCCGACAATATTGACAATATTTCACACATTTGATGTGTATCATTTCCTGATATTAACCTCACCAGGGCATAACATTTGCGAGAGTTTTCTGTGTCTGCTGTCCAGATACTTACATTTTATGCATCTGAATGGACTGAACTCATCCAATTCTGTGTGAAAAAGACACTGAGTTCAATGTGAGTTTTTCCGTATAAGCTAACATATTGGATACTGTAATATGGGGCAGTGACTGCAACACACTTTCTGATTCTAAAATGTAACTTATTGTGATGCACATATTTCAGATCAGTGTTACTTCATTGTAATGCATCTTGTAACTTCTCTTGTATAATCCACAAAAATTAGAAAAAAATTCAAACTGGTCTCATGAATATTGCAAGTAAATCACCTGTTTCAATTATTGCCATACACTCATTGCATTCTGCCCTTTCTTTTTGGATTAAATAAGATGCACATGTACAAAAATAAAAGTGCCCACAGGTACACTTAGGTCAAAATGGGCTTTACAGGCTGAACAAGGGAGGTTTCGAACCCTGTCATAGTAGTAATTCTCCCATTCATTTGAGAAGGAGCTGTCAACATCACTAGGCAGATGATCTAACATAAAAGCTGTTGCAAATGCCTTAAAAAGGTTACCCTCTGTTAGATTATTTATAAGCTCTTGCTCATAATTTAGATTTATATAGGTACCTTTGGGCACCCAGACAAAAACGGATGTAGCATACAAACACATGCTTTTGAAAAATAATTTTCTAACAGATTAACTCTACACAAGGAACATATGCAGCATCTTATTGTTTCCAATTCGTCAGAAACGAAGTGAACAAAGTCTGGATATTTTTGTCTGTTAAGAGATAATAAAATCCCCTAAGTTTAGCATGGAATTTTTAGCATGGAATTTTTTCTTCTCACATGGGTTAAAAGTAAGTGCTATGAATAAATTTTATAAATTCTGCATACTAAGTATGGCATATACCACCTTGGGTTTACTATGATAGATGCTATAAGTCATAATAATAATAAGCTAATTTTCAGAGGAAGAGTTAAAACTCAAAAAAATTTTTTTTTTAAAATACATACAGCATTAACTTATTTCAATAAAACTAACTCACGCTACAAAGGCTGGTATTGAATCATTCAGGAGAAGAAGAATCACAAATGCCTCCCTGAAATGATTTCTGTCTACCATAGAGACTAGTTCCATCAAAGTGACTGTCTTGCTCACAATAAGGTGTGGATAATACACATCTCTTTTCTTTCCCAAGAACACATTCATAACAAACTTCATATTCTTAACTTTTTTCTATTTTCAATGAGAATGAAGTACAGTCTGATAAAAACCTGATCCCTGTTTTAATGAGGCTAATGCACAGTGCAATAAAGACCTGAGCACTGCTTAGCAAGTCTGAGCAGTGAATGCTGAATTGTTGAATTGCTTCCCATTTCATAAAGAATAAAATGTCCCATTTCTCATTCATGTCTGACTTCCATATGTTCCTCTATGAAATAAGAGGATTTCCAATTAAAGTTCCATATGTTTCTCTATGAAATAAGAGGATTTCCAATTAAAGTGGAATGTCCTCTTTAACCTCACCCCTGCATGAGGTTTCCATATCAGCCTTGCACTCCTCCCATGTATTAACATCATGCCCTGATCTATCTTCATCCAGAAGTACTTGCTAAAGACTTCTTACTCTTACTTCCACCCAAGCCATCACTTTTCCTTTTCTTGGATTCATTATTAGATTTAAGTACTGCAGCTTCAGCCATTATGCAGATTTGAAGTTCAGTGAGGATACAAGTATGAAGTTAAAAGTATCAGATAGATTTGAAAATCTTCAATATAAATTCGGTGACATTCAGCATTAATTTGGGGGTTTATATTGATTTAGCTTGAGAGGTGTTAGCCAATTGAAAAGAGCCATATGCAATTGTAAAGCTTTGACCAATAGGATTGTAATATGCAATAAAAGGCTGCTGAGGCAGTTAATAATTGCAATACAAGCAAAAAATTTTCACTTGTAATACATGTACAGCCTTGTTCCCAGTTTCATTAAGGACAGATATCAAAATATGACCTAAAAATTAACACATTTTTCAGATGATGCAATCTTGTGAAATATTTCTCAGGAGACATGTTTATGGGCATGTTCAGACTTCTTGTTAAAATGAAATGTATTCCACCTAATATGTTCAAATAACATTTCAATAACTATACTCATTGACTCAGATATTAAGACATATGGAGCTTGTTTGTTGGCTGTTGTGCTACATATTATTATGCTGAGTTATAGCATATGGATTGTAGAAAGAAATTGTGTAACTTCTTGTCTATGATATACATATCTGTATTGTAATGATCTATAGATCTTGATTTGATTTTCAAATCCGGATACTAATGAAAATTTCAAATCATTATCACCTGTTGAAGATTTTTCTCAAAGAAAACACATATTGTTAAATTGAAATTTGTGTATGGAAGTAGTTTACAACATATTGAGTAATGTATTCTAGATCAATGCCACACAAAACTATTCTCAATCATCAAGGCATTTGAATATAGGATGATTAAGATATTTAAACACATTGGAGTGTCTAGTTAGATGCACTTAGTGACCAGATAGATCTTTCAGAGTACATTGGAATAAAAGACATTATGTAAACTACTAGATTTTTTTATAATATATTTTTTCTTACAACAAATGATAATTGAGAAAAGGATTTAACATTAAAACAAATGAACAGTAAGGAGAATGCTTCTGATGCTCCTCCATTGGGATGTCATAGCTCTCTCACTCTATTAAGTTAAGATTACACCAAGGACAGACAACTTTATCTCCTTCGCCAGAATAATAGAAACCAGCTTTCACATATCTCTGGGCAGGAATTGGGTGAGACCGTGTTGGAAATGTAAATATTCTGACATCATATCTGAAAAATCCATCTGCAGGATGAACTTCGGATTTTGGATCTGATCTGGGTCCTCTAGGATCCGATGATCTGTCAGCTCTTGCATCTGTTCTGTCACGCCTTTCGGATGAAAGATGTAAGCCAGTAACATGCCCACTTTTTTCTACTTTGCTCTTAGTACATAGAGCAAAACCTCCAAATCCTGGCCTCATATCCTTACTGTCATTAGAATTGTTAATTTCATTGCGATTATCACCAGGTAATCTGAAGGAATAACAAGACTTGGAAGCAGCCTTACAGATATCTGTACTTGATTCAGATTGGTTGGACATTTCTTAGAGGTTGATGATGGCAGAAAATTTACATTCAAAATGATATTTGACAATTTTGTATCCATTTATATATAATTTTCCTATGTAACGTATTGCTGAGATTGATTTTTAACAAAACAAAATGATGAAATGTTTCCATTTATCAGGCTTTAACTAGTTTATAAAAGCACAAGATATATACAGAAAACTTGGTAAAAAAGAACACCTCAAATTAATGCAGTTATCCTACTAGTTGATTAGATTTGGTCCGAAAATTGACATAATATTGAGAAAAATGTTAGATGTGAGGGTATTTGGTCAGGTTAGTTTGAGGTCTTTCACAAATATTAACACCAGAGAAAAAAGATAAGTTTCTCATTAGTACAGCCTACAAGTTATATTTATTCATTCACAAGTAAATGGACTCAGGTTCTTCTCTAAAATTTTTAGTCGATTTTTTTTCAGGAATATTCTTGTGTCTATTTGTTTACTTGTAAATTTACAAGATGGAGTTCACTCTCAAGTTTAACTCAGCAACATTCACACCTATGTACATCATTTGGTTGGATATGTTGCACCATCAGGTAGCAATATACCTATATCTTAACTGTATGTTTATATGTTGGAAGTATTGCACCATCAGCTAGGAATCCGTATATCTGAACTGTTGGCCTTGTAAATTTAAAATATGCAAGTCATTCTATGGACACATTGGATAACTCACATTGGTTTCAGTGTCTTTTTTGCACAGAATAGGTTGCTTTCAGGCCATTCATGTTCATCAGACATAATTAGTTCAGAGAGCAGATTAGCTGGAGCAGCAAAAAAAAAACTCGTGATTGCTGTGCCTTGGTGAGTTTACAATGGTGAAAGGATACACATCAGATGTGTGGAGTAAAACATTTAAAGGTCATTACAAATTTTAGATCAGGGTTACTTTACATAGATCTATGCATCTTGCTACCTCTTATATGTACAATGCATTTGCCATATGGATTGTCAATAAGGCATCTTATTTTCAATATTACATTATCATTGTATTACAAATATGATTTGTTAACATAGTTTTAGGCATTAATCTAAGGTTTGGATTCAACATTAAAAGATGGAAACATGACTTTTCCTACTTAAATCTATCTAGCTATAAAGGTTACAATGCAATATTTCAAAAAATAATTCAATAATTCAAACCGGTCTCATGAATATTACAGGTAAATCACCTGTTTCAGTACTACTATGGAGATTTTAAGACTTTGCATATTTCTTGTAGTATGTTTTTATTCTTACAATGAAATAGTATCAGGTTTCAGCTGTGATTATGCAGAATGCACTTGCATGGACGACATGATAACCTGCATTGATGTCACAGCTCCTAGGTTCAAATATAGAGCTATAGTTACCATGCTCTATATGGATAATGTACAAGTGATAATTTTGATAGAAATTATTAAGAACCTATCAAATTTACAATATTTGAGTTTAATAAATATGAGATATTTTAACTGCAAATGGCTTAGTGAATTGCCAAAACAGATATATGTTAAGACTAATATGTGTTTAAATTTTTCAACCAGCAGTCAAAATATTGCTCTACAATCTTCGACAACAGACAAGAGTGCTACTGAAATGAGAGAGATAAAAGATAAGGTGTCAAAAGTGATAACAGATAAAATAGATAAGATTTCAACTAGCACTGGTGTCTCAAATATGCTATCAAGGTCCAATGAAGAATCCTCAATAGAAAATTCGACCTACTGAGAACATCAGATTACAATGTCTTCTATTAAAAGACAGAGGTCCTCAGTGGCCTAGTGGTTAGCAAGTTTGGCATCTAATCATAGGCTGTCACCTCTGTGGGTTCGGATCCCACAAGTGGCAATTCTGAGGACCTGTCTCAATATGACCCAGGCTGTTGTATTGCACCATCAAGTAGGATTGTTTGATTAACCTATCATCTATCATGTAGATCATAGCATTGTTATTCTTATTCTGACTACAATATGTTCACAACACTACTATCATTACACCATCACCTAGCAATAATCTTATTTTCATCTATTATACAAGGAGGACCAGTAATATACCATCAGCTAGTATTAGTCTGTGTCCCAGATCACCCATCAGTCTCCACTATTGCAACATCATCACCCAATATAGTGATCTACAGTTCTCAAGTAAATGGCCTCAGATTCAAATAAGTGCTATCACGTATTGCACCATCAGCTAGCAATATTCTGGTGTTCTCACCCTGTAAATTTACAATATGTACTTATTTAGAGCAGTACCTGTACTAGCCACCCAATATTGCACCATTACCTCCCAATAACCTATCAATAGTGATCTAGATCATTTTCCGATCACTTTAGATCAATTTTTACGACTTATGTCAATCGATTGACCCACCTAGTACTACTAATGTTTATTACCACATTCAACTGTTTATAAGAAATTAGGGGTCTCCAGAGTGTGAAGAAAGACCAAAAATGCACAGAGTCTAGATAAATTGATTGATGCCAATTTGATGGACAGCTCCAATATTCCACATCCACCACTGCTCACGCCTTCTTCTGTGAGCCTGCGTGGGAGTTCTGTATTTGGGAGTGCACCATTCCAGGATAGTGAACTGCATATCCTTAATAGAGTGACCAGTTCCAGTGAAATGTTTGGATACAGAGGTGACTCTATTATCCTTGGGTTTGTTAACAGATAGTTTATGCTCGTAGATTCTTGATCTAAAGGCTCTGTCACTGAGCTCACATGACAATGTTTTAGGTAAGTCAATAGGTTTGTATTTTTTACCTGTGATTTTACAGGTGACCAAATCAATCTTATTGATAATGGGGCAGTAAGTACATCTACCCGGTCGTGTACAGTGAGTGGGTATTGTTCTGGGTGGTTCAATTTCCTTTGATGGGCATGAAATTGAGGCCTATGTAAGCGTATCTCTATGGTTTGGTAGTCTTTTGAAGCCAATGATTGGTTTAGTAGCGAATGTGTCTGCACAATCAGCACTATTTTCAATTATATTCCAGTTTTTGTGAATATAATGTTTAATTTCAGGATTAGATGGATTGAACATTGTGGTCATGACAGGAACTTTTGTTGGTTCTTTTGTCTTGCCTTCAAGTAACTCATCTTGAGTATACTTGCATGCCTTGAGCATGTGTTTTTTTAGTTGTTTGAATGGATATCCTCTTTTCAGATAATATCTTATCAAATTAACACCATTTTCAATGAAATCTTCATCTCTGGAGCAAATCCTTCTAATTCTCAGGAATTGGCCATATGGGCCCTTCGTGTGACATGGGCCATGATGGGCTGAGTCATAGTGTAAGTAGAGGTGAGTGTCTGTGGGTTTCTCATACAAGGTGGTATATAATTTTCTATGTTCATCAATTTTGACTTTTGTGTCTAAGAAATTGATGTCATTTTCGCTCACCTCTGATGTGAATTTGATTTTCTCATGAATACTATTTAAGTATTTGATGAAATTATCAAGTTCATCCCTACCATGAGGCCAGATCATGAAAATATCATCAATGAATCTGAGCCATAAAGTGGGCTTGAGGGGCCATCCATCTAAGGCTTTTGTTTCGAACCTGTCCATGAATAAATTGGCATAATTTGGTGCCAGTGCAGTCTCCATGGCTGTTCCCCCTGTTTGTAAATAGTGGTCTTCATTAAATGTGAAGTTCATACTATGTAACACCAATTCTAAAAGTTGTAAAATGTAAGGTGTAATTGGTCTAGGTGGGTGGCCACTGCCAAGATCCCCTCTCTATTGGGAATGTTGGTGTATAAGGATGACACATCCAGTGTGACCAGAACTGCATTCTGGGGGGGGGGTGGTCCTACTGTTTTAAGTCTACTTATGAAGTGCTGGGTATCTCTGACATAGGATTTTGTTTTTGGCACATAATTTTTAATATGTGCATCAACAAACTTGCTTAAGTTACAAGTTGGGTGACCTATGGAGCTACAAATGGGTCTTCCTGGGACTTGTTTTTTGTGAATTTTAGGTAGTAGGTAAAATCTACCAGCTTTTGGATCTTTGATGTTAAGATAGTCCAAGTTTTTCTCAGTGATAAGTTTGCAGTTTTTCATTTGTGTAAGTGTCTGGCAAATTTTACCTGAGATTTTTTGGGTGGGATCTTCTTTTAGTTTAGTGTAGAAATTACTATCACTAAGTTGTCTGTACCCTTCACGTAAGTAATCTGTGGTGTTCATGATTACTACAGCTGAACTTTTGTCAGCTTTTTTAATTACTATGTGTGGGTTGTTCCTGAGATCTAGTAATCCCTTCCATTGGTCCTTGGAGAGATTTGAGATCGGTCTTTTGTGGACAGTGTCTTTCAAGAGGTTAACTTTGAAAGCTCTTTTGAAAGCATCCAATGTTTTATTGTGTGGGTTTGGTCTCCAAGTAGATTTGTTGTTAAAATATTTATGTATAGATTTGTATGGGTCATTATTTGGTTCCTCTTGTTTATCAGAGGATGCATTTTCATTCATGAAATCTATGATACTTTGTGATGCCATAAGATCATTATGTTCATCCTGAGGTCTAAAAAAATTGCATTAATTCTAGACGTCTGTGAAATTCTTTAAAATCATTCCAAATTTCTGATTTATCAGGGCCTTTTGGTGTTGGGCAAAAGGTGAGCCCTTTTTCCAAGGCGCTGACCTGGTGTTCATTGAGTTCATAGTTAGAGATGTTAATAACATTATGACCTATGTAGCTTTCAAATGTAGTTTCAGGTGGTAAAATGCCTGGTGGGGCATTAATTGAGGCTAGTTCAATGTCTGCTTTGATGGAAGCCATTGTAACAGATTTATAATATCAAACAGATATTGAAATTTACTAAGGTACTTTTGCCAGGCTATTTTGCACCTGTGCATTTATTGTAAAACAGATGAGTTTTAGATATTACAGTGGTATGTATATCATAGGTTATGCACTGCTTATTGGCAAAAGATATAGATAGACTTTTACATATGGGTTAAAACTGGGTATATTCAGTGTCTATTTATTTAAATAGTTTTTTCAGTTGAGAAACAAACTGTTGTAATTGGTTGTTCTCAGTCCTCCTGTTTGGTCTTGGTTGCTTAGCAGGTGGGGCTCTCCTCCTTTTAGCAATGACCTGTCTTCTCTCCCTGGGTTTAGGGGGCTCATACTGGCATTTGCTTTTCTCTGCAAGTAGGGGAGCCAAGCCAAGGTCTCGCTTCTTAAGGGATTCCTTGATCTCTGTCACTTGGTTGGGTTCTAGGAGACGTGCTAACTCATCATAGTCCTTCATGAGGCTCTCCTTAGTGCTGCTATATTTGTGAAATAGATCATCCAGAAGGACTTTGGTAAGTTTTTCCTTGCACTCCTTAATGATAATTTCCCATGATTTACCCACCTTATCACTCCTGTTACTACTGCAGTTGTATTTAAACTGCGCACAGGCTGGGTAGGTTCCTTTCAATAATTCTGTATGCATTCTATTAATTTGACTGACAAAACTAATCTTTCTCCCTTGATTAGTTTTAATCCTGAGGTAAATCAGTTTGGCTTGTCCTGATATATATAGTCCATATGTATGTGGGCCATTATTACATGTTTAGTTGCATCTTATATTGTTGGCATATGGACACGAAACTCAAGTTCACTCTTGTATGTGTTAAATAGGTAATTTCTAATTGGCAGTGTTAAGTTCATCCTTAATATGGACAAAAAACACTATCATGTGATGAGCGCAGGTTTGGTGAAACTTCAATGGTTGTCAATTGTGTTTATGCTTGGGTGGTGAACCAATGTCATAAAGTTATGATACAATTGAAAACAAAATAGGTGAAAAGTGCAAACCCTTTTTGTGAGAGTTTGTATGGTTTATTGACATTTGTATGAGGTGTCATAAAACACAGTGAATGTACTAATGAAAAATTACAATTCTTATTGGCAGTAATTTAATATAGGGCGAAATATCTATAAAAAAGTGATTAATGGTGAGTCTGAAGTTTGATGCACCTCAGCACTTAAGTAATTATTTATTATTACAAAGTATATTTTATTATATTTTGCTGAAATAAAATAATAAATAAAAGTCAATGTGTTTTAATTGTCTTTACATCAGATGGTAGTGGTTTGAGCGCTTAATCTGATTTAGGGATGATGATTTTGGCCCTTTTACAGGGTGGCACAAATAAGCTAAGTCTTGTTGGTTTTCGGCTACACATTTGTGTGATGAAGTCTGATTCTTGCTCAGAGGTTGTGCCTGGCATTATCCTGGTGGAAATCAGTGTGGCTGTTGCTGCAGATGATCCGCTGGTTAAGGGTTCAGGATCACACACATCACAGTTGGGAGCTACAGGGGCAATGTCCTGAGTCAATGTCTCTACTGAAGCATGGGTCTTTATTGGCTCATGCTGGGACTACTGACTTTTTTGAAAAGTGAGGTGAGTATATCCATGGATGTAGGTGTTTGGTATCCAATGGTATCCTGTAGATTTTGGCTTCCATTAAATTCTGGTTTGGCATCAGTGGCTTCCAGTGCACCATCCTTGGCTTCCTTAGGTGTTTGGTTGCCCCTTGAGTAGCCGGCCTGACAGTTTAGTAGGCCAATTTGGGTGGTGGGTGTAGCTGGTCTAGACAATCTCGGTTTGCAGTATATGATATCACTATTGAGTATGTCACAATGAAGATATTCTAACTCTCTTTGAAGCTAGCAGCTGTAAGCCCATCTTGGAAGGCCACTACCTCATCTAGGGTTAAGATGATAAAGGGCTCGGTATTTGTAGCTTTATCAACCATTTCCAAGCAGCTTATTTGGGTGTTAGTTTCTCTGGACATCCTTGTGCATAGTAGGTCATTTTCTACTCTGGCTATATTCTTAGTGATTCATCCTCATTTTCTGAGTCACTTAATGTTAGATCCATGTACACATTGATGATGTCCATGGTTGGTGCATCCTGTGTGTTTGCAGGGTTGCGTGACTGGGAAGTAGAGGGTTGTTGATTTGCTATTCTAATCATTTGACAAGAATGCTGCTGTAACTGGTATCTAATGCAACTGGTAAAGTGCTTTTTTGAGTTCTGGGTCAGTATTCACAAACAAGGATCAGTGAAGATTAGATAAAATGTCAGAAATGATCAATTTTCGATAAACAAAGATTAGTATTCATGAAACATGAATTTTGGATTAAATTTGATCCATGTACTTTGATGGATTAACTTTCCGATCAAGGCAGATCTTTTAATCAGCCACTACAGAGACATAGGAACTAATGGTTCCATGAATAACATTTGATGCATTGTTCAGTGATAACTTCTTTTTCCCTATTGATCTGATCTCAATCATTGTTATTGAATATCGCCCTTGGATATTCCTTCTGGCATGGGTCGCATGGGTGTACTTAATGTTCTTCACAATAGAGGTTGCGCACTACGTTTTTATGTCCCGTAATGTAAATATGCAGAGAATTAGGTTAATGTTTACGTTACGGGAGATATTTCATGTTATGCACTACCACACCAGTTTTGAAGACTTTGTACAGATTAAGGCCAAAGATACTTAAATGTATGTTTGATGTGTATTAACAACCTATTTTGACCTATCACCATAAATATGTTTTGTACAAATAAAGTATGTTTTTCCAATTAAAGATATATAGACATGTTGTTTTATATATAAAATAAAAGCCAGAATAAAAATTGCCTTTGAAAAACAAACAATGTCTTTTAAACAACATTGTATAACAGTGACTTAAATGAGTTTGGCCTGAAATATCATGATCACAATGATGGATTTCTCAAGGAAATGGTTGGCTGTGAAAATTTGTTCTTTTACTGTTCATTTTATGTTCTAAAGTTACAATGAGTGTTATAAATGATTGTACACATATTTCTTTAGATATAAATTCATCAACTTTCAAAATATAAAATTTACGAATACACTAAAAACATTAAGGGAGACTGTGTACGTAAGTCAGGCCTCACTTGCGTATAAAGCATTAATTTTTACCATAGTTCTGTCTAGACATGACATTTTACACAATAATGTATGACGTCACACATGCATTTTTAACGTTAGCGGAGGTGAAAAACATAGTGCACAACCTTTCTATATAACTATATGTCGCTCACAGTAAAACTTGGCATGTGAAAATGGGCATCTTCTCTGCACTAAAATGTCCATCTCTATCATTTATCATTGGACACTTTTCAATAATTTGTGTTTTTGTTTTTTGTATTTCGACAAACTGAATGGTCTGTACACACTATGGCTAGAGATATATTTGGTGTTTAGATTGTATAAAACACAGCCTTTCAGTTCATAATACTTACCCATATTCTCATCCCAAGATTAGGAGCTCTGTCTCTCACGATAGGTCTGGCCTGTTGAGTTGTCTGATTCTTTCCAAGTCAGGTTTTTGGGTTCTCCTGAACACTATGCATATTTCTAAGCTTGGCGCTTCATGTGCATAGTTATGGTTTGCTGGAATTTTTTATTTCAGTACGGAAGACAATGGCTGTGTTCAAAGCATTTTGCGTTACTTTCCATGAGGTTTGCAGCACCTGGTGCTGTAGGTACATGATGTTTGAGTAAAGTAGGGGCTGAAATACTTGGGACTACGGGAGGTACCTGTACACTAGAGTTAGAGTTCTGAAGATGAAGATTAATCAATATGCAACTAGTACAGATTTTTAGGACATGTGTGATTCTAGAGACTTTGTTACTATTTAGAATTCTAGCCAGGCTTTTTGGGACTCACTGTAATTTTTACCACACAGCCTTTAATAGCTGTGCGGCTATTGTTTTCACCCATAGTATCGGAATGGGTGGGTGGCCAGTTTAAAAAATGCTTGTCCAGGGAGTATCTCAGAGCTCATGAGGTCTGGGATTAAGATACCTGGTAGAAACATTGGTTCAGGGTTGTAGGTGTGCATCATGATGGTGTGACCTTAATTTGACCTTGGTCTTGTTGCAGCTAGATTGACTTTAAAAGCCTGTCCGGGCTATATCTCAGAAACTGTAAGGTGTATGAAGTAAGCTGATACTTGGTAAAGATATTAATTAATGGGTATGGGTGTGAACGTCATGGTGTGACCTAGATTTGATCTTTAACCTTGCTGCAGTGACCTTAACATTTAACATTTTGTCCTGGCTATGAGTTAATATTGGTAAAGGCATTGATTACGGGGTGACAATTTGCAATGTCATAATGAGGCACAGATTTGATGTTTGATCTTGCTGTAGTGAC
This sequence comes from Sabellastarte sp. h YS-2021, assembly GCA_964017235.1. Taxonomy (NCBI): domain Eukaryota; kingdom Metazoa; phylum Annelida; class Polychaeta; order Sabellida; family Sabellidae; genus Sabellastarte; species Sabellastarte sp. h YS-2021. The sequence continues at coordinate 109,950,783 of OZ024934.1, forward strand.
GTTGACCTTTAAAATCTTGTCCTGGCTGCATCTCAGAAACTGTAATGTAAAAGAGGAAGATACTTGGTAGGGACATTATTTAGGGTATTTATGTGTACAGTGTCATTATGTGGCCTTGATTTAAACTTTGACTTTGCTGTTGTGACTTTGATCTTTAATATCTTGTCAGAGCTGTAATTTGGAAATTGTAAGGTCCAGGAATTGTTTAGAGGGAGTAAGTGTGCAGCATCATGGTGTGATTTGACCTTTGACCTTATTGTGGTGACCTTGGCTTGTAAAATCCTGTCATCACTGCAACTGTAAGATGAAGGAAGTTGATTTATTGGAAGGTTCATTGGTTAGGAAGTGTAGATATGTTAACTCGTGGAGTGACCTTTAACCTTGACTCTGCCAAAATTGCCTTCCTACCAAATTGGAGGCATATTACCCTCATCGTAAAGATATATGGATTCCTGCAACTGACTATTATATTGATTTTTTTCTTATATGTGCTATTGCCATTGACAGATGTATTCGAATTAATAAATTTTACAGCTTCAAATCTTTGTTTTACTAATTAATTCTGCCATCTTGCTATTGAATTATCTTCTTTCAGTGATTTATCTTTACAGACATTTGGTCTCTCTTAAATGTTATTTTCTCTGCTTAAACATTATTTGGACCTTTATATATCTGACATTTTGCATATTTCATGATCTTTGTACTGTTTCACTTCTGTATCTCATACTGTTGAAAGCTCTTTCCACAGGCTGTAGGGTTCTGGTATTTCTGATGCTATTTTATATTGCACTTGGACGGATGCTACACACAGAGAAATAAACAACATCATGTGTGCAAAATGTGTACATAATGCACACATCTATGTAAATGATGCTGACACGCACAATAATGAATACATATAATGATTAATTTTTTATGCAAGTCCATATTACTGTCATATTGGGACAAATGTCGGCATTACCACTTATGCATTTGTAGTTCTTCATTCAGAAGTCTAGGGTTATTTTGTTATTATTACATTATAGGTAAGCTTGTGGATTTATATTTTCCTGAGCGTCTTTTGTGGAGTGTTAAAGTACATGAATATGAAATATGTCTTTATTGGTTCCTTGTCATGCAACTCCCACTGAGTGATAATTTCTTATTTTTGTGTTTATTATCTGATGCTTTTAAAACACAGGTGAAGAATTTGTACCTAGGGACATATTCAGAAAATATAACTTGTTTGTTGAACGTCAATATAGTGTAACATGCCAAAGGGTTCAGTTGGAAATAAAGATCTTGTTAAACAGGAAAAACATTTATTTAGCTTAGCAAAATAAATACTGGAAAATATTTAACATTTACTTTACAAGTCCTTTACCATTTACTTGAACTGGTATGAAGTTGAAGCAATATTAAATTTGTATCAAAATGCCCAAAACTACAGAATGTCTATCTGCATGGCCTTTTATACCAAAAAGCTGGGTCAAAACCTTGACTTTCAAAAGTCTGCATGATAAATTCCCCCCTTATTGGCCAAAACTTGCCCCAAATATTTGACACCAATTAATCCCCCCAGAAACACAAACATTTTGAGTTTCTCATACCAATATGGCAACTCCCAGACAACACATGCACATGTAGAACAATCAAAGTATATAATGCACTAAGGACAATTTAAGCTGCAACAATAAGGTAAAACATTTGCAAATATATGTATGTATGTTTAACATTCTACTATTAAAACATTAAAGGGTAAATTATTGTTTGTCAGGTCATGTTTATGGTCCGTCGGATAATAATGTGGTTCGTCGGATCGTAACATTACCTTCCTCCCCGTCAAAAAGGAGTTTGACCTCAAACCTGAAATTTGTGACAAAAAATAAAAACACGCAACAATAATGTCAGTATTTAATGATACAATATTTACATTACACTTTCAAATCTCGGATCAGCTGATAACAAATATCTTGAATATCTATCTGGTTTTGGCAAAAAGTCTCTATACACTGGTCTTGAGGGTTCTGGTAGATCCAAGGGAATTAACTTCCACTCCAGTGATGGATGAGTTGGCGACGAAGGAATCCAGGTAATCGGAGAAGTCCCTCTATCCATAGTGGTGGATCCGGCAACAACTTCAGTGACAATCCTGGGTGGTGTCGCAGAAACAGTATCCTCCTTGTAAATCAATTGATAGCTTGTCCTCAGAAAATGAACAGCCTGGAGTCTTAGGAGGACTACTCTGATTGTCATAGCTGGACAATTCTCTCAGAAGGGAACGTGACCTCTCTTCCCTCATAGGAGGGTTGGTGGTAACGGATCTGCCATCACAAGGAGTTCTGTCTAAGATCGGCTCTCGATGAGGCAATCCCTTGTGACACCTCTTGTGATGATCCCTCAGAAGGCACTTCCTCCTCATAGGAAAAATGAAGCTACATCCAAAGCCACATCTAGCCATCTGATCATGTAGTTCACCCTCATGCTTATCTAAAGCCACTTTAGATGTTGAGGTGTATGAGCAATATCTACAGCAAAATCTCTCTCTGAAACACAAGAAAAAAAATCCTTACAAATTGATGTGAAAATCAGAATACTTCTTTGGGAGCTTTACATTTCTGCCTGTTCTGGTCGTTACAGAAGAAACACCTTTGGACACATTCCCAGTGACATTTCCCTCAACTGCTTTATCATCAGAGTGGTCTGATTCTACTACTTCCCCTGACAAATTATCTTCGACCTTATTGTTTTGATTCCGCATTTATACATTTCCATAACAAGGTTTAAGTCTGTCATGATGTATGACCTTAACCTTATTTGTAAACTTGACCCTATATAACAGATCAGACAACTTTTCAACCACTTCAAATGGACCTGACCAACGACACTGTAATTTAGGACTTATACCTTTCTCTTTGGAAGGGTCAAAGACAAAAACTTTATCACCCTGCCTATAGCTATTGGTATTTGACCTAATATCATATTGACGTTTCTGCTGGTCACTAGCCTCAAGCAGTTTTTCCCTAGCTAACTCATGAATCTTGGCCAGGTTTTTCCTCAAACAATGTATATAAGAAGCATATGTAATGTTCTTCCTTATCTGTATATACATAAGATCTGTATGCAAGCATAAGAAGGGGAAGGTTAGAATTCCAAACCCTTTGATCTGATGCTACAAATTTGCTCAACATGTCCTCAAGTGCATGATTAAATTATTCTACTAATCCATCACTTTGTGGACGATATGGTGTAGTCCTTCTCTTATCAAGGTTCAATAATTCACAAAGCTGCTAAAACAACATAGACTCAAATTGAGCCCCTTGATCTAAATGAATGGATAATGGTATCCCAAATCTACTAAAAAAATTATCAACCAGTTCCTTGGCTATGGTTTCAGCCTCTTGATTCGGCATGGGGAAGGCTTCTACCCATTTCGTAAAATAATCACTGACAATGTAAATATACTTATTTTCCAAATTACTCTCAGGCAGTGGACCTAATATATCAACAGCTACACGCTCCATTGGAGCTCCAACTAGATACTGCCTCATAGGATGGTGAGCCTTCTTATTGGGAGATTTATGTTTTTGGCACTGTGGACAGTTCTGACACCAATTGGTGATATCAGACTTGTATCCACCCCAATACCCTCTTCTACTCATCCTACCTATGGTTCTCCTAACACCAAAATGTCCAGATCATTTCTGGCTATGAATTTGGGAAAACAATTCCTCTCTCATTGGAGAGGAAATCACTAATTGCTATGATGATTCCTTTATTCTGGAATCAACCCACCTTCTATACAGAAAGTCATCTCTGAGTTCTAGCCTATCCCATTGTGCCCAATAACTCTTTACTGTAGTAGAATACTTGGCAATGTCATGCCATGAAGGCCTACTTTCTTGATTTTTCCATTCAACAATCTTTTTCAAATCCTCATCCTGGGATAATGCCTTCAAATAATTATTTGAAGATATTAACTTGAGCCAACCTTCACCCAGTTCATTGGAACTGCTATCATTTTCTAGCAAAATATCAACATCTGTATTTGATCTATCAGAAATACTGCCTGTGCCTCGATTGCCATGCTTCATTACTGAGGAAGCTGCACAATTCAGAACACTCCCAGCACCTGCTAGATTCAAATTTTGATCTGTACTTTGTTCTTGACTTAAATATATGCAGTTACATTCATCTGACTGAGCCAAATAAGCTCCCTCCCTACATTCTATTCTATCACAATACTTGCAACCTTGGCATGGTCGTCTTGATAATGCATTACCATGCAATTTACCAGCACGATGTTCAATGGTATAGTTTTAAGTTGCCAACAACTCAGCCCAACGACATAACTGGCCTTCTAGATTTTTGAAGTTCAGCAACCACCTCAATGAACCATGATCAGTTTTGATGGTAAATTTTACCCCATACAGATAAGTGTGAAAATGTTTTATAGCTTCGACAATAGCCAAAAGTTCTCGCCTTGTGACACAGTTCCTCTCTGATTTGGACAAGACCTTGCTAAAGTAAGTGATGACCTTTTCTTGACCACCTTGTTTCTGGGACAAGATAGCTCCTATACCTACACCACTAGCATCTGTGTCTAAAATGAAGTCTTGTTCTATATCAGGATAAGTCAAAGTTGGTGCAGACACAAGGCATGACTTAAGCTCAGTGAAAGCATCATTACACTCACTTGTCCAAGAAAATTTTGACATGTGTTTTTCTGTCAGTCTGGTTAGGGGTTTAGCTATTGTTGAGAAATTCCTAATGAACTTCCTGTAATAGGAACATAGTCCCAAGAAACTCCTACCTTGTTTAACATTTTTTGGAACAGGCCATGTTTGTACTGCCTCAACCTTCTCAGGATTTGTTGAAATACCTTCACTCGAAACAATATGCCCCAAGAATGCTACTTTGTGTTTACACAGATTGCATTTCTTTGGAGACAATTTCAAATTTGCCTGTCTCAATCTCTCAAAAACTTGGTTTAAATGTAGAATTTGTTTTTCAAATGTGTCACTTTTAACAATAATGTCATCAAGGTATAACAAACAGATGTCATATTGCAACCCAGATAGAACTTTTTCCATTAATCTTTCAAATGAACTTGGCGCATTTGTTAACCCAAAAGGCATTACATTAAATTCATATAAACCACTTTGGGTGGTGAAAGCAGTCTTTGATTTGTCTTCTGGGTACATTTCCATCTGCCAGTAACCACTTGATAGATCTAAAGTACTAAACCATTTTGACCCATTTAATGATTGAAGGCAATCATTTGGGTTTGGAAGGCTATAGGAATCTTTTATGGTGACATCATTTAACTTACGATAATCAATACAAAATCTACAGGATCCATCTTTTTAGTCACCAACACTATGGGTGATGAGCATGGACTGTTTGACTTTAACTCCTCTTCAAGTTTGGCAATCCTTACTTGTAATTCTTGCACAGTAACATTTTCAGTGTCATTTGCACACTTTGTTTCTTTGAGAGACCTTAATGGTAATCTCCTATCTCTACTTCTATGAAAAGCCTCAATTTCTATAGCTTTTTTTTTTTTTTTTTTTATTAGCCTCTTTAGTAGATGATTATTACAAAACAGATGTTACATAAGTTACATCAATTAACGCATACATCAGTCACATAAATGGTCATATAGTTTTCCATACCTTTGTTTAAACACCTTCACATTGTTAGTAACTGTAAAAGATTCTTTCAGAACTCTAACTTTATTTTTGACATGTGCAATATAGTCTGGAAACCAAATCCTTTCTTTATTATTTTTTTTTAAGTTAATGAACCATTTGCCAAGTATGATAACATAGTTATACGTGTAATAATGTGTGTCAGTTGTAGAGGTTTTAATGATACCAAGAAGCACTTCACATATTGAAAGACTAAAACTTTCCCTCGTAAAAGAATTCAACCAGTCAGAGACGTTCATCCAAAAGTCTTGTGATGCGGCACAGTAGTAGAAGTGATGTTCAATGGTATCTATACATAAATTACAGTAATTGCAAACAGCAGAATTAACAAGATTCCACTTAAAGAGATTGTACCCACAATTGACAGTCCTGTGTAAGATTTTGAATTGGAAACTTTGTAAATACGGTTCTTTACTTATTTTATGAGCCAGGCTAAAAATTTCAGACCATTCTAGTTTTTCTAAGAATGGAAATAAGTCAATCCACGTGTACAGTGCAGTTGGAGCTTTAATTTTATTATTTACTAATTCCCAGTATATCTCTGAACTTTTAAGTTTAAATAATTCTTTTGTTTTTTTATTAATTTATATGTTAAATTCAGACAACCTTTGAAAACTTTCTGTATGTATTTGAAACTTACGTTTCCATGTTACCGGTATTGCTGAAATAAGACATTGTATATCAAGAATGGTTGCTCTACACTTAAATTTTCTTTTTAAATTTTTTGCAGGGATTAACTTTTTTTTTTCGTCTAAAAAGTCGATAATTTTTAGATTTAAGAATTCATCACTCATCCCGAGCATTCTAGGAGTTAAAGGAGCATTGTTCACTAGAATAAATTTGTTCATAAAAACATACTCATTATATAGCTCTATCATTGTAAGTGGCTGTGTACTTTTAATATCATACCAGCAATTTAGTACTTGATGATGAAAACTTCCAATTTTACATGGGCTAACATCAGACACTTGTAACTTATGATCCAACAAGAGAGAATTTAAATTACTTAATATGAGGAATAAGTTTTTCCATTTGCCTCTACTTCTCTGTAGTCTTTTAATCCAAAAGGCTTTTTGTGCATTATGAAAACTGGTAATATCTGGTAGCTTTAGTCCACCATCTTTTATGTTGGCAATCATAGTTTCATATTTAACTCTTGGAGGTTTATTATTCCACAAAAAGTTCAAAATAAGTCTCTTTAATTTTTCTAGCACATATGGAGGAGTGTATAACATACTAAACAAGTGTGTAAATTGGGACAATATCAAAGATTTTATTATTACAATGCGTCCTTTCCATGATAAGTTGCGCTGTTTCCAAATTTGAATAATGGTTTCGACTTTCCTTAACTTTTCATCGAAATTTCTTTTTGTTCTCTCTGCAGCATCGGTTGAAAACCAAACTCCCAAAGTTTGAAAAGAATCTAACTTTATACGTAATTCTTTAAGCCGGTCTGGTAATGAAATAAGTATATTTCGGAATGGGCCTAATGGTATTATAACAGTTTTTTCCATATTTAATTTTAAACCAGAAATTTTTTGAAATGCATTAAAGTGATTAATAGCTTCTTCAAGACAACTTAAATTTTCTAAAAAAATGGTTGTATCATCTGCTAGTTGGCAAATTTTATATTCTGTGCCTGCAATTTTAATTCCTTTAACACCCTTATCAGATTTCAGAGACAATGATATAATCTCTGAGACTAATATGAATAAGAAAGCAGATAGCGGGCAGCCTTGTCGGACTCCCCTTGAGAGTTTAAAAGATGGAGAGAGGTGCCCATTGTTCACTGTACATGATGTGATATTATTATAAAGAAGTTTCACCCATGAAATAAATTCTGATCCAATATTGTAAGATTTCAGACTTTTAAAGAGAAAATTCCATTCTACAGTGTCAAAGGCTTTTTCAAAATCTATTAGGATTATTAGCCCTGGGATATGTTTAGTTGTAGTATAACTCAGAATATCTTCTATAATTCTCACATTTTCTCCTATGAAACGTCCTTTAATGTAACCCACTTGATCACAACTTATCAAACTTGGCATAACTTGTTCTAATCTTATTGACAGTGCTTTGGCTAGTATCTTATAATCTGTTGCTAGCAAAGATACAGGTCTCCATGATTTCAGGTATCGTAAATCCTTATCTTTTTTGGGTATTAATGAAAGTACACCTCTTCTAAGACCACAAGGTAATTCCCCCTGTTGGAAAGAATAAGTTAATGTTTCATACAGAAGATTTTTTAAGTCAGTCCAGAAGAACTTATAAAAGTTAGTTGTAAACCCATCTAAGCCCGGTGACTTATCATTTTTCATATTTTTAAGTGCATGTGAAAGTTCATCTATATTTATTGGAAGATCGAGATTTGATTTAACATCTTGATCTAGCTTAGGTATACTTGGATTTTTTAAATATTTCTCTTCTATTTTGCTATTAGATATGGAATCAATTTTCCTGGTTGTATAAAGATTCTCAAAAAAATTGGCTTGTTCATTCAAGATATTTTTGGGGTCTGTAACTTCTAACCCATCTCGATTTATAATTGTTTTCATACATTTCCGGTTGTAATTACGCTTCTCTAAATTTAAAAAGTATTTAGAGTTTTTTTCCCCGTCTTCTACTAACTGCGCTTTCGGTCTGATTATAGCACCTTTAGTTTTGATATCTTGAAGGTTTTCCCACTCTCGTCTTAGTTGATTGTATTCCGAGATTTGTTCTTCATTATTGGCGTCTAAAGCTGTTTCTAAATTTTGTATTTTTTCTTGTAGTATTTTTTCTTCATGCCTCGATTGTTTTGCTTTGTTGCAAGCAAAAATTATGGTTTCAGATCTAATTTGACATTTCAAGAATTCCCATCGGACTCTCTTATCTTCAAAAAAAGTTTCTTTTACGGACTTAACTTGTTTTTTAACAAGGTCTATATACTCAAAGTCTTTTAACAAGTTATTATTGAATTTCCAAGTCCCTCTGCCTCTGCCTTGGGTTTCGGTCAAGTTCAATGACAGTTTCAATATGCTATGATCAGATAGCAGTCCAGGATGAATGCAACATTTAGTTACATCATATTCTAGAAAGTTAGAAATTAACCAAAAGTCTAATCTTGACTGTACTAGACCCTTAGGCCCGCTATTTCGCCAACTAAATTGTATTTTGTCTGGATTCCTAATGCGCCATATTTCCGATAAACAAAATTCTTCCATAAAGTTATGTAAATTCTCCCTATAAGCTGATTCTTTGTCCAAGGTACCTCCTTTTTTATCTTTATTATTATCAAGGCATATGTTATAATCACCACCAATAATTAATGGGTTGTCGCTATACTCTTCAATTAACTTTATAAGTTCATATAGGAATGCATTTTGAGCTTTTGCGTCATCTTTAGTAGGTGCGTAGATATTTACAATAACATATATTGATTTTTCTATTTCACAGTGAAATAGCAAAATTCTACCATTTGTATCTGTTGTAATTTTAAGAATATTGATATCAACATCAATATTTGATGGAATTAAAATAGCAACTCCCTTACTATTGGATGTACCATGAGAATAATAAATTTTACCATTAAATTCTTTTTCCCATTTATTTTCGTCTTCCTTACAAGAATGTGTCTCTTGGAGTAATGTTATTCCTTTGTGATTTGCTTGTATCCATTTGAAAAGTGATAATCTTTTCGTTTTTTCTCTCAAACCTCTACAATTGAATGAATTCAAAGTAAAAATAGTTATCATACCTGGATTTGGTTGCACATTCTAACGTTTTCCATTTGACTAATACCATGTCTATAACCTGAGCTAGCCCATAAAAACTCCAACTGATTATACAGATTAACATTACAAATATATTGTAATTTTGTGTCTTGTAATAACATCAACAGACAGGAGGCATAACAATTTTCAATTTCAAAAATAAACATATTCTTTGTGTACCTCATGATTTATATACATTTGACGGTTGTATCTCAAAACAGAGACATTAACTATATATATTGCATACTTTTAAGCAAACTAAAAGATTTGAAAATAGACTTTTGATGTGACTTTGACACTTAACTATATTCTTTAACTTGAGTAAGACTTAATGCGTACTTAAAATAAACTAACATATCATTAGGTTTAAAACATCTTGTTGTTTAAAATATTTTAAACACGTATCGTCAATGTATTGTAGTTCACATGTTTTATAAACGTATACTAAAATGTATTAAAATATGTTATTCATCTACTTTTATTTTTTTTATTATATTTATTTATTTATTTTTTTTTTTGCTCGACCCATATAACTATTGACGATTTCACACTTCAACATTACAGTATAGTGTTTTTTAAAGCTTTCCTCTATTGAACTAGCGCAAGTGTCTACTTTATGTAAAAATTTCTATAGCTGTTTTAAGGCATCTTGCATTGTCTTAGGCTGGCTTTGAAATACTGCTAATTCCAATTCCCTATCATTTAATGCATCCAAGAAGCTATCCTTAGCCATATTCTCTCGTATGTCTAATGGGACACCAGGATTAGCATCTCTTACCAATCTCCTAATATCATGTGCCAATTGTGGCAATGGTTCATTCTCTCTCCTAATTCTAGACTTTAATTGAGCTCTGTGCAACTGAGATTGGTTATCTGGCTCAAATCGTTCCCTTAGTGCAGCTACCAGAGAATCATAATGTCTACGCCGAAAGGGGGATAAATCAGCTAATACAGCCACAGCCTGATCCTTAAGACACATAGCTAACTGTGAGGCCATTACATTCAAACTCCATTGGTTATATTCACCTATCATTTCAAATTGAATCAAAAAGTCTCTAAAACTAATTTTTCCATCATAGGATGGACATGGTTTTGCCTTCCCTGGTGGAAAATGCCTACCCCTGCAGTTCAAAACATCATAATCCAAGGGATTATTTACCCTAGGTGGAAACCTTAAATTCTGGTCAACATTTGGAACATCAGCTGTTGGGTCATAACCTCTCCTATACTGTGATTGAGATTCACCATTGACAGTTACTGGCTCAAACATACTTATCGTCTGATCCTGGCCTATAGTAAATCCGATTTTGTGATTGTATATCACCTGGACTAACCCTGTAGGACCTATATTCCCTTTGCAATTCTTGCACTCCTCCCCTTGCCAGTGGCTCCTTAATATAGGTTTCTTGACCTCTAAATGTTGGCTGGTATTGCGATTCACTAAATTGCAGCTTTTTAATAGACTTTTTTTTTTTTTTTTTATTTGCAAAATAAGATAAAAAAATATATATACAAAACTTGCATACTAGTACAAAAATAATAGTTTTGTGAAATTAACAAAAACAATAGCATAGTAATGTGTAATACTACAACTAGCTAGATACTTTTTGGCAAAATTAACTTTATGATTACACTAACATTGTTAAATCTTTACAAATCGACCATGACACATTGAACCTTTCAAGACTATCATTTAATTTTGTTATATATTCTTGCTCCTCATAAATATTCTTCATACAGTACTTGAAATCGAGCAGATTCAAAGATTTAGATTTCTGTAACTGGGTCCAAATAAACTTTTTTACTACTAAGAGTATGAGATTCTTAGAAAATAGGTCAAGCTCGTTTTCTAAGTTTCCAAACAAAATTGTTATTGGTTGTATGTTAAGATATAGCCCAAGATGTTGGAGCCAATGTTGTATTGTTTTCCAGAAGTCAGAAACTATGGGACAACTTACAAAAATATGATGTATTGTTTCCACTGCAGTTTGACAAAATCGACAAGAGTCACTGTTACCTATGTTGATTTTGTACAAGTATGCTCTGGTTCCCAGTATTCTTTGAATAATTCTAAACTGAAGCCAAATGAGGTCATTCCTTCCTATAGTTTTAAAGCATATCTTATAAATTTTGTCCCAGTCACTGTCATTTATAGTTGTGTCTAGAATATTGTTCCACTTATCTCTTAGTTTTTCATTTTTAAATTGGGAATTCAGAATTTCGTAGAAAAATTTGGAGCCTTTTCTATGACTAGTTAACATTTTTAAGTATGGGGAAAAAACAGGTCTAGTGTAAGTATCAGGGTTTGTTTGTTTCAGTACCCTTTTAAAAACTCTTTCAATTGAATGGTATTCAAGAAAGTTGGTTCTTAAACCAAAAGTCTGTCTTAATTCGATTATACTTAAAATTCTACCATCTGATTTAACGATGTCTAAAGGCATGCTTATTCCAGCTTGATACCAATGAGGAAAGAAAATCTTCTGTGTAGAAAGCAGAGAATTGTACCACAGAGGGACAGTTAATAATTCGGTGGCCTTGAAGGTTACTTCGTTTAAATAATAGTACCAAGCTTTGAACACATTTTTCCAGAACAGGTTGGATGTTTTTTTCTGATTGAAATTTTGACCACGAAGGTCCCATGTAATAAAGTCTTTTAACAGACATTGAAGAGGACAAAAGCTTTGCCCAGGGAGTTTCAGTGGTGTATAGTCGTTTTATCCAGCCCAGTTTCTGGGACATTATAAAATTATCTAAGTTCACCATTTGGAGACCCCCTTTAATATAGGTATTTGTAATCTGCTTTTTACTGATTTTATGTGGTTTATTATTCCAGATAAATGAATAGAATATCTGATTCAAATGCATAATAACGTCACTAGAAGGTGATGGGATTGCCGAAAACATATGAGTTAAAGCACTGATAACAAAAGTTTTGATGACAGCTATTTTACCAATTGGAGTCAGATTTCTTCTTTGCCAATTGCTTAAAGTTTTGGTTATAGTTTTTAAAACTTGTGTGTAATTAATTCCTGGAATATTCCTCAAGTCCACAGAAAAGTTAATTCCAAGTAACTTGAATTCTGTGCCCCAGTCCAGTTTGTAGCCGATTTCAAATTTATCCATTGAGTGCTTTTTTTTCCCTAACCAAACAATTTTTGTTTTATCCATATTGATTTTTAGCCCAGACAAAGAACCAAATATTTCTAGGGTATTTAATGCTGCTACCAGAGAGTCCTTGGTTCCATCAAGAAATACAGTAGTATCGTCAGCAAACTGAGTCATTTTATAATTATTATTATTTATAGATATCCCTTTAATATCGGGATTATCTTGAAAAAATAGGTACAAGACTTCTGCACAGATAAGAAACAAATAAGCTGCTATTGGATCGCCTTGCCTACAACCTCTTTCAATATTAATAGGTTTTGACAAAAAACCAGACTGAAGTATAAACGCCTCAATGTCGGTGTTGAAAATATTAATCCATTTACAAAATTCATCGCCAAAATTGTACATTTTAAGTACTCTTTTTAGGAAAGACCAAGAAACTGAGTCAAAAGCTTTCTGAAAATCCACCAGCATTAGCTGCCCAGTTAAATTGTTGTGTTCAAGATATTCCATAATGTCATAGACAAGGCGGGTACAATCTCCAATAAAACGCCCTTTTAGGAACCCATTTTGTGTTTTTGAAATGAGATCAGGCAAAACTGATTTTAGTCTTTCTGCTATTGCAGCAGAGGCCAATTTATACAACACTGACAAAAGTGAGATAGGACGCCAGTTGTTCAGGAATTCTCTTGGTTTGTTACCTTTCGGTAAACAATTTATTATGGAGGTTCTCATTGTGACAGACATTCTGCCAGTTGTAAATGCCGTATTCAAAGCTCTCAAAACAAAAAAATTTAATTTTTTCCAAAATACTTTAAAAAATTCAGCAGGGAAACCATCTACCCCAGGCGATTTATTATTTTTCATTTTATACAAAGCTTTACTAAGTTCGTCAAGTTTAAGTTCCCCTTCTAGTTTAGCTGATTCTAAGTCGGTCAGCCGCCTAAACTGAGAGCTCTTCAAAATACTTTCCAAATCAATGCCTTTAGCTTCAGTATTTTGGGTAGAAAAAAGCTTAGCGTAAAAATGTTGTATTTCTTTCAAAATTTCTTTTTGGTCAGATATTTTTTTGCCACTGTCGATTTGGATATGTTTTATTGTTTTTTCCACATAATTGTATTTTTCCAGAGAACAAAAATATTTAGAAGGTTTCTCCCCTTCATTTAACCATTGGGCCCTTGATCTTATAATATTTCCTTGGATGGACCTTTCTCTAAGCTTTTCTAGCTCAACCTTTTTCTCCTCCATAATAATCAAGTTGTCATGACCTAGTTTGGATTCTAAATCAGCTATTTCCTTAACTAATTTGATTTCTTGTTCAGCTTTTTTTCTTTTCTGAAATGAAGCAAATTTTATTGTCTCACCCCGTATTCGAAGTAAAACCATCTCTATGAACTGATCATCAGATATAGTAAAAGTGACTAAACTATCTGGAATTTTTCCAATGTGATCTAAATTATACACTGGAACAGAATACTTCTGTTTTTCTTCGCCGATTATAGAATCTACCAGATCTAGATATGACTGTTCTGTCAAAAGACTGCAATTGAGTATCCAGAGTCCCCTGCCTCTTACAAATTTGTTTATTAGTATTTTAAGTCTAATATTAGAATGATCACTTTTATATCCTGGGTTAATAGAACTGCCCGTTATAACATCTTGTATTGCATGTGATACTAGAAAGTAATCTAATCTTGCCTGACGAAATGGATTCTTTCGTCTCCACGTAAATCGTTTCAAGGCAGGATGTTGAAAGCGAAAAATGTCAATAAGATTAAAGATATTCATAATATCAAAAACAACTTTTCTAGATCGTGGGTTATTAAGATGCTTATATTGATCACAGTCAAGCAGAGGGTCCAATATCAAATTAAAATCACCAACAATCATTATAAATGTTTGCTTATTAGAGTGCAAAATATCTTTTACTTTCTCAAAGAATTCAGGACTATCTTTATTAGGTGCATACATATTAAGTAATTTGATGGATGTATCTCCAAAGTTCAAATCAAGAGAGATCATATTCCCTTCTTTGTCTTTGTAAACGGAAATAATTGAATATTCAAAATTTGTATTTAACAATATGGCTACACCTCTAGAGTTTGAGGATTCACCATTTAAAATTACATCTCCTTTCCACATTGACCTTACAATTGATTCGTCATTAGAAGTCCAGTGGGTATCTTGTAGACAGATAATGCTAGCATTGGTTTTTCCCAGATAATCTAAGACGTCCATTCGTTTCTGCTTATTCTGAAGCCCTTGACAGTTTGCTGACAATACCAACAGTTCTTCACCTTGTGACATATAGCTTTTGGATGGACTCTCTTAAGGATAGCAGCATGATTAAAATGGTTCGAATCCTGAATATGCCAAAATTTTTACTTCGATTGCAAGAGCAAGAAAGTTGTTCATATGTTAGGGTCTGTTTAGTATGGGTATCAGCTAGTCCTAGTGTTAAGATCACACAGTTATTAAAACACATTATGTTAACATTGTAATAATATGCAAGTAAAAACATACTAACAGAACATGGTGCCATATAGTGATTACTAAAGATATATATAAGTAAAAAATCAAAAGTGAGAATATGCAAAGAAATTATTTCAAGCAACTCCACAAGTAAAATAAACCTTATTTCATTTACGAGCCTATTAATTGTATATTTAGCTAATTAAAGCCCATTAAAAAGGGATACTTGGTGTACTTTACAAAACAGTAAAAAGAAATTTTGGGATCAATGAATTACTGCTACAAAGGTAAAGTATTTACATTGTTACAAACAAACACAACTTTTTTCGAAGTAATGGCATACTAATGTAAATAGAAGGGTAGGCTTTACCATATGAATTAACAATTGGTGAACAAGATCTCTTTAATCTTGTGTGTGCCCAAAAAGGTAATAAGCATTTTTGCTCTAACCTTGAGAGTAGGAATTTGACCTTCTTAAATACAAGGATGTAGTAACTACATCTCCAGTTAAAATTGGAGTTAAAATTTCGGGATCACCAGATCGCTGCTACAAATGTAAAGTATTTACATTGTTACAAACACAACTTATGTCAAAGTAATGGCATAATAATGCAAATAGAAAATATAGAAGCGCTTGATATATCCATTTAAACAGTTAACCAGAGTACATAACTTTCTTTTTAAAACATATTATCGTATCATAGTGATTTAATATTCTATATTTGGAAGATAGATTGCTATTTTTAATAAAAGACACAACAATCCTTTTTATCAAAACAAATATTTTAACAGTATTGCATTATATCATATTATTATAACATCTCTGGTTTGGAGAGGTTAGCCACGTTCCAACATAACTTAAAGGAATTAGGATTGATTTTAAAAATGAGATGAAAGTATGTAACTGGCATACTCTAAACTGTGTGCCACTAAATATGTATAATATATATAACTATACCATATCCATCTAATAATCTACACAAAGAACCTTGTGTTGAGACATATCTATATGTTATATAAACACATTGGCTTGAAAAGGTTAGCCACAAATGAGCTGTAAGTATGTAACTGGTTTACTCTAAACTGTGTGTCACTAAATATGTATAATATATATAACTATACCATACCCATCTAATAATCTACACAAAGAACTGTAAGTATGTAACTGATTTACTCTAAACTGTGTGCCACTAAATATTGATAATATATAACTATACCATACCCGTCTAATAATCTGCACAAAGAACCTTGTGTTGTGATATATCTATATGTTATATAAACAAATTGGCCTGGAAAGGTTAGCCGCATTCCAGCTTAACGTAAAGGAATTTGGATTGATTTTGAAAATGAACTATAAATAAGTAACAGGTTTACTCCATACTGTGTGCCCACTAAATATTTACCAATATGTATAACTACACTTGTCATTCTGTATGTTGACGTACTGTGTATACAGGCAAGTGGATAAGAATAACAATGGTCATTAAAAAATTGTACCAACCACACTCCAGCTTAGCTGGAAGAAATTAAGATTCATTGAGTTAAAATTAATTCAATATTAATTACATCTTTAACTGATTCTGTTTATATTCAAAGAAGAAAATAATAAGAATGAAAAAGAAAGGAAAAGAACATACGAAAGATACGTAAATGTTTAGATTTGTATTTAGTTTATATCTTGGCTTTGTTTACTGGTTTACAGACTGTCTCTGAGATCAGCCAACTTTCTTCCTAACTTGTTGGAGCCGTTCCATTTTGATTTGTCCCATACCCCAGTGTCACTGAGAGGCAGCCCAATTCCCCAGTAGTTATCTAAATGGTTAGCCTCTGCTAGTGTTGAACTTCCAGTTTCCTTTAAGAATTTTGCCAGGTGTGGATTTTGCTCAAATTTTGCAGAAATACCAACTTGCATGTACTGGTCACAGACCTCTTCCCATTCGTGGAGGTTGAAGTTTTTCACATGCTTTCCCAGATTTTTGGCGTGTACAGGATCATTGGTTTGACGAATTGCAGTTGCAGTATCTTCGTCTGAGAAGTGATTGGCTTTTTGGTACATCAAGTACTGCTCTACAGAAGTAAACAGTCCTTCACCAGTTGTGAAATTACAACTGAAATGGTTGGAGAGTTCAGAGTTGCGAGAGTAAAATGCTGTAATATTACCTTTAGTAACTGTTGCTAGTGTCCTTGGCCTCAATTCCACTGGGAGCTTGTCTAAATCTTTGTGAGTGTATGTCTTACCATTCAGCACAAGTTTATCCCCTGACAAGAAGGCTCTGTTACCAGGAGATTTGTAGGCAGCTGTGAGAGTTGGTGAAAACATATTTCTTCTCTGCACAATCTCTGGTGGAAAGTCCTCCACTACCAGTACTCCTTCATTTCTAAACTTTTGTTTTGCTTTAAGTACTATAATTTTGTCATTGTAATATCTAAAAGTTGCAAGTACTGGAGCATCCTTTGACCTGTTGCCCAATCTGTGGGCTACCTCAACACTATGCTCGTCAATCCCTACTTCAAATTTTTTGCATAACATGTAAACTAACTTTATGTAGTCTAACTCTTGCCAAAATTTTTTTTCCATCTTATGGTTTTTTGCAAGTATAAATTTAAGGTTCTTCTTCTTATTCTTGTCTCCAGAGAAAGCACTTTTTCCTCTATCACTTGACACCAAATCTCAGATTTCGCCAGCTTGTCTTTTAAAATGCCATTTTCTGATTCACGATTAGCGCAACGTTTTGAAAGTAATCCAATTTGATCAAGTTTTTTTGAGTTATTGTTTATGGATTGTTTTATAGCATCCAATTCTTGGGTAACTGGTAAAATGGCCTCTTGTAACATTACACGGAGACTTGTTGTAGAGATAGGAGAATTAGGTGAATCCGGTGTCACTTGGCTATAATCCCTTCGCACTGACTTACTGCTTGGAGGTTGGGATTGACTCTTTTTTCCACTCTTGTCTGAAGAGATTCTACTGCTGCTAACTGACATTTTTGGAAAGTTATAATATCCTTGAGTCAGACTCTTAACCCAAAATGCACTTCCTAACAGGTCTGTGGTAAAATCTAACAGACTCAGTTTGAACTTCATGACTCACTAATCTATGTGATTCTGCTTCTGATACTTCATCTTGTACTAACCAGTCCTCTGCAGGATCATAAACAGAATCCTGATCATCATTTAAATTTTGTTCCATTAGAACAAAATAATTTTATCCTACTCTAATAATATTTCCCTATTTAACTATGAACTAACTTATTCCCAAGTAACCACTGCCACCAATTCTGTAACGTGCCAAAGGGTTCAGTTGGAAATGTAGATCTTGTTAAACAGGATAAACATTTATTTAGCTTAGCAAAATAAATACTGGAAAATATTTAACATTTACTTTATAAGTCCTTTACCATTTACTTGAACTGGTATGAAGTTGAAGCAATATTAAATTTGTATCAAAATGCCCAAAACTACTTTATTCTAGCATTTCTAACATTTCCCACACCAAAACATCTACAAATTTACAAACCCAATAAAACTTGGGGCTGGTTTAACAAACACTAACCCTCATCTTTAATTTTAGGAAATAAAGGTAAAAATATCTCACCTGCTTCTTGCCAGTTATATCTTGAAGCCATTCTGCAATGCAGTTTCCTCAGTGAATAGTCACTAGTGAACTCCTTGGGGAGTGCTGTCAAACCAGGCAGAATGTCTATCTGCATGCCTTTTATACCAAAAAGCTGGGTCAAAACCTTGACCTTCAAAAGTCTGCATGATAAATTCCCCCCTTATTGGCCAAAACTTGCCCCAATTAATCCCCCCAGAAACACAGACATTTTGAGTTTCTCATACCAATATGGCAACTCCCAGACAACACATGCACATGTAGAACAATCAAAGTATATAATGCACTAAGGACAATTTAAGCTGCAACAATAAGGTAAAACATTTGCAAATATATGTATATATGTTTAACATTCTACTATTAAAACATTAAAGGGTAAATTATTGTTTGTCAGGTCATGTTTATGGTCCGTCAGATAATAATGTGGTTTCGTCAGATCATAACAATAGTACAGCAGGTATACGTTACCAAGGTGATAAAAATGGCAGCCAATTAATTCATAGACCCTTTCATTTGGGTTCAACATTAAACAGTCCCGTTTTCATTCAGTATTTTGTATCACTGGAAAGGGAATAGAAATCTATGAAAATGAATATTCCATTACTGCCATCTCGTCAAGTTTTTATACGAGAAACCACTTAAAGTTGCAGAAAGAGACTGTAAAGAAGGAAGTGAAGGAATTATTTCTGTCAAATTATGGATCACATGCTATTTTAGATGGTTATTGTTTCTCATGACAGGTCTTTATTCCACTTAAATTGCTGTACTGATTACTCAGTAGGTCACCCATTATCACTTAAGTTCGTCATTTGTTACACACAATCGTCTTTCATTGTAGAGCTATACATCATCATCATTATTAACAACTGTTCCATTTGTTTTAGTATCGATAGTACATGTCTTTAATAGTTTTAATGGGGGTGTTCCACTGGAACTGACCCTGCTGTAAAAGTTGGAGAATCGGGGATGAAAACCACAAAAAAGCACCGTACAGCCACCTGCCCTACAGCCACCCCCACAGCCACAGGCTCAGTCAGACCCAGGAGAAGAAGAAAGCCACCAAACCCCTGAGTCATGTCCTGGGTCCTGCAAAGACAAGACAGGGTATGCTACAGCAACCTCCTGGCCAACCTCATTTACACAGACATCATAGGATACCAGAATTTTGTCAGGATGCCACCAATCAGCCATCAAATAATGCATACGTCACTGCATCAACAAGTCAGTCAGTAGTAATATGGGGTCCAGATCTCCGGGGCTTCTGGGAGCAGCGATTTGAGAACAATGGGTTGCATTGTTTGGAACAAAGGGTGCATTGTCTATCGAGGTAACAGGACAAAGGGTTTCATTGTGGATCAAGGTTAGGGGCTTGGCTAGACAGAGGGTGTATTGTTCGTGGCGGCCACACCCCCTCCGGGGGTCCTTATTAGAGGGAACAATGGACAAGGGGTCCATTGTCCTTGGATTACTGGTGTAATGAAAGACAATGGTTCTTTTGAGAGATTGCAGGTGTTCCTCATTAGAGGGGATTAAAATCGTATAAAATAACAGAAATCTTTGTTTGAGGTTTCATTTAAAGATTTGCTAATGGACTGTATAACTTACATATAAAATGAATATGTCATCAGATTGTGCTGATGCAGCAGTACAAACTAGTGAGTGTGGCCATTCTAAGGCGTGCGGTTTTGGCAGAGCTTTGATAATGGAAACTTTGTTTACAATTTCTTGGATTATACCTGGTATGAAAGCTGGTAGTTGCTTGCCGTTGGTCGGCAGTTTACAGTACACAACCCTAGCGAACTCTATGTACTGGTTTCCTCTGCCCTTCCAACTACCCGTCGTGATATGACCTGTACAGTGTTGAAAGCGACGTTAAACCCCAAATAAATAAATAAATATACCTGGTATGACAATAGGTTTAAAAGCTTTCGCAATTGGCCAAAGTGTCATCCAATGAAAGCAGAGACATTAGCTGGGGCGGGCTTTCATTATACTGGCAAAGGAGACAAAGTGGAATGTGATTCGTGTAAGCTGGTACTTGACCAGTGGGAAATCTTTGACAGTCCTTTGGAACAGCACAAGAAACACTCTAAAGGAGATTGCAATTTTCTGAGGCAGTATTTTCCCTCAAAAAGTCTGAAGGCAATCAAGTGGGATTGTGAAGGTTTGGGCCATTCATTTAATCCAGAAGTGTGAAGTAGAAGAGAAATCATGATGGAATATGAAATAGATGCAGATGATCAGAAGAAAGTGCAAGTCCAAAGCATAGATGAGGAATTGGTTTTGATTCTGTCACAAGGGGACACAGATATTTTCATGTCCCGTGAAATGTACTGTAACTTAAAGAAGCACACAGATAGGTTATCTCAAGCCTTGGTGAGAATATGCTTGTGCCAAGATGATGTTGATTACAGTGTGACTCTGGGAAATGACATTTTTGCTTATGCAAAATCTCCTTTTCGATGTATTCAGATACGTTAGTTTCACGAACACGATGCCATCATGCTGCCAATGAGACAGGGTCTTTCTCTCAAGAGGAAACAATGGTCAACATTGCTGGATATTTTTAAAACCATAGATGTGAACTTTGCTACCCCAAAACAGAAGAGATGTCAAGAACTCCATCAGAATCAAGAAGCTTTTTTCGACTGCCCAGACTGCTACTGTCCACCGGAAGGAAGGACACCCAGAAGGAAAAGCAAAAAGAGGACTGGAGACGTCGCTCCGCTGAAGAAGAAACTATTTGATGACTAAGAACTGTGAACTTTTTGAGACATTTCTTTTTTTTTCTGTACTGCAAGTTAATTTTTTTTAACTCTTTTAAGTTGTCTGGGTTTTTTTTCCAACATATTCACGGTAAGCTCACAATTAATGTTCTTTCATTTTTAAGATTTGCATTAAAGACACGATTAATAATAATAATAATAAAATTATGGTACCTGTGGTACAATTTGTTTTGTTATTGTTGTTCGCATGTTTATTGTCATGTAAATGGTAATAGCCTGTGTTGTGCTTGCTCAATAAAGTCGTTTGCCTTTGCAAGTCCATCTTCATTTTGTTATTTGCTTTCGTCTGGTCTTGACATGGCTTTGGTAAAATTTGAGTCGCCTTCGACTTGGATCATCTCTGGAATGACTGGCTCTGGAAAAACGACTTGGCTGTAAAAACTTTTGACACATAAAAATAGTATGTTTGAAGAACCTCCTCAGAGGGTTATGTACTGTTATTCCGTGTAGACAAAACTGTTTGATGATATGGAGAAAAATTTTAATGTGGAATTTGTTCAGGGTATGCCCACTAGTGAAAAACTCAAGGAGATATTCAATGGCAAACATCATTTGGTATGCCTGGATGACTTACAACACGAAGTGGCCAATAGCAAAGAGGCTGAAAAACTGTTCACTCAGGTCAGTCACCACAATAACTTGAGTGTGATCTATTTAAATCAAAACCTCTACTATCAGGGTAAATGTGCACACACCTTAAACCTGAACACTGCATACACTGTCTTACTTAAAAACCCGAGAAATATTCAACAGGTAGCTTTGTTGGGTCGCCAGTTAGGTATGGGAAAACTGTTAAAGAAAGTCTATTGTGATGCAACTTCCCTACCCTTTGGTTACCTTGTCGTGGACCTCTCCCCTAAAGGCAATGAGAGTTACCGTTTGAGGACAAATGTTTTTCCTGATGAGTTACCCGTGGTGATATATCAGTGAAGCAGAATCAGATGAGGGGCTCATATCAGATGACGCCTTCCACCAGTGAAGATGTCTCAGACCTTGAGAAAGAATAAAGGTTTTCTCACACTGCTACTCACAACAGATCCCGCACAGGCTAGAGTTTTGTTAAATACAATCACCACCAAACAAGTAGAGGCTATCATAGAAATAGCTTATAATTTAATGAGAATTGCTACATCGGAGACAGAAAAAGCTGTAATTAAGAAGAGAAGAACATTGTTGAAGAAACTGGTGAATAAAAAGTTGAAGCTGCCAAAAACTAAGAAACTTATAGCCTTACATAGACTGGCACTATTAAAGACTCTTTTACATTTTAAGAGGGAACTTTTGCATGTGTTACAATGAAGAAAATGGTATTAGTTCCCTGTGAAAGATATCAGCAGTTATTAAGTAGAGAGGATCCGGACACAGAGGGACATTGTGTTAAAGAAGTAGAAGAAGCAGAAGAACCAGCGAAGCAGGAAATACAACCGGTGCCTACAGAAGATTCTACTGGTGAGAAGATGGTGGAGCCCAGTTCTAGCACAAATACTCTCATTACCGGTACATTCGATAGAGAGCATTCTGTACCTCCACCACCCGGACAACCAGATATTCCACTGCAGAGAGGCAGTGGAAAAAGCAAGACTAAAAAAGCGCTGTGGCTTGAAAAGTGGACTCGTTATTAATTTCCACAAAATGTTAACTGAGGAAAAAGAAAATTACTTAAAGGAGACATATTATGACCCCAAACAACCCACATCATTTTCGGGTGCAGAAAAATTCTACAAGTTCGTCAAAACACAGAGGCCAGACATTTCTCATGGAGATGTTCTAAAATGGTTACGCAAGCAAAATACCTACACTCTCCACAGAAGGGTGGTAAGGAGGTTTAACAGACCCAGGGTGATAGTTCCAGCAAAGGGGTACATGCTTGATCTAGATACCGCCAATTATGAAAGCTATGCATCAGAGAATGATGGTTTTAAATACATCACATTTTTTACAGATGTTCTGTCCCATTTCCTCTACAAAATTCCACTGAAAACTCTTTCATCTAAAGAGATGGTCAATGCCCTAAAGAGAATATTAGCAAAAGAAAAACCGACACTCATTCGAAGTGACCGAGGAAGCGAAAATATGGGAGCTGCAGATAAATACATGAAAGCCCAAGGTGTAAAGCATGTTACTACATCGGATCATTCTAAAGCAAACTATGCTGAAAGAGTGATCAGAACCGTGAAGGGAAAATTGGGAAGATACATGGTGTATAACAAGACTAGACGTTGGATAGACGTTCTGCAAGACATCACAGACAGTTACAATAACACGTATCACAGGAGTATCAGAATGAGCCCCACTGAAGCTCTGTCCACAAATGATGCCATTCTGTGGAAAAATCAGTACGAGAAGTGCCTCACACCAGAAAAGTCCAAAACAGGAAAAGTGGCCCCACCAAAGAGGTTACCCAGGAAGAGTACTTTTAGATATAAAGTGGGTGATGTGGTGAGGCTGTCCAAAATACCAGGGACTTATGATGAAGAAACCGACCAAAAGTGGACCGATGAGGTGAAAGATTTTGCCAATGAACCTATAAGAGATAAATTTTCTGCAGACGAACTTCAGAAGGTTACCGTAGATCGTGATACGCAGTATGATATTGAAAAAATTCTACGGAAAAGGAAGGTGTGAGGCAAAACTCAGGTACTAGTACACTGGCGAGGGTGGCCTTCTAAATTTGACAGCTGGATAGAAGAAGACCAAGTAAAGGACTTTTCAAGATGAGATATTTGTTTCTGTCAAGCAGTGATTCAAAAACCAATCACCCAGACAACAAATGGTTTGATTTTACCGTAGACTTGGCAAGCACATTAAATCTGACCGACCAGTGGGAGTGTGCTCTATTAGATATAAAATGCAGCCCGTCAACAGAAAGGGACTTTATCATCTTCACAGATATTATCGGTCAAAGTAACATTAGAGAAAATACGGCTTCAGTCTTGAGGTACGTCTTTTCATCAGAAACAGTTTTCACTAGACCATACTTTGTACCAATCAGCAGGTCCTATATCAGTCACGTGAGAATCTATATAAGAGACATGGAAACCAGAGATGAACCCACAGAGTTTGTTTCGGAAGTGAATTGTACACTGGGTTTTCGTAAAATGAGACATGGCAGCTAGTGGTGCAATGTGGACTCAGCATTTCGTGGACATGGCGCGAGGACTAGTACCCTATCAAAAGAGACTTTACAAGGTGACGGTACAAACGGGGAATGGCGATGTGCAAATGGTTACACCTACACAGGCTGTTGTGGAGAGAGCAAAAATGGACATGAAGTGTAAATTGGCAGAGGCGGCCACAGTACAAAAGCCCAAGCGCATCAGACTGAGTGCTCAGTCTGGTTCCGGAGGTAGAAAGAGAAAGAGCACAAAAAAGAAACCTTCAACAAAGAAATCTACTAAAAAAGTTAAGAAAGTGAAGAACAAACATCAGACCAAGAAGAAGAAGAAGTCAGTTCAAAATAAGAAGAAGGTAAAGTCACAGATTAAAAAGAAGGGCAAGAAGAAGAAATAAACAACAACAAAAATGGTGGACACAGAAGAAACATATTCATCCAAGTTGGCACTTTTTCAACCACCTGCAGTTGAAACGACCGTTAAACAAGTTCAGTACATTGAATTTCTGCCATCATCTACTATCTCCAAAGGGTCGGTGATCGAGTTTCGAATTCCTGGAACTAGTGCTGAATATATTGACTTGAGCCGTTCCACTTACTAAATATATTCAATGAAATTATGAACTGAATAACTTCACTGTATGCCTGAAATAATTGGCCTCAGAGAATATTTTTATCACACACATGAATTTTAATGAAAGACCAATCAACTACCAGTACAGAAAGATTGGATTTTTTAACCAATCAGCTTCTTTCAAATTATACCTTAATTATGCAACCTTGGGAGATTTAACATTCACTTCATTTTAAAATTTAGTTTGAGAATCATCGCAACAAATAAGTTTGCTTTACTGCTTTTGGACTTAAACAAACTTTGTATCATTGGAATTCACAACTAAAACCAAACATATCTGGTGAGTTCAATTTTTTTTCTCATTTATTTTCCCCTCAAAATGACATACACAGGTACATAACGTCTTACTCTAAGATTTTTCTGCGATAGTGAAAGAGTACATTATGTACCAGTTTTCTTCAGGTATATACTCCTATATTTTACCACTATTGAAAGACTTTGTTCCCTTCAGATTGGTTACAGTAAAGAAAGAATATAGCTATTTATATATATTAATACATATATATTTTTCCCACACTCAACCAGCTTTATGCACAATGGCTTCTAATTATGCTCCACTCACACCAGAGGAGAAACATCAACTACGGACACAGCCTAATATAGACCTGATTCTCGCCTGGGCCACAGTGAGGGGAATTGTGAGACACCCAGAAGTATTGCAGCAGATTCAAATCAAGACCAGAGAGGTAATCTTTCGCTTTTTTAAAATTTTTTTTGTATACAAATATCTAAAATGTAAAAAAGATAATGAACATATAAAAAAATAAACTAGATAAAAAAAAGTAAATGCAGAGTACCTGAGAAGTTTCTCCATATACTAATAATGGCTACACCTAATTGAATAAAACCTATGCCAACAGATTTCTGATAAAAACAGTCTTTCTTGTCATGCTCTCACATTTCATAGAATGCAATTCACATGCACATACTGTTGTACAGCATCCACAAAGTTCACAAACTAATATAATTACTGTTACAATGAAAGTTAACATTTTTTCTTTGTTTAGAAAACAGGTATCACTAAATCAGCATGCACATGGTCACTAAAATGTAAAAAAAATGTAAAGAACTCACTTCTCACAGTGTGTACGTATACTGTATATATCCATCTTAAGCATTGCTGTAAAAGACTGGGGAACCCAATTGCGGCATTTTAATCGAGTAGAACTCACTTCTGGCAGTGTGTATGTTATAATATCCATCTACGTCGTTGCTGTAAAAGACTGGGAACCCAATTGCGGTATTTTAATAGAGTAGAACTCACTTCTGGCAATGTGTACATATATTATTCATCTATGTCGTTGCTGTAAAAGACTGGGAACCCAAATAAGGCATTTTAATTGGGTAGAACTCACTTCTGGCAGTGTGTATGTATATATATCCATCTATGTCGTTGCTGTAAAAAGACTGGGAACCCAATTGCGGCATTTTAATCGGGTAGAACTCACTTCTGGCAATGTGTATGTATATATATCCATCTACGTCGTTGCTGTAAAAGACTGGGAACCCGATTGCGGCATTTTAATCGAGTAGAACTCACTTCTGGCAGTGTGTATGTATATATTATCCATCTACGTCGTTGCTGTAAAAGACTGGGAACCCAATTGCGGCATTTTAATGGAGTAGAACTCACTTCTGGCAGTGTGTACGTATATATATCCATCTACGTCTTTGCTGTAAAAGACTGGGAACCCAATTGCGGCATTTTAATAGAGTAGAACTCACTTCTGGCAGTGTGTACGTATATATATCCATCTACGTCGTTGCTGTAAAAGACTGGGAACCCAATTGCGGCATTTTAATAGAGTAGAACTCACTTCTGGTAGTGTGTACGTATATATATCCATCTACGTCTTTGCTGTAAAAGACTGGGAATCCAATTGCGGCATTTTAATAGAGAACTCACTTCTGGCAGTGTGTATGTATATATATCCATCTACGTCGTTGCTGTAAAAGACTGGGAACCCGATTGCGGCATTTTAATCGAGTAGAACTCACTTCTGGCAGTGTGTATGTATATATATCCATCTACGTCGTTGCTGTAAAAGACTGGGAACCCAATTGCGGCATTTTAATCGAGTAGAACTCACTTCTGGCAGTGTGTACATATATTATTCATCTACGTCATTGCTGTAAAAGACTTGGTTGAATGTATATTATTGTACTAAAAAGTTAGAAATACAAGCAATTTTATGGCAAATAGATCTTAATGTCTTTTTTTTTTTGCTTGTTCAGCTAGAAACACAATATGATGATTCAGTGAATGTACAGAAACAGACAGGAAGGGATTCAGTAAAAGTGAGTAAACCTGTGGAATTTATAAAAAAAACAACAAAAAAAATCAACTAAACTTCTTGTTTAATAAATTTGATGACATGGCTTAGTGGATTATATCATGAGAAAGTTAATATAAAAAAGTCATTTTTTTTTACTTTTCAGAAATACACTTGTGACAACTGTGGAAAAGAACTATCTTATCACAAGAGGTATGTGCAACATATCACCACTTGCGAAGGAAGTCTAGCTGTACCACACAAGAAATTTACCTGTGAGAGATGTGGCATTCTGTTCAATCGAAAAAAGCAATCTTACAAGACATTTGAAGAAGTGTTCAAATATGGCAAAACCAGTCTACAGATGTGAGTCATGTCAGAAACAGTTTGTAACACAAAATAATCTCACCAATCATAAGAAAGTCTGTTCCAGGGTACTGTCAAATAAACAAAAGTCACCAAGAAAATTTAAATGTAGCGCATGTCGAGAAGAGTTTAATAATAGGGGTGAATTATACAGACACCGAGTCAGTCAACACGGTGGTGGGGTTCCCAATGCGTTGCAACAGTTTGAACTGACCAGTCCACCTTGGAAAAACAAAGAAGGGGTTACTGTTGACACCGCACTAGAACAGGTATATAATGACAATGCTCTTCATATTTTAGCACCACACCGAGATGGTGAAGTGGTAAAAAAATACAACTTTCCCACTGATAACCTGCAGGGCGGTCTTGAGGAAATCATGAGTCATATTGAGAAAATTTATGAAAAAGAAAATCAAAGTTTTAAAATAAATTTAAACTTTGGCTTTATTTTGCAAGACAAAACATCTGGAGAGTATCGCTATTATATACCATATGCAAATTCTTATTTGTTTGAAAGACCTTTTGTAGTTACCAGACATGGGAGTCTCCGAACCTTAAAGAACAAAATTAAGAAAATAGATCCCTACGAATACATTATGCGAAATAGGCCAAACAGTAAATGGGTACCTGTGTTCATAACTAACATCAATTATGATGTTGCTTCAATGAATTATGCACTGGGTGTCATGGAAAGTTCACTTCCAAAACATGTGAAAGATTCCAGACATATTTTAAGTTTGGAAAACAATCCCAACACTAAAAAGCCCTACAACGATAACTTGTGCTTCTTTCGCTGCCTTGCTTGGCATGAGATGAAAACTGAAGCTGGTTTAGATGTTTTAACTAGGCACAAGTACAACTCCTGGTTAAACTTTACTGACCAGAGCGGTGCCAAATCTTTCAAAGGTATTAAACTTGATGACATTCCAGATCTTGAAAACTGTTTTCAGATCAACATTTCAGTCTTTCAGCTGCTTGAAAACCATTCAGTGATGGTGATCTACAAAAGCACAGCCAATTTTGAGAATGACCTCTGTCTAGATATGCAACAGAATCACTTGTCATATGTGAAAGATTTAGACATGTATGCTCAGAGGTTTCAGTGTAATAAGTGTACTAGGTTATTCAAAAAAATTAAAAGTGTCAAGAAACATTATCCAAACTGCTCCAGAGTCAGAAAATTAAGATGTCCTGGTGGTTTTTATCAGTCCAATATAACTACTTTTCAGGAACTTGAAAAGTATGATATTCTTGTACCATTAAAGGACAGGTTTTTTCCTTATTTTATTACATATGATTTTGAGGCTATTTTGCAAAAGTTGCCTGTTACCTCCACAAACAAACTGCTGTGGGAAGAGAGACACACGCCTGTATCCGTGGGGGTGGGGTCAAATGTCCCGGGTTTTGAAAAGGGTGTCTGCTTTGTTGATTTTGACCTGGACAATTTGCTTTCCCAAATGTTGAAGCATATGGAAAACATAGCCCAAAAAGTCCACGATATACAGCAACAAAGGTATCTGTGGGTATTTGACAAATTAGAAACCCTTTTGAACCGTTTCAAAGATGAAGAAATTCACACGGAAAAAGTGTCCGATAAGGTTTCCACTTCCTTAGCAAACCAATTTGCAAATTCTGTTACAGAAGTAGATGAATTTGAACCGCCTTGCAAAAAATTTAAAAAACGTATTGGAATGGTAAATAGCTTTGACAGAATGATAAAGCATTTGGAAGAAACGGGAACACTGAAAGCAGCTGAAAGCAGAATTTTATAATTTTACTTCGGATGAGAGTGACGGCGACTCCGAGAACGATGATGAACTTGTTAACGATGAACACTGTCTCAGTCAATCTTGTGAAAAATCGTTGGATACTAGAGCAAAATTCAGAAAAACAATGTTTAAAAAATTACAGCATTGAAGCAAAGATTTGAGCATTACTGTTCGTGTACACCAGTGTTGGGATTCAATTCCTCAAAGTATGATTTAAATCTGGTCAAGTCAAAATTATGCAAGCATTTGGCATTAGCTGACCCTGATCTAAAGTCATTTACAGTCAAAAGAAATAACAGTTATCTCACCATTGCAACTCCCACATTAAAATTCTTAGATATTAGCCACTACATAGCTCCCGGTTATTCCTATGCCCAGTTCCTAAAAAGTTACAAGTCAAAAGAAGAGAAAGGTTTTTTCTGTTATGAGTATTTGTCCGATCCAGCCGTTCTGGAAGAAACAGAATTACCACCCTATGAAAGCTTTTATAGTAACCTAAAGAGGTGTAATGTATTGGAACAGGAGATGCTTTTGTGGCGTGAAAAGTATGATGTTAAGCTACGGTTTCAAGATATGAAATGTCCTTCAAGTATGCCCAAACAAAACATCAAAGGGATGGTTGAGTACTTAGACTTGGCTTGTGTAAATATTGAAATGTGTGTACATTGCAAGATGGAAAAGTGTGTTTGTCAAACAAAACCTAGAAGCGGGTTTGAGAATTATTTAGGCCTGAAGCGACTATGGAAACAGCAGGGTATGAAAACAATCAGAGATTTTCTCATTTATTATAATCTGAAAGACATAGACCCTTTTATGGAAGCGGTTACTAACATGCAAAATTTTATATTGAAAACAATGTTGATATTTTCAAAGATAGCATATCTGTTCCAGGCGTTGCCAGACAGATGTTATTCCGGTGTGAGGAAGCCAAATTTGCTCTCTTTGATAGCCAAAATGAAGATTGTATCACAAAATTAAACAAGGTATTTGTGGTGGTCCAAGCATCGTGTACACTAGGTCAATGGAAAAGGTTCAGAAATTAAAAGGTGGTGATGAAATATGTAAAAACATATTTGGTTTCGATGCAAATGCTCTCTACCCGTACTGTCTGTCACAAGATATGCCATGTGGTACCTTTGTAAGGAGAAGAGAAAGCAATCTCTACAAACCAGAAATTCAGACCAAGTATTTGGACATGTTTGTCTGGATGGACAAAATTTCCGAAATAAACAATATCAGAATTATGCACAGACTTAATTTGGGTAAAGAGCATTACATCATGGGCTATTACGTAGATGGTATTTGTGGTATGAATGTGGTTAGTTATTTGGGTTGTTATCATCACGCCTGTCAAGAATGTATGCAAATATGGAAATGTAACAAATCAGAGGAGTGGGTTAAGCAACAACAAGTCAAATATGACAGGACCTGTACCCGAAGAGAATACTTGGAAAGTCTGGGTTACAGAGTGCATGAAATATGGGAATGTCAGTTTAAAAAAATGCTTGATTCAAATGTTGACGATATCAGACAGAGATATTTTCCTAGTTATTACAACAAACACAGACACGCTGTACGCAAAGAGGGGTTATTGAAGGCTACAAGGACCAGTGAACTGTTTGGTATTGTCGAGGTGGATATTAGGGTGCCAGATAAATGGAATGATGGTGATGGAGGTTTTATATCGGAAATGCCTCCTTTTGAGTATTTCAAGGAATTTTCTCCAGTTTTCTGCACCACTGATGTGCCCTCGGGTGTTATCGGAGATCACATGTTAGAATATGCTATTAAAGAGAATATTCCCTTGACAGACAGGAGGCTTTTAGTGGGGGGGATGAAAGCTAGAAAGATCATGTTGAGCACTCCTTTACTTCAATCTCAATCACGGGCTAGAAGTAACTCGTTTGTACGAGGTCATCGAATTTTCACCCATCGCTTGCTTTGAAAAATTTATTGAGACCTGTACGAATGCCAGAAGAAGAGGTGACATAGAATGCTCAGATTCAAGCTTGATCAGTGATACATGGAAAGTTTTATCCAATAGTTCTTATGGTTCGACAATCATGGATAAAGAAAGGTTTTTAAACACCTCTTACCATTGAGGACACACAAATGCAAAAATAGAAATCAATAAACCCCAGTTTCGCAAAGCTACGCTTTTGGCAGATGAATTCTATGAAATAGATAGTGCCAAAAAGTCAATCAGACTCGATATGCCTATACAAATAGGATTCTTTATTTTAAACTACGCGAAGCTGAGAATGCTTCAATTCTACTACGATAATTTATGCAAATATATTCCACGGAATAAATTCGAGTGCATACAGATGGACACTGACAGTCTCTATTTCGGTCTGGCAAGTGAGACCTTGCCCAATGCTGTCTACCCGCATTTAAAACAGGAATTCGAGCTTAAAATCAAGGGAAAATGTGGGGCCATTCACAAAGCCGATCATGAAACCTTTTTCCCCAGAACTTGTTGTAAAAAAGATGCCCTGTTTGACCGGAGAACGCCTTCATTATTTAAAAAAGAATAAGAAGGTCAAGTCATGGTGGCTCTGTGTTCTAAAACCTATGTCATCCAAAATAGCAAAGAGGGTCACTTCAAATTGTCTTGCAAGGGAATCAATAAAAAGTTTGTGCAAGACCCCCTAGCCATAATGACTGGTGTATTGGAAAACCAAACAAGACAGTTAGGTGTGAACCGAGGTTTCAGAGCTAGAGATAATACCATGTATACATACAGTCAACAGAGGGTGGGATTCAGATACTTTTATTGTAAGCGTAAAGTTGAGGACGATGGAATTCACACTTCCCCTTTAGATTTGGTATTATCACCTTGGCCTGATTTCAATAGGTTTGTATTCAAAAATGACTGGTTCGATTCCCTGTGTCACACTTACGATTTTGACTTCTACCATGGGGAAACAAAGTTCTTGTCAATAGAACATTTCATTAGCTACAGTATGGTGGAATTTCATAAAGGCAAAGATGAGGCCTGGTTAGTTCAAATGACTGAGTCTCAAACTGACATTCCCAAATTTCAAAAGGGTATCAAAGTAAAACTCCTGTGGTATGAAAAATTGAAAGAAATTTTAAATGTAGCTCTGCAAGTCAAGCTGCTCAAATGTGTAGAATTTAAGGCTGCATTGCAGAGTATAGTATACAATGAAATTGTGTATGCAGATAAAGACATGTTTTTAGGGTGTGGTATGGACTATAATGTGGCTATTTTGACAAAAAGTTGTCGATATCCTGGCCAAAATATTTTGGGTGAAATGTTGAGTGACTGTAGGAAAGAAATAACACATGTAGTGTGAGGTTCGATATTTTATTCTGTTATTTTGTCTTCCATGAATGCTACATACTAAAATAAAACAAACAAAATTTTATAGTCAACTTGGTTTGTTTTTTTTCTCTCTTATTTTTCATTTCTATTTAAAAAAAAAAACAAAAAAAACAGGATGTTTGGTTTACTAGCATCATTGTGTGGTAAAAGTAAAACTGCTACTAAATGTATACACTGATGAATACAAAAATATCTAAGACTGCACATCTCTATACAAAACTTATGTACAACATATAAAATACTAGACTTCCACCAAAATATTTAACTAACACTAGAAAAAAATAATACAACAATGCACTATTACACATACATAAATGCTGCAAACAAACAAACAAACTCCCCCCTCCCCCCCAACGTCCCATTACATTTGTCCAAGAATGTTTTACTCGCGTCGACATTACTTTAGGTGGTAGTTTTGTAAAACAAATACACAATTAGATCGTTATACACCAGATCTTTGTCAAACATATCTAGAATTGTTTCCATTGAATAGCCTCTGCTTCTGAAGTAGCAGAAGAACAAACAGTACTGCCCACATAGATTTGACCAATAACTCTGACACCTTTTCATGTTATACTTGTAATTTTTACTTTGCAAAGTTAAGTATAAAGTAAAATAGTCTGCTGGGTGTTTACCTAGAGGGTCATAATATTCACTCCATTCACTGTCTTTGTTAAAAACCACTATCCAATGGCTGCCAGTTTTGTCACTTGTGTCTTGATTCACAATGCAAAAGGTCGGCTTCTCAGTCTGTAGAGGTAGGCCATCCCTGGGAACAACTCCACCATAAAAGGACGATATAAAAGGATCAGCTTTCATGTAGGTCTCCAGTTCAGTGGTATCCATTACTGCACAATCACGTTTCTAGCCTTGTCTATTTTAATGAGTCCGGGTGAAATGGAGTACACAATCAGCATCACTGGGTACGGCACTGAAGAGGCAAAATTGATTGTCAGTCTACTGTGACCCTTCTTGTGTTTGGCAAATAAATCTTCTTGCACCTGACCTTGGATGTCGAAACAAAACAATGAATACCCGTTGGCGTAATCCTCTCTTGTGATCCAGTTCCCAGCATGGGTCGGGTATTTATTAAAAAATATAGACAGGAATGAGCTAGTGTAATCTCCGGTTTCAAAATTTGGTCTGAGAGGTTTGGCTGGCACACTCTGTCCATCCACTGTGACTTCCAGATAATTTGCATCAAGATGGAGGAAATTGAAAGGATTCAGTGTGTAACTCCCTGTAAAAGCTTCTGTTCGAACTAGAGCAAGAATGAGCTTGCTAGGAATTTCCCCATTAAATATGTCGTCGTTACTCACAGTGGAGTCTCCACTAGCCACAGAAATGGTCATCAGCTTAGATTTCCAGTGAGGATATAGGGCTGGACTTATGTTTAAAGCCTCGCTTTGAGCAAGGATGACTGCATCACTGACTTTTACATGACACACCTTTAAAATGGCCTCTGTAATGGACACTGCATAATCCTCGCTATCACTGCTCATTAACACAAACTTGTTGTCCACGGGGTGAAAAGACACCACAATTTTCACTCCATTCAGAATAAGTCGTTCCTGCTGAAACACATCAGAATGGACAGGTCCTTCAAGGGTGACCTCATTTCCTGCTGCGGTATACTGGTATCTGCTCATCAAACCAGAGTTGTTTCCCGGAGGAGTGGCATCCATTACACCAACATCTTTGTAGTACAGTTCACTCTGCAAGGGTCCTTCCTTTTACATTGCGAAGGCCCTTAATAGAAGAGCACAAAGAAGAGTGGGGGGGGGACATGCTCCAATTTATATGAGAGATCTCTCCCATGGAGAGTCTCAGCTCTAGATAAGCCTTTAGAAAACACATTTGTTGTCTATTGGTCATATAACACAAGATATATATAGAATTATTTTATTCACTGGCAGTAGTCATTAAATTATACAAAAGCATTTATAATCTATATTATTTATTTATTTATAATTGATTATCATGGTACAAGATGTAAACAGAATGTGTACATAAAAATTCTCTTACTCAACACCAATTGTTGAACCGTATAAAAAAAAACCTTTGTAATCTTTATTACTTATTATTGATACACAAATTACAAGGTAATAAACAAGAGGTCTGCATTTAACTCTTTTTTGCTGCCAGTTCTTTACTGCCAATAATCGTGGAACTGGGTGAGATAACCCATGAAAGCAGAAATTTCTTCTGGCTGTATGAAAATTTCTGATCCACACACTGTCACCTTATCACCAACAACATTTGTGTTGAATTTTCTAAGATACAGATATCTGAAAGTATCAGTCATTGTGACATAAACATAATACGGAAAAGTGATTGCAAAGTCTGTTCTTTCATCCCTTTTTATGTTATCCAAAACTGTCATCACCCTAGGAAGGTTTTAAACAAGCACCCTGATCTGATCCTGGTAAAGCCTAATCTGATTGTTCTGCTGTCTCAGAACAATCGTCTTTAAACAAGTAGCCTCCTCCTCCACTGATAAGTTGTCACCTAGCTGAAGTGGAGCCCTGCAATGGTGTAATAATACTAAATATCTTCTTCCAAAAATATCTTAATATTTTAAAATATGTATGACACTGTGCAATCTTTTACTTATTTAAAAAAACAATTTTAAAAATTTTTTTAAAAAAGCTATATTATCAATTTTTGTGTTATTTACTTTACATTACTACAAGTATGTCTGTGTGCAAAACAATCTCAATATTTTTGTTAAGATTAATTAATGCCCGTCATTGTAGGTGTATCGACTAAAACAGTATATATATAATATATATTCAGTTAAAGCATATAAACTGAAGAAACCAGTAAAATATTTCTATTTAAACATGACTTCCAGAAAACAGGATAATCTTCAATAAAAAGGGTTCTCTTAGAACCTAATATTGGTTATTTTTACATAACAGTGCTCTACTTAATGAGGCTTGACTACTTACAGATGCTGTCCACAAGATGGGCACAATGGCAAATCAAAGTATTGTTGTTGCTGTTGTTGTTGTTCTACTTCTTGTTGTTCTACCTCTTGTTGCGGCTATGACGGAGGAAGTATAAAACTAGCTGGGCTAGTTGGTGGACTGATGTAATCTGGGGTGTCTTCATCTGTTGATGTTTCAGGTGCTGCATCCCTGGGTGGAGGAGATTGTGGGGACTGAAGTGAATCTTGGTTCTCATCCACGGGACTTGAACCGCGAAATACTCCAGCAATCAGCTCAGATTCAAAAGCATCATTTACCAGCTGGTCCAGCTCCCAGTCTTCTGGTGATCTGTGAACAATTTAAAACATTGTGTATAGTCTTGATAACATGTAATCTGAATGTATGGGTGAGTTATATATTCTATGGAAAAAACATCAAATATGAAGTTGTTTTTTTTTTGTTTTTTTTTGTATAGTCAGATACTTTAGTGTAGTAATGTATTTATGCAATAATTACATATATCATATAAACCTGCCCCATAAAAAAGTACTGAAAATATTTTTTCATCCATAGCTATGTTAAAATTACAAATTATTTCCTCTAAAAATAATAAAATATATTCCTGATGAGAAATAAAATTCTACATACCATTCCATCCTGATTTTGTTTTTCTCTGTGTATAGTCCAAAGGAGCAAGAACATACAAATAATATCCAAAACTGGACACTTATTTATATAGGCTAGTGGTGTCCTGACAACTAAGATAAATTTTACCACCAAAATAAGGATTAGTGTGTGAATCAGTGAGATGCAGTAGATCCCAAATAAACCATACCTTTATTATGATTTAGTGAAAAACAGATTTCCCAGCTGGAAATAAGTTGACATGTAGAATTTTATACAGTTATTTTATTCATAAAATAATTCTCCAGATATTTGTAAACAAGACCACACATAATTCCCTCTTTATTTTCAAGATAGTCCAATCCCCGAAGATGTCTTTCATTTTTTTTTTTCAAATCCCCAATTATACTCTTATTCATTCCGCATCACTGATCTACCCTTAAAGTCTAAAAGTAAGAATAATGCTCTCATTCTTTCAGTTGTGATGTGTAGTGGTTGCAGTTTTACTGAATGACAAATTATTTGGGATATACAAAATATTACTCTAATTGACTCACCATTCTTCTTTGTATGTAATAAATGAATATATTCTTGTGTAATTATATTCTAGTGCAGGCAATGGGTCACAGAGGACTGACCATTCTTTATGATTATTATTATTTTGACTGCCTTGGTTGAAATCTGCTGTAAACAGTGGCTTTTTTATCTCTATCACCAATACATGCATTCTTGTAAAACCCACAATTATTTGATATTTAACCATTGGTACTTGGGGTAGTGAAAGGGGTGGGGATGGACATGGGATAGGGGGGGGTCACATTATTTGCATGTCAACTCTTACTTTGTGATGCTACCTTGGTGCAGAAAACACTGAAGAATTATCAGTTTTTTTTTTCCGTCCCATCATTTGCCTCACTACAGTGGACTCATTGATCTTGGGGATAGCAGAGGTGATAAATACACACTGTTGTTTTGAATGATCATTAGGGACACCTGACCATTAAAATTGAGGATAAATGCCTTCACTTCCCTCATTACACCTGTATTTAAGTAAAGCAATGTTGTTCAAGAAAGGATTTTCATTTATGTTTTTAATTACTATATATGCCTATTTTATCTCCTATATCATGTATAACAGGGGACAATAGATCCTTTGTACAGGGGATAACGGGTATCAAGCCTTGATGCAACCTGGGTACAGAACATACTGAAGAATGACCATCATATGCCTCTCTACAATGAACTCATGACCATTAAGATTGAACATAAATAGCTTCATATTCTTCATTGTTTCCTACACCTGTAATTAAGTAAATGTTGTTCAAGAATGGTACACACTTATGTATTTTAATAACTCCCCGGAGGGGGTGTGGCCTCTAATAAGGACCTCCGGAGGGGGTGTGGCAGCCACGAACAATACACCCTTTGTCTAGCCAAGCCCCTAACCTCGATCCACAATGAAACCCTTTGTCCTGTTACCTCGATAGACAATGCGCCCTTTGTTCCAAACAATGCAACCCGTTGTTCTCAAATCGCTGCTCCCAGAAGCCCCGGAGATCTGGACCCCATATTACTACTTCAGTCACCAATTTCAGGAAGCCATTAGGATTTGGACTGAAACTGACAATGCTTGCAACAGGTGAGACCTACACCTGTTTGCAGTATCACTGGGTGGTTGGCCAAACCACCACCTACAAATTCGGCCCCCAGGTCTGCCAAGCCATCCTTGCTAAATTTCAGGATGAATATTTGTGCTGCTCCACTACCCTGAAGACTCGAAAAGGTGGAGCAGTTCAGAACCAAATGGAATGTCCACCATGCTGTAGGGGCAATAGACAGGAAGCATATCGCTATGAAGAAAACAAAAAAAAATCTGTCACTGACTACTACAAATACAAGGGCTTCTTTTCTCTGGTGCTGCTAGCCCTGGTAGATGCAGAATACAGATTCTTCTGGATAGAATGTGTGTGGATCTTCACCTGATGCCCAGATTTTCAACAGAAGCGATTTGAGGAAGAAGATCAAGGATGGTAACACCAAACCATTTGAGGAGGGAGGGTCAGATTTGCACTATTTCCTGCTGGGTGACGATGCCTTTGCCTTGATGCCATGGATAGTGAAACCATACAGCAGAAGGCAGCTCACAAGGGAAGAAAGAATAGCAAAATACAGGATATCCACAGGCAGGATGGTTGTGAAGAATGTATCCCCCAACTGAAACTCTGCTGGTGTATCTGTGGGAATTTTATGGTGAAGAATGTATCCCCCAACTCAAACTCTGTAGGTTTATTTATTTATTTTATTTATTTGGGGTTTTACATCGCTTTCAACACTGTAAGGTCATATCACGACGGGTA
Source organism: Sabellastarte sp. h YS-2021 (assembly GCA_964017235.1). Taxonomy (NCBI): domain Eukaryota; kingdom Metazoa; phylum Annelida; class Polychaeta; order Sabellida; family Sabellidae; genus Sabellastarte; species Sabellastarte sp. h YS-2021. The sequence continues at coordinate 109,989,618 of OZ024934.1, forward strand.
GTTGGAAGGGCAGAGGAAACCAGTACATACAGTTCATCAGGGTTCTGTACTGTAAGCTGCCGACCAATGGCAAGCAACTACCAGCTTTCCCACTTGAGACTGAACCCCGGCCTCAGAGGTGGGAGGCGAGAGTGTTACCATCTATCTTCTTCACTCTTCTTTGTTTCTTATGACCCATTTTTCTTTGTAAAAGGCAGCGTTTGTAAAAAAAACAAAAGCCTAGTAAAAGGCAGCCCAACTTGTATCTCAACACCAAATACTAGTTAATTTGTAAAAACTGAAAAGCATTATTCTTAAATGCTGCCTGATAAAATCCCTGAGATGCTACATTCCAAATGATGCATTTGGACTGTCCTTACATAGCTACATAGGTCACTAAAATGAGGCTGGCTTGTCCTATACAGTTCATGGCTTGTCTGTTGCTGTAACTGCCTTGTTGGTTTCTGTTTTATAGCTTCTTGTGATGTCTTCCCGGCTTGTGCAGCTGAGAAGTTACCAATCCTATGGTCGAAGACTGGGAGACTTCCTATCAACAGGAAGTGACCAAGTCAGGTTTGTTATGTTTACGACAGGCCGGTTTCCTTTCAAGCACGGTCGGTTTATGTCTACGGCCTTTTAGGAGGTGGTGTCTTGGTACGGTTACAGGGACAGTTACAGTGTAGGAGAAGACAGGAAGTATGTCTGACAAGCCGTACAGATTCACAAGAAGACAGTTTCCAAGTGGGCAGAGCCAAGGTCTAGATACAGAGTCGGGATGGGTTACTGAAATATCAAACATGTTTGATATTTTGCGGATCCACCGCAACAAGCAGGATAACTACAACAGATCCTAACCAACTCTGTACATATTGCGCTTCAACCCTCAAACAATTCATAGTTGCCGACAAGTCAGCCCCAGTTCCCCCAAATCAAAGACTTAAATGTACATACACTTTCTCCACTTCAAAATCTGAAATAGCTAAAAATAAAGTATAAATAAATAAACCTATAAAGTAGTATTTAAAAGCTTTTATGAGGTCAGAAGGTTTTCTCATGTAAAACCGAGTTTTTCTTAAGATAAAATGCACCAAACGAGTGATATATATCACCAGTAATATGAATAAATTGTACACAATGTTATATGTAATAACATAACACAAAATATTATTGTTGTTATAAGATGAATCAATCTGAAGCTGCGTGAGACTCAAATATTTCATAAAGATACTACACTTGAGATTTAGCGGAGTCCCAGACTGAATAATATTTCCCTTATATTTTTTAAAGTTTGTACTATTTTCATCTGTAGCCTCAGTGTAAACACATAGTAAATTGTTATAACTGTGTATCCCAGTCAAGTCTGTGCCTCTTGACAGATTGAGATCTGGATAATGATACAACACTTGACTAATGCATATGCCCCTGGATATTCCACAGCTCTAGCCATCTCAAAACGGCCAGTGGCCATATCAAAATGGCCAAATAATTTATAATGGCCATCTGAAAACTTGACTATGATAAGAAACGGGTTTTCCAATTCAAAACCTATTTTATTATATTATATAAACATGACTTGACCTTTAGTAGAATCCATTGACTTGAAGAAATATTGAAGTGAGAAATTGGTTAAATTATAAGTTTATTAAGTTTTCTTGTACTTTTAAATTTAAAAACTGTTAATATGTTTCTGCTTTTCTCGACTCAAGAACGATTGTTTAAGTACAGAAAGCAAGATAAAAAAACAAAACAACAAAATAATAAGATCTCACAATGCAACTTGATCCTAATTTTAAAGGGAGAGGGCAAACTATTTATTGTGGGTTTTCTGTTATAGGAGGTAGAACAAGTGAGGTTTTAAAAAGCTACAACAAAATATAAAATCCAATTACATTGTCATAGTTTTGACAATTACATATTTTAAAAATACATCCACACCCCCTTTTCTGTATTAATATTAACTTAGGTATACCAGTTAAAATTGAAAATATCTGCAATTGGTCTGAAGTGGCAAAATAGCTATTTGTCCTTTTCGAAATGGCACAGCAATTTAAAAACCATAGAACATGGCCAGTGGTTTCAAAATAGCAAGTATTACACAAAAGATCAATTATTCAAGTATCACTTCTTACTTTCAATGAAAAAGTTACTATTTTACATGGTAGATCTGGACAGCAATGTCAGTTTTAAGCTAGAAAGCACTCCTAGCACTCCTTTGGAAATGACCTCCTGTAAAAAACAAAGGTAATTTTTTTCCTTTGGTAAAGCAATCTTAAATATCAGTTTCACAAAGCCTCCTTTAACTCTCCTTACCAAAAGTCTTCCCTGAAATCTAAGGAGGCAGCAAATGTCTTTTAAATTTATTAAACATTCTTTGAAGGACATTTCCTTAAATTTGAGTTAGGCCCTTAGCTTCCTTGAAATTTAAGGGAGTTTTCACAGTCTCCTTTAAGGAAGAAAACTTTGTAAAACTGAGATTTCTAAGTAAGGGTGAAATTCAAGGAAATACTTAAATTTAAGGTGACGTTGTGTTAAGAAGGCTTTGTGAAACCGGCCCCAAATCTTCTCCAAGGCAGGACAGTATCCCTTCTTGTAGTTTCTCAAAAATAATCATTTGACTGCTGATTTTGATCTTTAACCCTCAAGCGACCAAGCCATTTCGGCGACTCATATGACCGAGTGGGTCATTTGTGACCCCACTGATTTTGTATAGAAATATTTCTATATAAATGACTGTTTTATGGTTTTTCATATTTGTTTCACTTTCTAACATATTCATCCATCAGAGTATGTAATAAACTATGGATTTTGAAATATCTTTTTCACAAGAGAGCTGCCAAATCATACCATAATATACTATTACTTTTATTTAGACAACCCCTGTCTGCTAGGTCTTGCAATATGTATGTTGTGTTTTATTTCTTTGTGTTTTCTATCTGTGCCTCATAAAAGAAAGAAAGTCATAAAAGTAAAATTATGTTGTACAAAATAGATATTACAATGTGACAGGATAATTATAGCATCAATGTCCAGCAGAACTGGTAACTTGTAAATATGCCTGTACTTTTACCTCAATCTCAATGAACCAAGTAGTCATCTTTGTTCAAGAATGTCTATGTTTTCAAAAAACACTGAGTCCTTCTTTATTTATGTATAACAGATAATGTTTAGATATAGTAATAAAATAATAATTATATGGCTTCTGGGATGTGTGGTCTTACAATGTTTACTGTGGCCTGTTGCTCTGTTATCAAAGTGCATGGTCTTCAGAATGTCTCTGAACCTTGCTCTGGTCATTGTAGCTGTGAAAATTTGTCTTACATCTGTTTTAGACCAAAGGAATGATCATAGATCATGGTTGCTTCTTTACAACCCTGCAATAATGCAAGGCCTAATTACACCAATGGTGCCAATTGCAATGATTTCTGTACTGTGAATTTATTTCTACTGTTCCTTTTAATTGTCAGGATGATTTTCATTCCACTATATCTTTTTGTTTAGTCTCCTTGTTGATTTCTCATGCAATGAGTTATTGTATCTCTGATGCAATAAGCAAGTGAAATTCTGACTGGATATCCTCACATTATGGCTGAATTGTTATCCCTGTCAGTGTCATAAATATGTCTTCTTCAAAATGGCTATCTGCAGGGAGTGGATTTCTCCACCAGTTTATTCCATTTAAACTGTATGTGCATGGCCATTATTTATCATGTTGAATAATGTTTAATTTCCTGCAGACAGAACATTTTATTGCAGATCATGGCCTGGATCTTAGATACAGGCTATTCCCCAAGGTTGTCCTCTTACTTCTTCACTTGCTTGCCCACATGCTCAATGTTCATACAGGAACTCTTGCTCCACCACGAGCCTGTGCCTGGCATCTACTTGCTTCTCCTGCAGACACACCTTACTCTGCTTGTAGGTATGGTATGGACTTCATGGTAATATTCTATATGAGGGTGCTTGACATGTCAAAGACACAACAGTAAATGTTCGGTGCTGACTAATCTCCATCAATGGACAGGTGCTATTTTCATCACCCTGGCCATCCAGAATCAGTCTCACTGCTTGTGCGGCTGTAATTCATGCTATTTTAGGTTTGTTGGTCATGCTTTCATGTATAACAGTAGAATATAGTGCTTAGAGTTGGTAAATTTTAATATGATCTAAAGTTATATTATCACAATCACATAGATCTTCCTGGGGTCATTAGTGACCCCGCACATGTTTTGATTGTACTTGCTACACAGATTAGCTGATCTTTACGAAATTCTAGGAACAAATGCAGGAGAGATACATTGATAAATTCATGGTAGGGAACTTTTGTAAATTAAACTGTGCACTATGGTACACAAATATATATGCCCGGGGTCATAAATGACCCACTCAGTCGCTTGAGGGTTAGATAAAACATATATTGCTCATATAGAGAAAATATTACCAGCTACGTTGGATGGCTTCAAAGTGATTTTCACCAATTCTATCATTAATACAGCTCCAATATCCTTTGTTAAGAGACAAATTAATCGCATTAATGCTAAATGGCTTAGCTTATGGATTAATGAGTTTTAGAACAGAAGATCTTTTGGACAGAATTAACCCTTACAGTGTTCATAAAACATGCTTTATATTCATCTTTTTACTAGGTTTAATTCAATTGCTCTGAAGTTTTGCAAAAATCTTTGGATGAAAATTTAGTTAAGCATTTCGATTCATCCATGATTAAATGAGAAAATCTTTTGTCAGAACTGACTTGACTTTGCAGGAACTGACAAACTATTCATCAATTAAATTGGATCAATTGACTTCCAGATATTTGGTAAAAGTGGAGAAAAACAGTTATAATTTGTACTGTGGATGATGCAACAATTATGTTAAAGAGATTGAAGTGGTGACATATCGCACTCTTTGTAAAACTGTTTTGCCTTAATCCCCACTTTAAACTATTTCATTTTGTAGATAAAGCTCAAGCTTTTTTTCTGCTAAAATTTTTTAAGCCTTGTGAAGAATGTGAGTGTGGTTACCTGAGTCAGAAAGATCATAATATCTGTCTGCTGCAATTAGATGGAAAAATAGAACTATGATCAAATAAAAGAGAGGAAAACAATCCAAGCTACAAAAAGTGCTATACATGTGAGTTAGTTTCTATTCATGGAAATAATTGGGCAAACAACTGACTAAAATGTCAAGGATATATCGATTAATGGACCTGGGGGATAATTTCAAAATTCCAGCCCATTTTATATGAGACCACATTTTAAAGAAAACTGTTTCTTTTCCTCTAGTGTATTTATTTTGGTGATTTCTCTTTAACAACACTTTTGTTATTTATTTTTGGGGGATTTTCTTTCCTCTTTGACTTCCATTAAGTCAGAACTGTTTTGGATTTTCAAGGGGCAAGATGCCTTGTATTTATTTGAGAGAAATCAAATGACCTGAAGTATTTTCTTTTCACCACCTGGTTTCGGGCTATTGCGGTGGGAATATTTAATGTGCCTTAATTTCTAAAAAGAAAAATTGCACCAAAATTTTAAAAGTTTTTTTGCGAGAAAAAGGATCTGTTAAAGAAGCTTTAAAATGAATAAAGTATATGAAATTTATCATTTAAGTGTGTAGGAACCAATAAAATTGGGTTACTGTATTGTGGCAGAAGGATGAAGGCCTTCCCTTCACTTTTTCTGAAAGAAAGTTTGATTCTGTTGATGACTGGCTCAAAATTCTTGGATTTGATTTGAAGCAACTGAATTCTGTTCTTTCCATGGGACTTCAAAATGATTTATTCATGGAAGTTATGAGTTGTACTACTGACCAGATAGCTTTCTTTTTGAGCACTAAAAAGAATGTTTAAAGACATCAGTTTTCTTGACAAAAATTAGCAGCCATTTCCAGTTATGGAGATAAATTCCTTAATGTGTTTTGAGTTGAAGGTCGAACAATAAAAGCTGAAAATTTTTTATTTGGGTTACACTTATCCACGTCATTATCAAAATGTTTTATATAACATCAAGCGACTAGGAATTTCTGTCAGCTGACATGAATTCTTTGGAAAATCACATAATTCCTTTTTAACTTTCCACCAGGACACTTAAAAACTTGTTGGGAAAATCTTTCAGGCATGTGTTAAATTATTAGAATTTCTGAATTAGCAGAATTCCATTCTTTAGCATTTATTGTTTTCACAGTGAACAGAAAGATCCCCAATGACGCAACTGATGTTCATGATAAAAAGCAGTCCTATTAAAGAGAGGAAACCCCTCTCAAATTTTGAATGACTATTATGAATGACTGACATTTCACTCAAAAAGCCGCAGTTGATATACAATAAACACAATGAATGTTCACCACTGATTGCTAGAAACTATCCTTTTTTTTGGGTTGACATCGCATGTTCAACCATCTCAATTTTCTGGACTTTGATGATGTTTTCTATCTTTCTTAACATATGTCACGTGTTCAAAAAGCTCACTTCTACTCAGTAATTAATTACATACAGGCTGACAAACACAAAAAAACTGGCACTGGAGAACCCCATCTCTCCCCATTTGGAGATGCCCCCACTTGAGACATTCTCACTGTGCTCTGTATTTGTTCCTTTGGTAGAAAGTTTACAATTTTAAATCATTCGTCTCTTAGATTTAAAAGAATTTTCCTAAATTGTCTTCCATGCCATATCATCTTCACTTTTAATAGGCTTAAACAGGTAAATTTCTCCATACTAGATTGATCTGGGAGACAGAATCTGAGTTGAAACGAAATGTAGATCCATTAATCATCAATCTTTGTTGTATAACTGGAATGGGATAGTGTCCCAGGAGATCAAAATGTTCTTTAGCCTGGTCATGGTCATACCAAATTGCAACCGAGCAAGAACACTCTACAGAACACATAACGATCATCATTACAAAGTCATAAGAACGAGAATGGAACATTCTCTTCTCTATAAAGGTTCCACAGGGTTTACTCCCAGAATCCATAGTGGAAAGCCACATCCCCATTTCTGGTACAACATGCATGCCTGTCTTTCATAGCATTAGAAGAAAAAGTGATGACACCTGTCACAGATTTAAAAATTGGGTTCCTGGTTCCCATGCACTTCTACATTTGTGCACATTTTTCATCTTTCTCCTATTGAATACTGAAAGTTTCTCCGCATACCAAACAGGTCAGTGTTTTCTTGGCACAGAATCTGCCACATGTGGGTATCTGCTTCCTGATGTTCTCGGTCTAAAAGAAAAAGGGTAATTCTCTCCAATATCATATACATGGAAATAAGACTAATAAACTATCCATACATATCATCTCTAGCAAAAAAAAACCAGTCAGTAGAGAAAGTAGATGTAACATGGTTTTATCTTTTCTAATTTGAAGTGACAAAACAATCAATGACCTGTGCTACAAGAAAGCAAAGACACTCACAGTTTAGTATCCCAACATTGACTGGACAAATTAAATGAGTAGTGACTATCAAGAGGAATAATGCCATCACCTGAATACAATACAGAACAAAACATAATATTGTAAAATGCTTTTTGACTGCATGGTGATAAATGAATTCCATATTCACAGAAGCTTAACGTTTTATACTTAATACACTGCTTCTCCATAGACTGCAAAGCTAAATTTGAGCCAATACTCCTCTCTATGCAGAATCTCTTCCTTGATGTCTGCCTGTAAAAAATTATAAACTTATCCACTTGAAACACATTTGCCCCACCTTCCGTTGAAGTGACACATGTTTGTACTTATAAAACAATTTTTTTGTGGGGAAATATAACTTCAACTTCTGGCTCTTTTCATGAAATAGTCCCATCTTCGAAATATTTCAGTTATTTTCCCACCACATAATGATGTCGTACACACATAACTGTCCAAGCTGTTAAACACTTCTGTTTCTAAGTGCATCTTACTTTTTATATCAAAGAACATGCCCTTTTTATATTTTCCAAATTTTGTGAATTAACTCAGTCACCTCATTGGCATAAATGACTTTTTTTCGCTGACCTCTTTTGCGTAAGTGATTTTTTGCTAACTTCGTTTGCATATGTAATGTCATCACCAAAAGTTCCTTCACACTGGAAAAGTCATTTTTTATTTTTTTCAAAGTGAAGTTTGAAATGTTTGCTGGCTTGGTTCATTAAAAATCAACAAATGGAAAAGTCACTATGCAAATTCTTCAAAGAAAATAAACAGAATTGTTCATTTGAAAAGTGAGTGAGAAAAAAAGTTGAATGAGAAAAATCTAAAATAAAGAGAAACAAAATATAAAAATAATGAAAATACAAAATATGTGAATTATATGATATGGTCACACTACTTTCTCCACCTCTAGCAACCATGGCATCAGATAGTAACCGTGGCATTATTGTGAAAAACTCCCTAGCAACCGGGGCATCATTCAAAAAACGCACATAGCAATTATTATTAAAAATAGTCCTTTAACAAGTATGTTCAAATGCTCACTATATACTAACAACTGCATGCAGCGGATTCTATTAAAATGCCTGAGAGACATCTAGCAAAAGTTGAAGGCAGTACACATTATAAATGTGCAATTTCTTTTAAATTAAAATACAGTAGTGACGTCACTCTATTGTTAAAACAGTAGATTCGGACAACAGAATGTGCTGTTTTTTTCTACTGTTTTTTTGTAAAGGGAGCCAAAGTACAAAGCTTGACCATTTACAGTTTAGCCTTCAGATATCATTCCATTTTAAATTCCTGTATCAGTATTTTACATTCTTTAAAAATGTATTCAAAATAGACTATTTTGTGTGTAATATTCTTACTTTTATGTAATACAAGTTTAAGAAGTATGTAAGAATGTGTTAACATTTACCTACATTTATTTTTGTTGTGTAAAACTTTAAAGACAAAATATTAAATATACCAATATTTAAAGGCTTTACATTTTGCAAGACTATGTGTTGACTTTAGTACGCACCGCGGAGACATCTTTTTTTTGTAAATGATAGTATAAACCCTGTTTGGTACATAAGTCTAGGTGAATATAAGGAGTTTTCAATATATATTGCAAGAAAACTAAATAATATCCACAACATGTGTAATCTGGTTTTCTATTACCAATGTTGTAGCTTGTATTTGCATGCTTATTGATAGTACGGGTATTATCGCCCATTTAGCGGGAATTATCGGCCCAGATTTATTGTGAGTTATTTCTATTTTATTGATATTTTTGTCCATTGTTGTTTTTTACTGTAGTGGCTGTCAATATCCCCTGAATATCATTATCATTCTGCAGTTTCTGGTCACTCCAATTGTTGTTTTTTCACTGTTGTGGCTGTCAATATTTACTGAATACCATTGACTATTTTGTACTTTTTAGTCACTCCAATACTTTCCTTTAGCATAAGGCCATCTCCTCTTTGATTCACTTTGGGGAAATTGTTTATTCTAGAGGCTCAGTGAGGAGTGTAGGGTGCCCGTGAGTCGCCCACGGGACGGAATTTAGAGTGGACAAACTGTGTCACATAGTAATTAAGGCATACTGGTGTTACTCCTCACGGTCCTGTTCTTAGTTTAGGGAACTGGAGTGCAATGAGTACCATCCGCTGGTTGTTCCTCTTACTGTTGTTTTGGAGAAAGTCAGTATGCAGTGATCCCAATGTGTTTATTCCGTTGTCTGCTCATGGTCTTACTTCATTACCACGCCCCTACAGACTCCACAGCTATGTCCTGAATACACATCATTTCTCTTGTGTGGCTAAGCATCATGGCCTTGCGACCTTATTGTTGCTTTGTGGTGACATCTCCCTTAATCCTGGACCAATCTCGTTTGGGGTGGTAAATTGCCGATCTGTAAGAAACAAGGGACCCTGCATCAATGATACTGTAACAGTACATTCTGTCGACATTCTTGCTGTCACTGAAACACATATTTGCCAGGAGGAAACGGACAGCCTTCTACATTCCATCACCCCGACAGGTTTCAAATTCTGCCACAAACCCCATATTCATGGCCGTGGTGGTGGTGTTGGATTTTTTATCAACAAAGCTATACAGTTTAGATCTGTGGATACACCTACTTTCAGTTCCTTTGAAAATATTAGCATTGCAATTGGGTCTGCGCCTCAACCGCTTGTGTTGACTTGTGTTTATCGTCCACCTGGCTCATGCTATGAAAGTTTCCTGGACCAATTTCTCAATCTTTTAGAATACTTATCCTCAGTTTCTCCCTCATTCCTAATTTGTGGGGATTTCAATATTCATGTGGATACTTCTTCAAATGATAGTATCAAATTCCAGAACTGTTTAGAATCATGCAATATAACACAAAATGTTCAAACAGCTACCCATCTTCATGGTCATATCCTAGACCTTGTTATCACTCCTACTGATGCCAGTGTCATCTCCAATGTACGTGTTGCTGAATTTATTTCTGATCATGCTCTTGTCCTTGCTCAGCTTGATTCAGTTAATCCTCCTTCACATAAGGCAAAAGTTGTCACCTTTAGGAGGTATCATAAAATTGACCTGGATAGTTTCCGTAAGGATTTGGGAAATAGTGCATTCGTAAAATGCCCTGGTGATACAGTCAGTGGTTTGTGTAAACAATACTTAGATGATTTGAGCAAATTGCTCGACAAGCAATGCACCATTGGTTACTCGTACTTTTACTAAGCAAGCTACTGGTTGGCTATCTGACACCTACCGGCTGGCAAAAACCATCAGGCGACAGCTGGAACGAATCTGGCGTAAAGATAAATCTGCCTATAATCGAGCTAGACTTCGAAGACAGATTGCTCGGTGCAATTCACTGGTCAACAAAGATAAGGCAAATTACTTCAGAAACCTGGTCAGAGAAAATGCTAACGACTCCAAGAAGCTATGGCAGGTCTTGCATTCTGCACTGCACTCTAGTCCTGAAGCAGTACTCCCTTCTCATGAATCTAAGAAAGGTCTTGCTGACCGGTTTGTCACTTTCTTCAGTGACAAAATAGCTAAAATCAGAAACTCATTTTCCTCTAGTGACTCATTCACTCTGCCTCCTCCACCAAACAAAGTTTAAACAAGTTTCTCAAGAGGAAATTAGAAAAATTATCATGAAGCCACCCACTAAATCTTGTTTGTTAGATCCATGGCCTACATTTCTTGTTAAGGAATGTATTGATATTTTACTGCCCTCTATCACCAGGCTTGTTAACTGCTCTTTGTCAGAAGGTGTTGTACCTGATGAGTTTAAGAAGGCTATTGTAACCCTATTGATTAAAAAGTCATCACTACCACCCAATGACTTAAAAAACTACAGACCTGTTTCTGGGTTGGGCTTCATATCCAAACTTGTTGAAAGTGTTCTTACTTCTCAATTGAATGACCATGTCAGTTTGAATGGACTAGAGAATGTCAGGCAATCTGCCTATAAACTAGGTCACTCAACTGAATCTGCATTGCTTTCAATTAAGAATGATGTTCATTTGGCTTTTGCTAAAGGTGAGGCTACTGCTGTCGTTCTCTTGGATCAATCAGCAGCATTTGATACTAATGATACGCTACTTAATTCTCTTAGCTCCTGGTTTGGTGTGAGCGGGGTTGTCCTCGATTGGTTTAAGTCTTATCTCTCAGACCATGTTCAGTGCATTAAGATTGGGTCAATTTTATCTGATGCCAAAAAGTTATTGTATGGTGTGCCTCAAGGCTCTGTCCTGGGGCCAATCCTTTTTTCACTCTATACTACTCCACTGAGTAAAGTCATACAGAATCATCCTGGTATTAGTTTCCAGTTCTACGCTGATGACACACAATTGTATGTACATCTCACACATAAAAATGTTGCCTCAGCCCTTGATAAGCTGTCACACTGCCTTGAAGACGTAAAGAGATGGCTCTTTACAAATAAGCTCAAGCTAAATCCTGATAAGACCAAATTCTTTGTGTTTGGCTAAAAGTCTCAGCGTGAAAAACTTAATCAGTCCTTCCTGGTCAACATACTTGGTATTCCTATATCACCAATAGATGCAGTTAGGAACCTTGGTGTCTGGTTTAATTCACATTTCTCATTATCTTGCCATGTTATTAAAGTCTGCAAGGCTTGTTTTGCTCATGTCCAGGATCTTAAGCGACTCCGAGGACACCTGACACATGAAGCTGCTCTTATGGCTGCCAATGCTCTGGTCGGAAGTCGACTTGATTACTGTAACTCTCTGTTCAGAAGTCTCTCAACTCTAGATCTGTGCAAACTTCAATGTGTTCAGAATACCCTTGCCAGAATTGTTGCCAACACCACCAAGTACTCACACATCACTCCAGTTAGAAAAGCACTGCATTGGTTGCCGATTAAGTACCGTTCTATCTTTAAGACTGCCATGCTGGTATATAAGTTCCTACACAGTGGTAACCCCAAATACTTTGAACCCTTCCTGATTCCCAGACATAGTGCGTATAACACTCGTCGAAGTCAATCTGATGACATATTTCTTGAGGTTCCCCACTTTGCTTCAGTTTTCAAGTCTTGAAAACATTTTGGACTCAGTTTTGCATATGACGCACCTATGACTTGGAATGACCTTCCTGATGAGGTCCGCTCTGCAAACTCACTTGCCTCTTTCAGGTCAAAGTTGAAGTCATACCCACCCTAAATTTCCCACCCTAAATTTCCAATCTCCTTCTGCTTTCTCCGCGGTGACAAAACTACCGCTGACCCCTGCAATGTCTCTGGTTTTTGAATATTGAACAATATTTTTGTGTGATGCGCCTTAGAATCTGTCTTTTGACAGAGATTAAGCGCTATAAAAGTGCTATTAGAATTAGAATTAGAATATGTATACTCAATCAAAGCCCAGATTTATTTGGCATTCTAATTTCTACAGTTTAAGTATTTAAGATCTTATTTAGGCTGAAATGTTTATGATTTGACATATTTACAACAAGTAATGGTAATGTGATTATTTTGGAAAGTAACCAATAATATTTCCATGCTATGAGAAACGCCTTTTAAAATATAGAAACACTAGTAATTTGAAACCAAAAAATTACTATTATACAGTATTTTAAGTCAGAGAAAGCACTTGGAACAGTAGATTCGTAGTACAAATGTACTCGGGCCTTCTGCCCTCGTACATTCGCATCTACGAATCTACTGTTCATTGTGCTTTCTCCATGACAGAAAAGAACAATTTTTAGTTGAATGTTTTGGTTTTAAATTTAATTGCTAATCAGAAGAACAAAATATATAGCTATTTTGGATGAGTATTATATTACTGACACGTGATGTACAAAATCACAACTCAACCATAGCAGGGTAAGGACAGTCACCCAGCCCATGATCGGCTTACATGTCACTTTTAAATATGGTTACAATTTTTCTTTTTGATGGAGTTAACTGATTCCTTAGCACAAAGTTTACATATGATGAACAACAATAATAATAATGTTTTTTTTCTTTTTCCATGAATACTAATTCTAAATATTTAAACCAGTTCTGGTATTCCACAATTCAACAAGGAAAATGATTTTAATAGTACCATTTTAAAAGTTCCATCATTATCTAAGTCACCGAGATCAGATGTAAGACTGTTAGGGGCCAGTTACACTTTCACGGATCCCCCATGGATATAGGCCATGGTTCCATATATGGAAAGTGCTAAATGTTGAAAAAGTGACTGATTTATGGATGCGACATATATCTCACTACGGATGATAGGGATCCCAAAAGGATGTCAGGTATGACTTCCGTTGCTTGTGGATGACCTCCGGATACTCCTGCAAGACCAATCGCAGTGTGGCAGAAACACTCCAGGATACACCAGGACAACATAGGGATGCATCAGGACGTCGCAAGGACACCCCGGATGGGTATAACAGACCTTGCGGATGGGGTTTACCGATCATATTTTTCCCCGCGGATGTCAGCTGATCGATTATGGAATTTTATTTTAGCATAACATTGCAGGCATCGCCATGGGAGGTAGTGACCACTGGATATCTGGATGCCTGGGTGCCAATGGCTATAAAAGGGGGTGAAGTCCAGCTCACTAACCAACTACAATGTAGATGACAATATAGACAGACACAACAAAAAATCTTCCACAACTTCAGCTCTTACTGTTAGAAATGGAAAGGGAGTTACTCATCATTTCAGCTATGATAGACCGGCTGAGAAGCAGATGGAGTCTGCCAGGTTCTCTGCCAGTTATTAGAGACACAGGAGATATAGGTTCCGGCCTTGGCCAACTCGGGAAGAGCCTTAAGAAGAGTGTCAGACAGCATGCCAATGCACCAGTTGGGTGACCCTATGGCATATAGAAACTTCATCCAGATGCCGCCTGAGCTCTGTCAAGAGTTCTAGAGGGACAGGACGTTGATGAGAGATCCAGTGAGTCCAGGAGTGAAGTTGGCAGTAACCCTTAGACATCTCGCCCTACCCTGGTGCCCGTTATATAGGCTTTCGTCCATGAGAAAATGTCTTTCCGTAAATTCCCAAGTGTTGTGGGAAACTACAATTACATCTGTAGAGCCTTGCCTTATTCTCCTTGAGGCGTCCTTTTCATCTGTAAACCCCATCCCTATTGTCCTTATACACCTCCGTGACTATCCGTGTATATCCAGAAATTAATTACATATCTGTGACCTTCTTTACAAACCATCCATATTACATGTGGCTTCTGGGAATTTCTGTTAACTTCTGGAGGTGTCCTTACAGCCTCTGAACACCGTCTGGGAATATCCGTAGAAATTTTCCGAGCCATTATTGGTGCGGATGAATCAAGGATGTCCCGGATGCAACAAAGAGATCTATGGGTGCTGTAAGGACAATACAGATGATATACGGATTACATATGGATTAGTTGCGGATATTTAATTACACCTGGCATCAGCAAACCTTTTACGGAAAATTCAAGCAGTTTGATTTTTCAAAAAAATGTTTGCAGACACAACACATCCGTGACGGATGTCACAAGGATATTACGGACGCTATGGACATGTTCATGGATGAAAAAGATCATCTGTAGATCTCCTCACAATTTTCCATATTTGGTAACCCGCCGCGATCCGGCGGTACAACTGGCCATGTGTAAATGGGGTATTATACATGAAATAATTGCTTTCACCAATTTATCATACTTGCTGACATGAACATAAAAAAGAATCTCATATTTAATGATACCATATACACATAACATACAAGTTTTGTTTTCAAGGGTATAACATGCAATCAAGGATCGTTAATATTTTGGCATCTGGAAGCAAGCTTCCAGTGAGATATTAGTCTTAATTAGTTGATACATTCTGAGCTTTGGTTTGTTTCTAACACTAATAGTCTTTTACTGAACGTTTTATTACACAAGTTATCTAATCAAATCTAATGTGGACTTTTATAGCACTTAATCTCCATCACTGATGGACTCTAAGGCGCAACTGAACATAAGGAAGGCAGTTAACATTAACATCGGAGGACAAAGCCAGGTCATACGAAGGAGACACAGGGTGACAGGGGTGGCTATGGCAGATAGGCTTTTGCAAGAGGTAAGTTTTAAGCTTCTTTCTGAAGGAGGCAACTGATGCTGCACTGCACACATCATGAGGGAGTTCATTCCAGATCTTAGGAGCATCAAAGGCAAAGCTGTGATGAAAATGTTTGACTGACTTGAAGACTGATGAGCGGAAAGGAGGAACAGTAAAGTATTGATGATCTGGGTGATTACACCTGGTACTATAGGAACAACTGCTGAGAGACAAGAATGGTTGAAAGTAGGAAGGAGAACCACTATGTAGAAATTTATAAACTGGTGGTGCAGTTTTGAACATACATCTATACTTAATGGGCAGCCGGTGGAGTTGCTTCAGAATGGGTGTAAGATGAGCAAACTTTCTATGATTTGTAACAATACGAGGAAGGGTATTCTGAATACTTTGCAATTTGTGCTAATTGAAACATGTCAAACCTCTAAAAAGAGAGTTACAGTAGTCCAGACGACTACTAACCGAGACATTTGCAGCAAGGACTGCCACTTCAGGAGTAAGATACTGTCTTATTCTGCGAAGGTCATGCATCTGAAGAAAGCATGCCTTGCAAGTCCTCTTGCCATGTTGACAAGTTATGCAATAAATTTTTACAATGTATTCATACAAAAAAATACGAGCCTTTATATAAATTATTTTATCTGTTTAGATTTATTTGAAAGTAAGCATTACAATAATTGAAATGTAATAAATACATTATGTAAAAATATAAAAGAGGCTAAGAACAGGCTAAGGGGATCAGGAAGAGTGGTTCTTTGAAATTTTCACAGCCTTTTACTTTAGGTTACCAATTTAAAGTGAGAAAAATACCCAATCCCTACTATGCCAGCCAATAGGCATAAGTAAAACAAGTTGTACCTACGACATACTCTGTGACTCCTCACATATGTAACAATTGTGTGAGCATATGAATATCGTAAGGTTGTATTTTCTTTCACCAGGGAGGAAGACTGACAAGCATGATGCCCAAACATCACTGATGAAAGTTAAATAAATTATAAAACATCACTTTTTACCTAAGTTATTGGTTTCTTAAGTTGACATGTACAGTTACGCATCTGCTTAGGTATGCATGTATTATCAAATTCACAAAATTTATTCTAACACATCATTGTAAATAACCAAAATACATATTGTGCACAAAGTCATCCAAAGTGTACCTGTAACAACAAATTTTTGAATATTTTTTCAAGCTAAAAAGTTACCGTAATGCCCTGCTGTAACTTTTTCTGCTGGTCTGTCCATATTTCTGTGAGGTAACTAAAACTTCCACATAATTATACAGTTTTGAATATGTTTTGTACCCATAATGTTTAAATGGCTTAAAACTTGATACAACTGAGACTCCACAGTATCTTAGGGATTGTGATGGCAAGTGACAGTCCACAATCAAGAAACAAGTATCATGACTTGAGTCTATTGAAGAGGGACATATCTAAATGACTCACATAATACAACAGAGACTTTACGGGCAGGAACTCTTAACAAGACCGTCAAACCAACAGGATTCTTATCAACACATGATAAAGTCACTCCAAATAACTGAAACCAACACCCAGAAAATGAAAAATTAAAAAAAAACATTAAGCCAACTCAAACCAAGACCTGATACAAAACAAGAACCAAAAATCCAACAAACCAACAATAAAACAGTCATCAAAGAAAATAAGCTAAAATTAAAAGAAATCAACAAGTCAGCAAGACCTAAGCTTGTGTGGTGATCGGTACGTGACCAAGACCGGTGTATGGCGGTGCGTCGGTGAATTTGGCGGTTTCGCGCTCACCAGCTTGGATTTCTCCACTTTAAAAGGCGTCATATCGCCTTTTAAGCATTATTTTATATATATTTGTTGATAAATTAATCATATTTTACCTTATATTTGCTTTATATCCTCATATTTTCACATTTTTAAGTGTAATCTATATCCAATATGGCGGTGACCTAGTTATGGGCGCTCGCTAAACCTCGTTTCGTCACGAATTTGTGACGTCATTTTAATTTCGTGACGTCAATTTTACGTCATTTGACGGTGTTTACCGGCGATTCCTATATAAGGAACGTCGTTTCAGGTGAAAAGGGGTGTGGAAGTGAGAGCCTAATATAATTGGTTGAAACCAAAGGAAACCTACACTGATAGGGTAATTATAGTAGAGCACCTGCAAGACTCATTCATGCTTGTAGTAACATCTCTTTATTAGGAAATTATTGTACCAAGTATTTATTTAGGGAGGTATTTTGAATTAAATTATTATAATGTCCATGTATTTATTTAGGGAGGTACTTCGAATGTAATGATTGCCATGTAAATTATATTTTATCTGTTGAATGAATATGAAATAAAATAATATTGTGATTATTTTATGCTGTTTTGGATTTAAATTCAACTAACCTTCTTGGAAACATTAGATATTGGGCCAAAAGTGATACCAAGCCTCATTTATGAATGAGCCCGATATTTGAACCGATAAAGAATTTGGGACTTTTGGTATTTTGAACACAACGCGAAACTTGGCACACAAACTGTAACCCAAACACTGGGACGCTACAGATATTTTATGGTGCCGTGACCAGGATTGGTTAATTTATATTTGGTACAGTAATTTCTTATGTAGTAATTTCTTATGTTTTGTGTCCATTTTTTTTTTAGTCCAAATATATGTCCAATATGTCAAACCCAAAGCACAATCATAGCTGGATTCAAACTGTTCAAGATTGGTTGCCAAGATGGCCCAAAAGGAACAGAGCTCCAGATAATGATAAAGCCATATCAGACTCTGAGGTGCAAATCAATAAAATTCCTCCAAGGTTTCAAAGGCCCACTGAGGCATGTACAGCTCCACCATCCCTGAGTGGAGAAGATTTCCATATTCCTGGTCATGCTGGAGACCCAGCCGTGAATCAGAGTGATGATTTCTATGATTTACACAATCATGTTGATGCTCGTTTATGTCAGTCAACTCCAAAAACATTGCCCAAAGCAATTGTTTCTGAGAGGCCAATTGACAATAGACTAGCAAACAACAAACCATATTGTGAAAATAGAAACAATCACAATTTGAGTCCAAATGCACAAGTCTGGATTCCCCAGAATGACCGAGAATATGATCACAGTGCAGGTGATTTTGAGGAACATGTTACTAGAAAGTCACAGTTCAATCAAAATACCGGCAATCATAGACCACATAGAATTGAAAAACAAACAGGGCAAAATAATCAGGTCAACCACCATGAACATTTCTATAAACCTAGTGGCAGAGATTTTTATCGTGCCAATGGCAACAGAAATAGAAAGCAAAGGGATCCCGACAAATTTGACGGGCATTCAATAGAATGGGCAGATTATTTACACCATTTTGAAATGGTAGCTAGTTGGAATGGGTGGTCACAACAAGAAAAGGCCATGCAACTTGCAATTAGCATGCAAGGCGAGGCACGCCGAGTACTTAGTGACATCTCGTATGTACCTTTGGACAATTATGAAGCTCTGGTTCATGAACTTTCTAATAGGTTCAATCCCATTGAGAAAGAGTCAGCTTTTAGAGCAGAGTTTAGAAATAGGATCAGAAAAGAATCTGAATCACCAATGCAATTTGGTTACTCCCTGAAAAGATTGGCAGTGAAAGCTTTTCCAAATATAAACATGGAAGCTCAGGAGCAATGGGTACTTGATCAGTTTATAAATGGATTGGGCAACATTGAAATACGGAAGCATGTCCAATTTGCACACCCTGCAAATTTGCATGAAGCTATTTCATTGGCCACTGAATTTGAAAGTTTTGAGCAGAATTCCCACAGGAAATTTTCCAAACCAGTGAATTCCAAAGTAATGGCTATTGGAAATAGTGAGTTGCAAAGCACTGAATCTCAAAATCTTTGCAAGAAACTTGATAAAACAGCTTCTGAGATAGAGAAAATTCAGGTTGAATTGAAGAATCTCAAACAAAACAATCAGGACAAACCACAAGGTTCAAACAAAATGGGCAATAAGAAAGTGATCGAGTGTTATAGATGCCATGAAAAAGGACATTACTCTAGAGAATGTCCACAAAATCCAGCAGCTAAGGCTAGTAAAGCTGGAACATCTCCCAAAGCAAAGTTAAACTAGATGTAGCTGAGAATGACAAGGCCGAATTCTCAGCTAACAAAAATGAAAGGCCAATTGAGGGAAAAATTGAAATGATAAATTCGTCATGTTGGTATGTGGATGGCAGTGTCATGGGAATTCAAACAGAATTTTTAGTTGACACTGGATCCACATACACAATTGTGGATTCTATATTCTATGAGAATATTCCTGAAAATATGAAACCACCATTGGAACAAATCAATTTGATATTGAAAAATGCCAGTGGGGAGGTCATGGATGTATTAGGTCAAACAAACATGGATCTTGAGGTCAAAGGTCAGGTGTTTAACGTCCCTGTGAAAGTTGTATCTTTAGGCGATAAGAGTACAATTTTGGGATTGGATTTTATGGAAGGTCAAAACTGTATCTTGAACTTACACAAAGGTACCATGAAATTGAATGGTCGTACCTTTGGTATGAAATGAAAAGGTGAAATACAATTGGCCTACATACATTCAGAAACGAGTTTTCATATACCCCCAAGACATGAAATGGTCATAGAAGGAGTATTGAAAGACAAACAATTGACTGCAAACTTAAATGAAGGTTTAATTGAATCAAATACTTACCTTACAAATGACACTGGTCTACTAGTTGCAAGGTCACTGGTAAATTTGAAACAAAATACTGTACCTGTGAGAGTAGCTAATGTAAGCGACCAAATTGTCAAAATCAAGAAAGGTACCAGACTTGCCAAACTTGAATCAGTAAAGGAAGTTTGCAATTTTGATAAAGGTGAATCAAAACAAAACGACGAACACATTGCATATGTGAACAAGATTGAACATAGTAAGTTAGGTGACTTACCTGAACATTTGAAACCACTGGTTGAGAAAACAAGTGATTCACTTTCTCCAACTGAACATGACGAGGTCACACAGTTACTATACAAGTATCAGGACATTTTTAAAAGTCCTGAAGGTAGACTTGGTAGAACTGACTTGGTAAAACATCGACTTGACACTGGTAATGCTATACCCATTAAACAACGTCCACGCCGCTTACCAATGGCACAACAAGACGTAGTTGACAAAGAACTTGATAAAATGGAGGCCGAGGGAATAATTGAACCTAGTGATAGTCCCTGGTCTTCTCCTTTGGTTATTGTCAAAAAGAAAACAGGAGACATAAGGGTATGTGTAGATTACAGGGCCTTAAATGAGGTATTAAGGAAATCTGCAGTGCCTTTACCAAAGATTTCAGAATGCTTAGATTCCTTATCTGGGTCAAAGTACTTCTGTACATTAGACTTAGCCCAAGGATACTATCAAGTAGCAATGCATCCAGAAGATAAATGCAAAACTGCATTTACTTCTAGAAGGGGTTTGAGACAATTTACGGTAATGCCGTTCGGTCTGTCAAATGCTCCTGGAACATTTCAGTCCCTAATGGAATTAGTTTTGAGTGGGTTACAGTGGTCTAAAGCTGTCCTTTATTTAGATGATATTATAACCTATGGGAAAACTTTTGAAGAAACAAAGGACAATCTGGAATGTGTATTTCAAAGATTAAGACAAGCAGGGTTGATACTAAAACCTTCAAAATGCAACCTGTTTCAACTATCAGTTGAATTTCTAGGGCATATTGTATCCAGTGAGGGGGTATCTTGTGATCCAAAGAAACTTGAGGCTATTAGAGAGTGGCCAAGGCCTACTTCAGTCAAACAAGTGAGATCATTTTTGGGCCTCGCTTCTTACTATAGGAAATTTTTGAAATCATTCTCAACCATTGCATCACCATTACATGCTCTTACCAAAAAGAATGTCAAATTTGCATGGGATGAAAACTGTGAACTGGCTTTTCAAACCCTGAAAGAAAAATTGAGTAGTGACCCAGTGGTTTTGTCCTATCCCAACAATGAAGGTACATTTGTGCTTGACACTGATGCCAGTTTGTGTGGAATAGGCGGAGTACTATCTCAAGTTCAGGAAAATGGTCAAGAAAAGGTCATAAGTTTTGTTAGTAACACCTTGAGTAAAACTCAACAGAACTATTGTACTACCATGCGTGAACTTTTGGCGGCAGTTGTATTTATCAAACATTTTCACCATTACTTGTGGGGAAGAAAGTTCATTCTGAGAACTGACCATGCTTCGCTGAAGTGGTTAGTTAATTTTAAGGAACCGGAAGGCATGCTAGCCAGGTGGTTATCAGTACTTTGTTCCTATGATTTTGAAACACAACATCGTAAGGGAGTGGCACATGTAAATGCTGACAGTCTTTCTAGACAACCACCACGCAAGTGTAAACGTGATGATTGTGAAGATTGTGCATTAGTGAGCACTCAATGTGTGTGTGTTGTAACTAGAGCTCAGGCTAAAAACCAAGAAGGTCAAGGTCAAGTAGAGACTCAGTTCGATAAGGTCAAAGAACCTGATAATTCAGAAACTAAGTCCAAGACCAAATTAAGTAATGACATTCAAAGTTCTAGTTTAGATGACAGTGAACTTGCTTCAAATGTAATGGGAAAAACCTTGATCAGTAGTCCTACTAGCATTGCGACTAGTAGTGAAAATAGTGAGGTCAATTCACAAGCTACTGTTAATAGGTCAACCATGAAAAACAAGATTAAATGCAACTGGGCTGATACTTGGTCAAATGAGCAGTTGAAGAATGGTCAATCAGAAGATCAAAATATTTCACGTGTTATTAGGTTCAAACTTGAAGGTCAAGGTCAACCTGATAACAGTGTGTTGAGTACTGAAAGTCCTGAGGTCAAAATTTTGTGTAGTCAATGGCCTATGCTAGAAATACAACATGGCATGTTGTACAGGAAATGGGAGTCCGAGGGGCCTCATGCCAAACCTGTACTGCAATTTGTGGTTCCTAGTCTAATGAGGCAAGAGATATTGACACATCTTCATAACCATAGGACATCAGGTCATTTGGGGATCAGTAAAACACTAGGTAAAATAAAACAAAGATTTTATTGGCCGGGCTTTAAGAAGGATATTATCCGCTGGTGTCAAAAATGCAAAGTGTGTAACAGTCATAAAGCTGGTCACATGCCAAAAAAAGCACCAATGAAGCAAGATTTTATCTCAGCTCCAATGGACAAAATAGCATGTGACATCATGGGTCCGTTACCTGAAACAGAAAGAAAAAACATATACATACTAGTAGTATCTGATTATTACACAAAGTATGTAGAAGCATATGCACTCCCAGATCAAACAGCTCAAACAGTTGCTGACTGTTTGGTGACGGAGTGGATATGCAGATTTGGTGTGCCATTACAGATTTTGTCAGACCAAGGTAGAAACTTTGAGTCTGGTTTGTTTCAAGAAGTATGCAAGTTGCTGGATATGAAAAAAATCCGTACTTCACGCTATCGTCCACAAACAGATGGTTTGGTTGAACGATACAATCGGACGTTGAAGTCAATGCTTAAATCATTTTGTCAGGTTGAAAAATCTGATTGGGACCATCATTTACCGTACGTGATGATGGCATATAGGGCAACTATTCAGGAAAGTACTAAATGTACACCGAATTTGTTAATGTTTGGAAGGGAAACCAGACTTCCTGTCGACATAGTATATGGGGCAACTAACACTGAAATGTGGCCAAGTTGTCCCATAGATTATGTTGAATGGGTCAGACAAAGTATGTCTAATGCCTTTGGAAAGGTCAAAGAGTCGGTCAAGGCCAACGCTTTACGTCAAAAACGTGCCTATGATCGTAATTCCGCAATGAGAACCTTTAAGGTAGGGGAATGGGTTTGGGTCTACCACCTTCCAAGTGACAAACAAAAATTTGGTCAAGGATGGAAAGGGCCATTCTTGGTAGTTGATAAAATAGGGGACTTAAATTATCGTGTCCAAGAATATAAACTTTCTAGAAAAGTTACATTGCATGTAGATCATATTAAAAGATATGAAGGCGAAACCCCAGAATCATGGGTAGTTCCTAGTCTCATTCATTTAGATAAGGAAACACAAACTGAGTAAACTCACAAGTATAAATAGTGTACATAAGTGAAATTATGTAAAAAGTGTAAATATGTTACATAATTGATGCTTATGTCTGACATAAAATACTTAGTGGTGTTTAATATTTTTTTTAGGAAAAATGAATGAAGAGAACATTCTGGAAGAGATACTCAAAGATGCAGCAGACCTAGTCTGGCCGGAAAATGATAATTTGGAGGAGGGAGAAGTCTTAGATGACTTGATTCAATTTCCAGACAAGCCCGTGATAAAGTGCCCGGTACCAGCATGCCAGAGCAAAAAGTTCACCAACGCTTTCACATTACGCAGGCACTGGGCAGAAGTGCACCGTGAGGAGGTGTCTTTACTGCAGTGTGAAAGTTGCACCCAAGTCTTTAAGAGAATGTCAGACCTCAAGAAGCATGGTGCACGCAAACATAACAATAACCAAATCAAGGGAGACCAAGTGATGAGGAAGAATAAATATTACATAAATCCCAAATCTGTGACCCCTCCAGAGGGATGTGAGATGGCAGTAAGCAAGGTGAGGACAGGGCCTGTGGAGAGTCAGATGCCACTTCAGACCTCGCAGCTGAGAAACGTACCAACCTGTGCACCCAAAACAGCACCCAGAAAGCCAATCAACCTGGAGGAAAGGATTATGGATGGAACAATTGAAACTTCTAGAGACTTGATCGTTAGAAAAGTGTTGGAGGCTAAAGAGAAAGTGAAGTTCTGGAGTAAAGTTGAGGCACAAGCAAAACAGGCACTACAAAAATTTGATGAGGAAAAGAGACAGGCTTCTATTCAGGACTTGAAAAGGAAATTACAGGAGGAACGAGACATCAGAAGAGACTGTGAGGCAAAGATGAGGCGTCTGCAAGAGAAGTCAAGGATCCATCGTCAGATGAACTTTCTAGATTATGTTAACCATGATTTTTGAAAGCAATTAAAGCATAAAATATCTGATTTTTTTTTTTTTTTTTCTTTTTGTTGAACTGAGCCAAATTTTTGGTAGGGTAATTTTCTAAATTACTAAAGTCGGGTTCATTCAACATACATAAATTATAAATAGTAAATTGAAACATTTAAGTAACTCTTCATATCTTTCTGAATTTTGAAACATAATTTCAATTAACTTTAAAGAATGTCAATATAGATACATTTTATGCTTATTGCTTCCACTGTGTATGTATTATATGGCTGTTTTAGTCACTGGCGACCTTTTCAGGTCACATTAACAGTTACCTAGGTAGTTTTAAAGTGACTGATTTTAATATCTGGATATTTCAATGTGTATGTTTATTGTATGTTTACTGGCTATTTTAGTTAATTGACTTAGTTATGATCTTTTTAGGTCATATTATTACTTTACTTATGTAAAGAGTACTTGAAGAGTATTTGACTCTTGTGTTGAAGTTAATGATATTAATGTATGTGTAAATATATATAAATGCTTTTCACTATTATATATTTCAGTATATGAGTCTAGTCTCTTATCAATATTAGAATGTGTTTTTATCAGTATTAGAATGTGTTTATAGCTTATGAGTCTAGTCTGTTATCAGTATTAGGTTGTGTTTATAACTTATGAGTCTAGTCTTTTATTTGTTATCAGTATTAGAATGTGTTTATAGCTTATGAGTCTATAGTCTTTATCATATTAGGCTGTGTTTAACTTATGAGTCTAGCCTCTTGGCAGTATTATACTGTGTTTTAAGCTTTTCAGTTTAATCTTTAGCAGCTTTATTTCTGTATTAAACTTTGGTAGCTTAAGATTTTTTTTTTTATAAGTATACATGTTATGGGGACATAACATATTTTTAAGTGGGGGGGTAGTGTGGTGATCGGTACGTGACCAAGACCGGTGTATGGTGGTGCGTCGGTGAATTTGGCAGTTTCGCGCTCACCAGCTTGGATTTCTCCACTTTAAAAGGCGTCATATCGCCTTTTAAGCATTATTTTATATATATTTGTTGATAAATTAATCATATTTTACCTTATATTTGCTTTATATCCTCATATTTTCACATTTTTAAGTGTAATCTATATCCAATATGGCGGTGACCTAGTTATGGGCGCTCGCTAAACCTCGTTTCGTCACGAATTCGTGACGTCATTTTAATTTCGTGACGTCAATTTTACGTCATTTGACGGTGTTTACCGGCGATTCCTATATAAGGAACGTCGTTTCAGGTGAAAAGGGGTGTGGAAGTGAGAGCCTAATATAATTGGTTGAAACCAAAGGAAACCTACACTGATAGGGTAATTATAGTAGAGCACCTGCAAGACTCATTCATGCTTGTAGTAACATCTCTTTATTAGGAAATTATTGTACCAAGTATTTATTTAGGGAGGTATTTTGAATTAAATTATTATAATGTCCATGTATTTATTTAGGGAGGTACTTCGAATGTAATGATTGCCATGTAAATTATATTTTATCTGTTGAATGAATATGAAATAAAATAATATTGTGATTATTTTATGCTGTTTTGGATTTAAATTCAACTAACCTTCTTGGAAACATTAGATATTGGGCCAAAAGTGATACCAAGCCTCATTTATGAATGAGCCCGATATTTGAACCGATAAAGAATTTGGGACTTTTGGTATTTTGAACACAACGCGAAACTTGGCACACAAACTGTAACCCAAACACTGGGACGCTACACTTGAAAGAGCAACAAAACTTTTTGAAGAGAAACGGAAAATGGTCAAAATGCAAGAAATTACAAGCTACATTGAAGAAAAAAAGTAATAGAAAACAATAGGATGACATAACTCAAGAGGTAATATGAGGTTTGACTTGTGTATCAAGCTTATTTTATAGTCCCAAAATGATTATATAATGACCATCCATTGTCTTGTGTGTCAGATACACATTAGTACATTAGAAAATAAATCACACCAAAATATGTACTTCATTATTGGTATTGTTCTAAAAAATTTGTATTGGAATCGTCATTCAAACAACCAGCTGCTCCGATTTTGTTGTTGTATTTAAGGTATATAAAATATATTTTATTAATGTGCTCTCATATTTTAACTAAATTCAATGCAAGGAAAACACGACAGTCTGAAACAGTTCTTGAAATTGAAAAATGAAAAAAAAATTCCATTTTTGTGAAATAGCATTAAAAGATTGATTCACGTTCACGTAAATTAGAACGTAAATAATAGAATCCTCTGCTTCTGGTCACATTTTCTTTGTGTGTTTCACATTACACGGTTTCTTGTCTTTATTTCTGTGAGAATGTGAAAAAATATACAAAGTATATAAACATGTTAAACATGGTGAGAAGAATATAAATTAGACACAAAAAGTTTCATAAAAATTATAAGAGAAGTAGTTTGTGCAATGATTTCAATTACCAAACCAGATCGTATATAAGACTGTATTTGGCCATTTATATCTCATATCATACGAGCCCAAATATGGCACAGCAACAAATGTATTATGTATGTGCAGATGTATACTAAATGAAAATCAAATGTGACATGTACTTATGAGAATAACCAAGCCAGTTTATTTAGTACTGTGTATTTGATATAACGTACTTTTCTACGTATGTACTTATGCTGTATACTCTTGTTTGTGTCTACACTTTCAAATTACTCTTAACACCAGAAAAGAACTTAAAACATTTTACATTTAAAACATTATAAAACGACAAAATTGATAAAACAGCTTTTATGTATTGTCAGTATTTTAATTGTTTTAGAAATTTTGTTGCAAACAGAATTCACTAAAAGGAAATTGCAACATTTGAAAGAATATATGGATATAAGAACAAACAATACAATCAATGTGACACATGTTAAGAGACCACATCATTCTTCTGGAAAATTACAATTGGGAAATTATAATTTGATACCAAAAGTGCTTTGTCCTGAAGATACAGATATTTTAGTTGTAGTTAGCTCACATATTAACAGTTATTCAAGAAGGAATAGAATAAGAAACTGTTGGAGAGAGGAACACATGTGTAATGACAATTACTGGACTATGTGTCATCATAATAGAGACTGTGACTTGGGCAAGCTTCGACTTGTGTTTGTGACTGGAAGAAGCAGCAGTCTCACAATACAGAGAAAGCTGGAAATAGAGCATTCTCGATTTGGTGATATAATACAAGGCACTTTTAATGACACATACATAAATCTAGTTTACAAGTCTGTGCTGATATTAGACTATGCTGTTAATTATTGCAGAAGTGCAAAATTCATACAAAAGATAGATGATGATGTTGTTCTAAACATGAATACTCTAAGCCATCTTTTAATGCAATACCCAGATACCCCAGAAGGATATGTTATTGGTTACATATTTTCTGGGGCTGAAGTTAGACGCAAAGGGAAATGGGGACTTTCAAAATCTGAGTACAATCAGGATTACTTCCCTGATTACTTGAGGGGAGCATCTTATGCCATATCAAAGAATGCAGCAACAGCTTTGTTAAATGTTGCCAGAAAACAGCCTTTGATACACGTGGAAGATGTGTTTATCACAGGAATATGCAGAAACAAGACCAATATTAAACTCATACACAGCAATCAATTTTGTTTTAATAAAGGGAAATACAAATGTGCCACCTTACATCATTGGTGAATAATAAACTTCAGACACTAGAACACACACTTCATAAAAGTGTTGCATATCACATTTTGACAAAGCATAATAGAGACAAATGGACAGGATCTAAACCCAGGACCTTAGAACTGGGAGGCAAGTATGCTACCTCTACACCACTATGTCATCCAAGGAACTAAATGAAATGAAATTAAAACCCACCTTTGATGACATACAATAGAAAAGTGTGAACTCTAAGAATCATTAGTTTTTAGCTTTAGAAATACATATGTAAATGGTTAAATGTGATGGCCCTGGCAATTTCCTAGTTCTTAGCAAGTTGGGTATCTAATCACAAACTGTCATCTTTGTGTGTGTTCTTGACACCCACAAGTGGCACTACTGAAGTTCTGTCGAAATATGACTCGGGCTGGTGAACAAGACATACAACACCGACTCTTGAGAGTAGTTTTGCTATCTGTGGTACATTTGGTCAAGTTCTACAAGTGACAGCACTCGGGAGACTTTACTACCAAGTCCCGCAAGACTGAAAACAATTTTAGATTGAAGCAAAGCAAAATATCATATGATTCTCATACAATTTTGGGAACATAATTTGATAATCTCCTCCTTCAGACAAATTTGTACACAATTGGGTATTGTTAATTTATGGTACAGGCAATTATTATATATAAGATTTAGTAAAAAATAAAAAAAAACAGAATAAAGTGCAATGCAAATTAGCAAAAGGTGAAACACCTAGACCTTTTTAAATCACTGTGTACTGTGCCTTTTTGTATGTGTTTTCCAATACCCCTTCAACTATCACTGTTACTGTTGGAGGAATTGTGAATAATAAAGTGCCTTTGTTATGTATACTTTCATTCTGGCATTAACTGGACATGGTTAAGAGAATGCAAACTGACACAAATGTGACAAAACGAGTGGTAAAAACAAAGTCACCTGCAGAGTACACAAGATTACAATAAATTAAGCATTTCGGGAACCAACACTTCTTATTTTGTGGTAGGTCCATACATTTAATAAAATAAGACCTTTAGGTCAAATGTAGGAAAAACGTTGGTTTATCCTGTCCTTTTTCGAGAATCAGAAAATGATTTGGTCTTTGAGTTTATTTTGGTTCACATTCACACAGTTTTTTTATAACTTTTCTTATGCAGAACATAAGTTGTCCTATATTCAGATCTCAATTGAAAATAAAATCTTACTTAACACCGAAACATCAAAGCATAATGACAGCAATACCAGACTTAAATAGGAAGTAGTAAAGTAATATAAAGCAATATTGTTTTGCATTGAAAGACACAATTTTTCAATACAAGGGAAAATATTAACCATGTTCTACGTGTGTGTGTAATTAAATGTAATAAACACCTTAAAAGACTATACCAGAGCTAATGCAGTGTTTCCACTGGAACCGACCCTAGGGTCGGCTGCAAAAGTCGTAGAGTCAGTAGAAAAAGCCTGAGAAAATGGTGGGTCGGTTATGAAATCCCCGATAGGACGGTAAAGTTACAGACAGGTCGTAATGGCTATCCTGACAAGCCGTAGGGTCGGGGATGGTTTTTACACGGCCTGTCATAGAACTTCTACGACAAGCCGTAAACCCCTAACAGACAAGCCGGATTACAAACAGACAAGCCGTAAAGACAAACAGACAGGCCTTCCCGCCAGGACTGATTGTTTTTGTGGGTTGGGATTCAGAATCGGGATCCATATCACACTATATAAACCCCCCTCTCCTGTGATATGCCATTCATTTTACACTTCAAAGATGACAGGAACACATCAAGAGTAACTGATAGATCATTTGAGGGTTTTTTTGGTTTTTATTGAGTTTAATTTTTTATTGTACTTGATATTTTCAAGACACAGAAGACAGCAGAACCCAGCACCTACCCAGCCAGCATCACCATCACCCCCACCACCCAGAAGGAGAAAGAAGCCACAGAATACTGCAGAGAGAGGAGAGAGGTTGCTACAGAACACTCTTGGACGAGCTAAGCACTACTGACATACCAGGCTACAGAAATTTCACCAGGATGGAGCCAGCATTTTTTTATTTCATTGAAGAAAGAATCATCCCCCACCTCAGGAAGTCATTCACCAACTTCAGGAAGCCACTGAAAGTCGGCTTGAAACTGGCAGTTACTTTAAGACACTTATCCACAGGGGAAAGCTACACTTCACTGCAATACCACTGGAGGGTTGGAAGATCGACCATCTGCAAGTTTGTCCCCCATGTCTGCAAAGCCATTTTGAAGAAATTTCAACAAGAATATCTGGTGTGCCCCACTGATCCTGAAGACTGGAATAAAATTGAAGAAAGATTTAGAAATAGATGGAATGTCCCCCATGCAGTTGGTGCATTAGATGGAAAACACATTGCTATCAAGAAACCCAAGAAGTCAGGCAGTGAATATTTCAACTACAAGGGCTACTTCTCCCTGGTACTGTTGGCTTTAGTCGATGCAGATTACAAGTTCCTGTGGGTCAAAGTGGGGGCCAGTGGGTCATCGTCTGATGCACAGATATTCAACCGCAGCAAACTGAAAAGAAGAATTGAGAATGGAACCTTGGGACTACCACCACCTGAACCACTTGGACCTGGGGGGGCAGATCTATATTACTTCCTGCTGGGGGACGACGCCTTTGCCCTGATTCCTTGGCTGGTCAAGCCTTACAGTAGATGTCAACAGACCAGAGAAGAGAGAATAGCTAACTACAGGATATCCAGGGGGTGGAGGGTGGTCAAGAACTCATTTGGTATACTTGTCAAGAGATTCAGGATGCTGCTGACCACCATGGAATAGAGGCCAAAAGTTATGAGAGACATTGTGTTAACCACCCACTCCAGCTGATGACATACAACCACAACAAGGGGACCAGGGGGAACAGAGACATCAAGAGAAATTCAGAAACCCATTGAGGGAGGCCAAACATCAACAAGACCTACTGAAAGACTACTTCACATGGGGGCGCTGGCTGGGCAGGAGGACAGAGTTTAAGAAGACTGAGGGGGAGAAGATGCTGTCATATATCAGTCCTTTTCAGGACTACCCAAATAATCTAAGAACTTTTATTTAGCAAAGTGTTGCCACCCCAAAAATAACCCCAACTTTCCAACCATTGAATTCAAATTCAATTTCACCAAAAATATTCCCCATCACAAACAACAATCCATCCCACACTCAAAAAAAGTAAATTATATCCCACATTCAAACGCAGGTCCTCACTTTACAAAGTACACATCCCACGCCAACATGATCTGGCTTTATTCCCCGAAAAAATAATTTGCAAAGTGGTGTTAAACAAAAAGTTTCTAAATAAATACCAGGAACTATTTCCTTCCAAGAATTTACAAGAACTAAAATTGCTAGGAAATTGCGCCCCCCGCCCAAAAAACAACAAAAACAATTATACAAGCTTTGCAGTCCCAGATAAATAATTTTATTTTCGGTTTATCAATGCAATGGCACTCACATTTTTGAATATTTTGTTAGGCCTCACGTTTGTTGGTCGGTCAGTGTGGATGTGGCTTTTTATTTAAGGTTGGGTTTTGGGAGACAGGGACATGGGTTCGAGTCTTGATCTTGGTTTTGGGGGAAGTGGGTTTGAGTCTACAACTTTGTTTTTGGGGGTTGTGGGTTTCAGCCAACATACTTTTTTGGGGGGGTTGTGGGTTTGAGTCCACATCTTTGTTTTTTGGGGGTGGGGGTATTTTTTTTTTTAATTTTGTATTTTTTTGGGTGGTGGTGGTGGTTTTACTTTGATTTCTTGGGGGATTATTTCTTTAAGGGGATTTTTTTTGTTTTGTGTTGGAAGTGTATTTATATTTGTTTAACATTCACACAATCATTCACACAATTTTTTTTGTACTGTGGGGAAGTGTAAGTGTTGGACAGTGTGCTTTTTTGTTTTGGGGCACAAACATGTAGCTTAATAATTGTTTTTGGACGATATCGGGTGGCCCTGAAAAGGGCCCAGTTTGGTGCAACTTGTGTGGGCTAATCCGCTGATTTTGGCTGACTTTGACTCTGCTGGCTGGACTGGCTGTGCAGTCTTGAATGTTCCTGATGAGTGGAAGATGGCACTGGTGACATTGCTGGTTAAAGTTGAGAGGGTGAAAATGGCTGTGGTGTGTCCATCTGTTGATACGCAAGCACACTGGGAATAGCTGCGAAGAGACTGGATAATCCAGAAGTGTTGTGCTGACTCTCCTCCTTTTGTGAAGCTGCAACTAAAGGTGGATTGAAAATGATCTGTCTGGAAGTCCCAGGCTGTTGGTCATCCACAACAACGTATGAAGTGCTGATGATGATGGAGGCCCCAATGGTTGTTGTACTTTCGAAATCACTGTAACAAGCTATCCTGTGGTAGTCTGTTGAGGCTGCACAACTGGAATAGATACTGCTTGAGTTTCCGGTATGATGAGTACGTATTCCCGTGCTGCTGTCGACTGTGATGCTTCTGGAAGTTGATATGTGGTGACCTCTTGACTTGTGGTGACCTGTCTCTTGCATTCTTTGGCCTTGTACTGTATTTCACTGAGAAGCTTCATTGTCTCATTCCTGACAGTTAAAAAGTCCCTTTCTTCAAGATGTTCAATCTCAGAGTGGAGATGGTTGCAGAAGGACTGTCTTGGACTTAGAGTGGGGTCCTGACATGCACCCAGAAATGTGGAAATCATCAACCTCATCTGCTGGAACTGATCTAAGACTGGATCTGCAGACTGGAGGCTGTCGTCGCTTGGGACTGGTGCTTGAAGGCTGATGAGTAACATCTGATGCAATGCTGATTTCCATCTAGGATTCTGTGTCCCTGGATGTATCTGGAACTGAAGCTGCAGCTGCAGAGGGCCTCTGGGGTGACTTGAATGCAGAAGACTTGGAAAATCCCTTCCTTCTGATGTGACCTCGTGGAAAACTGAAAGGGTCAGCAACTTTCATAGAAATATGAAACATGTTTGATATTTCACCGATTCTCCCCGACAGGCTGGGAACTTGCAACCGACCCTAACCGACCATGTAAACATTGGTCCCAACCCTCCAAAAATGCATAGTAACCGGCATGTAGGTTCCAGTGGAAACAGTGCATAACATATACTGGACACACACATATAAAGTTGGCAGTCACACCAAACATCCATACTGACTAGTTTGTGTTCCCAATCCCTTCACATGGAATTTGTAGATGTTGTCTCCATTTCCCTTGGCTAAATGGACCAATGCACAGCAAATACCTGTGTGCAGCCTGATCTAAAACATCGCTGGGGTGATTAACCAAACACAAGACCCAAAGGTTAAAGAACCAGTGTAGCCTGAATCCAAGGTTACAAGAAAAACACACTGGAAACAGGTGTTTAGTTTTGATAAGAGAATTATACTCAGCACCATAAGAACTTGAGTACTGATAAGCTTTTGGAACACCTACATTTCAGTGACTATGAAGTGACAATATGCAAGTGAATAAGTAAACTTGGGAATTTCTTGGTATTTCACTATTGGCTTCTGCTTCAGAAGAAAGATAAAATATAAGACTTATGATTATGTAGATGAACTGATAGAATGGAGTCAGTAAAAAGTGGGAGGGATCCACCAAAAGTCCCATTACAGCAATACATTGTGTAATCTTGTCGTTTCACTGATAAATAGATCAAGGTTCATATATCAGATATTTTTACGTTTAACATTAAAGACAATCTCAAATCGTGTATGTAAAAAAGTGATATAAAAGACAATTAGAGTTTTTTTGAAGCTTTGTAAACAACATAAGATATTTAAACTTTATCATGCTAAAGCTGCTTCTCATAAAAGGTACTCTGTGGGGTGTAAAGACATCTACTGAAGTGGCAGACCACAGTGCTGCTGCAGTGGTAAAAGGTTATTGTACTTCTGCAGAAGCCCTACCAGGTCTCTCCATAAATCTTTAACTGATGACCTTCATCAATAGATCTTGATAGACTTTCCCAAACTCTGTGTTCACCTATTTCGTCTCTGACACAAGCCACTTGGCCCAATTGTCACAGGGGCCTTCCCCGTGAAGAATAGGGAAAGCCAAACCAGTACAATTAGTATTAAATTGACTGATCAGGTCTTTTAAACTCTCCTGCATGGAATCGGTCTTGGGTATATTGCATTGGTAAAAACTTCTGGTCCACACCAATCTTCCAGATGATTGTCTGCATTCAGCTGGGGTAGTAGTCCTGCACGTAACATTCTTACTGGATGTAGCATCAATTGATGCAGGTTCTTGTGTTGTTATGCGACCAAGGTCAGCAACATCACTTGTTGCGGTATACCTGCAGCAATTGTTGACGGGGAGATTCAGAAACTGTGTGTTTGGTCCTGGACCTATATATATGCTGCTTGATGAATCTCAACATCTCATATGAAACATGAGAGCAGAATACAAGAAATTGCACTGTGTTTCTAAACTATTTTAAATGTGCTTCATTACAACAGGCTTTATTAAGTATTGCTGTGCATAACTATCAGTGGAGTCAGGCAAGGGGATACGCTGTCTCCGACTTTATTCAGTATATTTATAAATGATTTGGCAGTTGATTAAACAGATTAAAATTAGGAATTAAAATTGTTGATACCTGTATATCCATTATTTTATATGCAGATGATGCTGCTTTACTTGTTGAAAATGAAGAAAATTTGCAAAAAATACTATGCTTTGTTGATCAGTGGTGTAAAAAATGGAAACTTAGTATTAATTCATCAAAAACTAAAATTGTTCATTTCAGGAAATCAAGGAAAAAATTGACTGACAGAGATTTCCATGTTGGTGAACATAATATTAATGTTGTAAATGCACATAAATACCTTGATGTTGTATTCGATGAACATTTAAATTTCAATGAGTGTGAGAAAAGTTTAGCAGAAGCAGCAGGAAGAGCTTTTGGGAGGATGATTTACAAATTAAAACAAATGAAATATACAGGTTATAAAACATGCAAAAAGTTATATGAAACATGCATTGTACCAGTTATGAATTACAACTCTGGTGTCTGGGGTTTTTGCAGTGACAGATATGCAAATGCACTGCAAATGCCTGTGCTAAGATATTATCTTGGTGTGCACTGTAAAGCTCCAATTCCGGCAATCATTGGTGAATTTGGGTGGTTAACTGTAAAATTCCAGCGCTATTTGAACATCTGCAAACTCTGGAATCGTATCAATAAGCTAGAAGATGCAAGATTACCAAAAACAGTTATTAACAATGATTTGAATAATATAGACCACAAGGGAACCTGGGTTAATGAAATAAAAGATAAAATTTTGCCTATTGTAGGGATAAAAGATCTCAGATTTGGCATGCTTTTTGATTTGAAGGAAATAGAATGCAAACTTCTGAACACCCTAGAACAAAATTGGAAAGCTGCTGTACTATGTAAACCAAAATTGCGAATGTGTAGAAAATTAAAACAAATTATGAAACCAAAAATTATGTTAAATTTAACTTTACAAAATATCAAAGAAGTCTAATTGCTCAATTACACATGGGTATTCTCCCACTTGCAGTTAAAATTGGTAGATATACGAATATTGATCTCAATGACAGAAAATGTTTCCAATGTAAAGATTCTATTGAAGATGAGTTTCATTTCATCTGTAATTGTACTTTGTAAAGTCATTAAAAAAGTTCTTTATTTAACTCAATACAGGTTGAAATTGGAAACATTGGTAGCTTTTCACCAGGAGAAAAATTTGTAAAAATCATTAACTCCAATAGTAAATACCTTTATAGATATGTTGAAGAGGCTTGGAAATTAGGGAAAAGGGAGGTTTTTGAAAACAATGTGTAGTGATACTCTGAATTGATGTATGTTGTCATTTGCTATCACACCAAACACTAATTTAAAAATACTGTAAGTTTAAAGTGACATATAAGTGCCATGGTGGACCGGGTGTAAAGTTATTATTTTGAAATATGTAATTGTTATATGTACACATGTTGCTATAATAAATAAATAAATATACATAAAACAAACACCCAGCATAGCATATGTCTGGTTAATGGTATTGCTCAGATAATGGAGGATTTGGTATTACTCAGTTTCTGGATTCTGCAAGGGTAGAATCTTGTGACATACTGCATTTAAATCACCAGAGAAAAGAACAGACTTTCAAATTTTATTGTCTACTGTGTGTTGGTCACTACACCTGTCTTCTACACATGAGGGCATGAGTTTTAATCTCCACTGTAACAATATAATAATGTGATAACTCATTTTAAAGATACAGCCTCTCTTGATAGACATATGACCACATCTACACCCATGTTAATACTGTCTATTTGTTTCTGTCTCACTGTTATAAATATATGGGTTGTGCATACACAAATCTCCAAAAGTTACATGTATGTTGTATGTTTCTATATCATGCTTCTCTAACATCCCATTGTACCTGTATACACACGTAAGTGTGCTACAAATATTGTTGAAAAATACGAGCATAGCCTGGCAGTGGGAGAGTAGAGATTTGCGAGTGGAAAAACAAACTGCATTCTCCCAACAAGAGTGTCACCACTTGAACATCCAACAACGACTTTGATATTCTGTTATAAAATCGCACTTGTAGCTTTAGTGTCCCTTGCAAAACTTCCAATTTTAACCAGGACGTACATGCATATATAATGGGACGTAAGAGAGGCTTTAAGGTTAGAAGTAAGTAGTATGTCATTTTGAACCACCTGAACTACTGCATTACAAAATCTACATCATCACATCAGTATCTGTCTGGAAGAAACCAGTCAGCAAGCTGTACGCAAAGACATGATAGTATCCCTTTGTGTGTACAACTGTTTGCTGGGTACGTCTATTTCTTAGTTGCCTGTGCAGGTTGTATATCATCTTGATCAGGGACTATTTAATTTATTTGGGGTTTTATGTCGCTTTCAACACTGTACAGGTCATATCACGACGGGTAGTTGGAATCACAGAGGAAACCAGTACATGCAGTTGGTCAAGGTTCTGCACTGTAAACTGCCGACCAACGGCAAGTAACTACCAGTTTTCACACTTGAGGTAGTGCAGGGAACTGAGCCCGGACCTCAGAGGTGGGAGGCAATAGGGTTACCACTCTGCCACCGTGGCCCCTTGATCAGAAACTAAGTACCCTGCCAAAGTTAGAATAGGTGATTTGTACAATACAGAAGATGTAACACCTCCAAATTCCACAGTGACTGCAGACCAGTCATGCACAAATGGATTGCAAGGAGATAATGGTAACAAACCAAGAACCAAATTTGAGAGTTTCATTTTGTACCACCATATAGGGGTAGAGTCTATGAATTATATTTTCCAATTGAACCCCACAGCCAAAAGATTTGGGATCCAGGGTTCTGTTGTTATGCATTTGATACCATAATAAAAGACAAGGGAATTAATGACGTAATTGTGACTTAGCTTTGAACTCAAAGTGTTGCAATGTGGTATATGCACCCACATACATTTGATAAGGAATTTACACGTTAGTTAGACCAGGTCATTTAGTGTAAATAACAGTAAGAGACTTAAACCAGGCCAGAATGGCAGTATTTTAAGAGTTTCAGTGACATGACAATGCATGTGTTTTTGTTAATTCAAGTGTCTATGAATAATATTTTAATACACCCTACAAGGAATTGGCCTCAATATAATATCACAACAGATTACAGTGGAGAATTGTTTACTTTAGATCACAGTATTTATATATTGTACAATAATTGGAATATAATTGAATCTAGCAATGTTGAAGACAGTATGTTTAACACCGAAGCTTGCATTTAAATTACATGAAAAATGGATACTTCAAACAAAAGTCTATGGATCAGGTTCCCTCTACTGTGTAAAGCCAGTAAACAACCAAGTCATAATGCAATTAACTGAATCAGGTTAGACAGCCTGGAAGTTTCTCCACTTAATACTTATACTCAACGACTTGTTTGGTGGTGCATAATAAGGAAATATAAAATTATTGTCTACTACATTTACAGAATCAGATGGCACTGTCACATAATGAATGCTTATATGAAATAAAAATAAGATAAAATTGGACCAGTTCTTTAGCAACTTGTTATGTAAACCAGGTTCCCATTTGTTAGCCCCTTGATATAAGCCATGGTTGGCTAAGAAACCTTTCCCGGTTCTTGTGATATAGTAGAGTTTTTACATTGTCACCATTCTTACCCGGGGTAGTACACTGACCTATTTATGAATTACCCATGAAATCATTTGACAGACATGTGGGTGGAGCTTGAAGTAACCAGCAAGGGTGGTATGGGTGGTCAGCGGTGTACAAGGGGTGAACTAAGAAATTTTAATATGAACCCATAATGTTAAAGGGATGGACTTAATACTCTTTTCCCAAACAGTGAGGCCAAAGATGACTGTTTTCAATGGGCAAATGATTTACTCAAAGGATCATGTATGTATAGTATTGTATACCTATGGATTTTGTGTAGTCTTGTTCTGTGGTCTGAAATATTTTCCCAACAAAGACAAATTGGTATTTTACGTCATTATCAACAGCCAGGGTCATATTGGGACATTCCTCTGCATTGCCACAGAGGTGACCACCTGTGATTAGATGCCAAACTTGCTAATCATAGTTATATTTTATTTAATTCTAACTTAAGCCTAAGAGGTAAGGCTCAAGGTCAAAGGGGTTCCAGTACAGGCTTTGAGCAAGGCTAAATGTATATGTACATTGAATTGATAATTTGATAATAATACACTTTTGTAGAATTGTTTAAACACCTTTTGACAAACCAATTAACCTCAACCTAAATCTAAATTTCACTTTTAATCTCCAATAGTGTTTTTACCTAACTGTTACAAAAAATAATAACTCTGAAAATACTGTAAACAACAATAATTGAGTGTTACTTCATTGGCTCACAAAATTGATCACAATTTAGCAAGATAACACACACACTAATTTGTAAAAATCACTACAAAACAGGCACCACACACTTTGGCTAACACTGGCTAGCTAGGTCCCAACAGACAACACAACATATTGTTTAGTTTTGGATGGGTACACAATTATTAGTTTACACATGTATAAAGTTGCCAGCCCTCAAATTTTATGTAAATCTGGCACTACCATATTGGGAGGGTAACTACCCAGCTTACTTCCCGGGTTAGTGGAGATTTGCACGTGGAAACAAGCTGCATTCTCCCAACAAGAGTTCCACTTGAGCCAAATCTATGACTCTAGGGTCGGTTGCAAAAGTCTGGAGTCGGGCACACAAATCCAGAAAAAAAGTGTGGGAAATGTTGGGACAGTTTGTCTTGCCAGCTTGTCTGGATCAAGATCCTGACCTGACTTGGGATCGATATGATTTTCTCCATGACAAGACAGGAAACTAGCAGGACAAGCCATAAACCCCCAACTGACAAGCTGTATCAAGACCTGACAAGCCATAGTGACAAACCAACAGGACTGGAGCATTTTCTCGACTCACCTCGACTGGACTGATTAATTCCTGGAGTCAGGATTGAGAGCCGGGATCAGACCAAAACTATATAAACACCTTCTGGCTCTCATAATCCATCATTTGACACTGCAAAAATGCCAGCTACACATCAGAGAGACTTTCTACAGAAGCTTAGGATACTTTTCTTTTTATTGAGTTCAATATTGTGATTTTCATCATGATTTGCAGACAGAAAAGGACCCATCCGAACCCAGGACCAGCACCTGCCCTACAGCTAGCACCCCAGCCACAGCAACAGCCAGTCCCCAGGAGAAGAAGAAAGCCACCAAACCCATTGGTCATGCCCTGGATACTTCAAAGACAAGAAAAGGGATGCTACAGCATCCCTCTGGCTGAGCTATTGCAGACTGATATCCCAGGATACAAGATTTTGTCAGGATGCCACCTGCCTTTTTACCTCATCGAAGAATGCACCACATCAAGAAGTCTGTCACCAATTTCAGATTTTGTCAGGATGCCACCTGCTTTTTTACCTCATCGAAGAATGCACCACATCAAGAAGTCCGTCACCAATTTCAGGAAGCCCTTAGAAAAAAGACTGAATTTTGTCAGGATGCCACCTGCCTTTTTGACCTCATCGAAGAATGCATACACCACCGCATCAAGAAGTCAGTCACCAATTTCAGGAAGCCGTTAAAAGTAGGACTGAAACTGGCAATAACACTGAGACACCTGGCAACAGGACACAACATCCTTGCAGTATCGCTGGCTGGTTGGACAAACCACCATATGTAAATTCGTCCCCCAGGTCTGCCAAGCCATCCTTGATGAATTCCAGGAAGAGTATTTGTGCTTGATCACTGACCCTGAAGACTGGAAAAAAGTGGAGGAAAATTTCAGAACAAGATGGAATGTCCCCCATGCTGTAGGGGCAATAGATTGCAAGCATATCACCATGAAGAAGCCTGGGAGTGACTATTACAACTACAAGGATATGCTGTGTGCTGAGGCAGCAGATGCACTGGCTCCTAGGGGCCAGGGACTTGGAATCTGAACATTTGCTGAGTCCCTTGTGTCTGATGTGTGACTTCAATGTAAATTTATAGTTAATCCAGTTGTGCCTCTCTGTCATCTTTGTTGGAGAATGACTGGACTTGGACTGCATGAGTTTGCCGTAGTGAGTCCTTTGGGATTTGAATCAAGTCTTGCACACCTTCACAGACAACTTGTGGCTGCTGGGGAACCTCTCCCACATGTATTGCTTTCTGGTTTTGTCCTTAAAATATTCAATAGTCTTGTCATACAACTCCTTGTGGTCCTTCACAAAGTTTGTGGTTTCCTTTCAAGTATGGTCGGTTTATGTCTGCAGTCTGTCGGGAGGTGGTGTCCTGGTGCTTAACCAAGACAGAGAAGTTCTTCCAGACAAGATGGTTACAGACTAGGACAAGACGGGAAGTGTGTCTGACAAGCTGTAGATATCCACAACAAGATTTTTCTAAGTGGCTGGAGCCAATTTCCAAATACAGAGTCGCAGTGGGATAATTTGTTGATCCACCATGACAAGCCAGGAAACTACTCTGTAAACATTGCTCTCAACACTCAAAATATCCATAGTTACTGACAAGTCGACTCAGTGGAACACCCTATTAATAAGCAGACTGTAAAGTACAACAACACCAAAACAGTTACCTTTCTTCAGTTGTGAGAAACGTAGGACCAACAAGGAAATTACCACCAGTCTGACTGGGCCTGCTACTGTAATCATTACTATAAGAAGAAAGATATGGAGCAAAATGTGTAGAAACGTGAAAGAAGTCTGGCCGATTAACGCTGAGTGAGAACAGGAGTTATACTGGTGTATCTGCTCGTGATAGACACATTATAGCCACACTGTTTTGTATACATTACAAATTGCATAGATTGAACTTGTGGAGGCCCCTGAATTGTAAATAACAGTAGTCCAGCCAACTACTAACAAGAGCATTAGCCACCAGTACAGAAGCATCATGAGAAAGAAACCTCATAGCATGTCTGTCAGTTGCCCAAACCA
Organism: Sabellastarte sp. h YS-2021; assembly: GCA_964017235.1. Lineage (NCBI taxonomy): Eukaryota > Metazoa > Annelida > Polychaeta > Sabellida > Sabellidae > Sabellastarte > Sabellastarte sp. h YS-2021. The sequence continues at coordinate 110,031,204 of OZ024934.1, forward strand.
CTTTTTCAGACACCCTGAACAAGGAAAAGTCAGATTCAAAGCACACGCCCAGACTAACCAATACTCTAGCAAAAAAACTTAAGCACCATTATTACAGACAGGTTTCAAAAGGTTGGTGCTACAGTAAATTGTTCTTAAATTTGAAAGGTTTAAATACAAAACTCAAAATTTTACAGTCAATATCTTCATTCAAAGTAATTGGAATAACAGTGTTTGAAGACTTTTCACCAGTATTTCTATGAAGTTCTTTCCCAAGCAACTGGCTGTGCACAGATCAGAAGGAAAATATAAAACAACACTAAAATAAAAAAACAGATAGGGTTAAATGGCACATTGTACACTTTATGACCATGATGCATTAGGGCAGTTACCGTATCAGCTTAATCCTTCCATATTGTAAACAGAGAAGAAAGGCAATATCATCTGGTTTTTAAGGGCGAGCTCTGGCGAGGCACGCACTTAGATAGTTCACTCTTTTTTGTCTCTTGAGTTTCATGAATTGTGGCACAGTGAGACCACAACCAGTCTCATCACTGAATTTAAGCAGCAGTGAGCTATGTTAGTACTTGGATAGGTGACTACCGTGGTGCACTACTTGTGTCTCTGATGGATTTACCCTCGCGCCAGTTGACCGAAACCCGTTTCGGCCTTGTTCAAATGGTAGCATACACAATAGTACATGTGAACAGTGAACACTGTCAAAGTGTAATTGGACCACATACTATTGAGCTACCTGTAAACATTTGCCCAAACTTAAAAATTGCAGTTTCGTTTCAATGTAAAAAGTTAGGGATGCAAAAGGATATCAGTTGGTGATAGACGGGGGGGGGGGGGGGGGGCTGACCACGCTGCCCCCCCTCCCCAGTTCTTATGCCTATATAATTAATTGTTTTGGAAGTATTGGGATAGTCCTGAGAAGCACATATTTTTGCAGTACAGCTCTACTGCTGCTGTGATAGCTGCTGAGGCTCATGCTGCTGGCTAGTGGGAGGAGGGGAGGTGATATGCTGTTACTTGTCAGCTGGTGTGTGTTCAAAATACATTTTAAACTTTCTTTATCGATGTAGTAGATCAATTGTTTTGGAAATATTGGGGTGGTCCTGAGAAGGACATTTATTGTTTGCTGTATGACTATACTGCTGCTGCTATGGATGCTGTGGCTCTTGCTGCTGGCTAGTGGGAGGAGGACAGGTGTTGTGCTGCTGGTGGTCCGATGGTGTATGGTTTGGGGCAAGTTGATCTGCTGGTAGCTCATGCCTAACTGGATGTTCCAAAAATGATTGACAGGCCTGAGATGTTGTGTGCCGTCTCATCTCCCATGGCCGAGGTGACAGATGGTTGGGTTAAAGTTCTTGTTTGGGCTTGTTGCCAAATGCACTTGTTTTCATATCCCTGTCACTTGGTCATACCCTACAATATAGGAGGTTCGCTGGGTCACTGACTGACCCCTTGGCTGTTGTGCTACTTGTGACATCTAGTGTTTGTTGTACTGGTTGGAGAACCTGGGTTTGTTGTGATGCTTGAAGCAGCTCTGTCTCTGGGATTCTAAGTATGTACTCCCTGGAAGTGGAAGCTGGGTGCTGTGTCTGTTATTTAGTAAACAGAGTCTTTTGCACATATGTTGAACTGGCAATGGATGTATTCCTTGAAAATAAAACTGTGGCTGTATCTGGCATTCCCTCTCCACTGCCTTGTTCAGGATACCACAATGTAGTTTTACAGTGTTATTCCTGAAAGTCAGAAAGACTTTTCTTTTAGAGAAGAATTGTGCAGACATACTGGACATTTAGATAACTGCATTATATGCTGGTGAACACCGACAGGTCAGCAGACAGATTGCTGGATGGAGTGGACAAAACTGTTCCAACTGTTAGTTAGGTGGATAGGACTATGGTTATAACGGATTGGTTTTTTTTTGTTATTGCTGTTCATTTCATATCTTGTTTACCATAAAAATATCTGTTGACAGTAATTACTACTGTGATTTAGATTAGGTAAGTAAAAGTTTCTGTCTGTTCCTGCTGTGACTTGAAAGCAACCAGAAACTACTATGGTGCTTCCCCTTGTCATCTGTAACAGTGATATATAGGTTTTTGATTGACTCACCTGGCTCAGTGACATTGTTGTCAAGTGATTATATCAAACCTAAACTATATATGATATATGTTTGATGTTAATCTCACTGCTATAAAACTCTAATTATTATGCCAGTGGATATGGTCAAAGTTAATGAAAATATTTATCAATCATAGAGACCTATTTTCCATTTTCAGAATTATTCAGTTTTGTGAAGCACATAAGTGAAGAGAAGAACGCGTTCTATACTTTATAAATAATGTTTTACACGACTACTGAACATAACAAAGACTTAAACGTACATAAACGTACATTTGGCTTTATTTGGCTTTGTGAACTGCCTTGCTACGTGTATTATTGTAAGATTGACAGCAATGAAGTGTTTAATCAACATTAACAATACATGTCTTTATCTGAAAGAAGTGCTTTAAACGGTAGACATTCTTTCTCCTGTCAGTTTCTGAATAACTAAGTACTGAGTTAAGTCAGGCTTAATAATAGAAGCTACTTCTCAAGTAAGACCTTAAAGGGCTTGTAACAACTTATTTTGTATCAACGACTTATTTTGTATTACCTGACTTATTGTGTATCAATTTTTGACTCATTTCGTATTACCGACTTATTTTGTAGTAAAATTGCCTTATTTTGTATTACTTGGCCAACTTATTTCGTACCAACAGCTGACTTAATATGTTACAAAACGGTGCGCAAAATTTTGACAAGATTTCAGGATGATACAAAATAAGTCGATAATACAAAATAAGCTGCTCTATAGACAACTTGTTTTGTATCACTGACTTATTTTGTATTATCAGGTTATAAAACTCCAAACTGTGTAAGGAATTTTGTTTTTAAAACTCTGAAACTCTTTGTTTATTCATTATTTTAATGTTACATTAACACTTTAGCATAGATCATAAGTTAGAAAATACATCCAAATTGTTATAATTTTCAAATATTTGCCTTTTATTAGCCATTCCATGAAAGACCATGCAATTTTCCTTGGATGTATAGCCATTCCTATTGCAAATTGAAGATCCTTGGACATCTCAAAAACTACAATAGGTGCAATATGTTAAAAAATACATCACAATCTTTTGGAATGATGATCAATGTGCCAAACTTGACATTATTTTTTCATCCTTTAATTTTTATGTAATTTTCATGATAATTCTGTAGAACAAGGACTTCTTACAATGATAATTACCACATAAGAATTGGAAAAATTGGATTTATCCCTGAACTTTTAGCATTGCAAAGATTTTGGTTATTAAAATGATAAACAGTCATTCTTGTTTTCTTTCTGATACACAAAAAATGCTTAATGCTACCAATGGATCAACACATGGGCCACCTTCTCTATATTCTGTTGAATAATGCTGAGCTGACATGTTATTACCATTTACCTGTTGTTTATAGAATTGAACATTTTGCAAAACAGTATTTGGGACATATGTAGCTTTTACGCTGTGCAGGTATTATTGTCACCCAGGTATTGGTGTCAGACTGGGCAGTTGGGCGGTCTTGGCCAAGGGGACGGGCTAGCTTCAGTAATAACTCATCCCTGCTGTATCTCATAAACCATAATAAACCACATTGAGAGATTTTGGTTAAGGGGTGTAGGTGTGCAGCATCATAGTATGACCTTGATTTGACCTTTGACCTCGCTGTAGTGACTTTGATCTTTAAAATCTTATCTGGCCCATATTTTTCAAACTGTAAGATGTAGGATGTTGATACTTGGTAGGGATATTGGTTAGGAAGTATAGGTTAGCAATGTGCAGTGTAATATGCTGACCTTTGAGCTTGTCATATCAATACTGACCTTTATAGTCTTTAAATGTTGATACTTCACATGAACATTGGCCGGGGGACAGGTGTATTGTTCAACTTCATAGTATTACATCAATGCTCCCTATAACTTTACTCTGTAATGTTGAACATGAATATAATATTTAGGCAGATGCTTCTTGAGTGTACGAAGTGTACATTTTAACATGTAATCTCATTGAATTCATTGATTTGCCCAAGGTTGTGGGATCTGGCCATCTCTGATGCTATTTTTTTTCTGGAAACAACATGTTTGTTGCAACCAGTTGCAGTATTTTAACCTTTTTATTCTAGTGTTACTACCGATAATCCAAATCTGAGCTCTCTACATGTAAACTTTATCTGACTCAACAAGGGCATTTATACTTCCAAAAATATATTCCAGTCCAAGATTTAACACCAAACTCAAGTTCATTTACAGATGCAGATATAATTTTCAATATACTACTGACTAGTCCAGTTAATTATATCTCTGGAATGTCAGTGCTGAAAATAAGAATTACTGTCAGGCAAATGGTAAATGGACTTCAAGAATGAATCCAGTAAGGATTAAATTCCTTTGAGTCCATCCTTTGATGGAGACAAGCCACTATAAAAGGTGAATTGAAATTACTACAAAATAAGTGAGTGATAGCTGGAGGGTGCCAGGGTTGGCCTGGTCCTGCCTATCCCTATTACAACGCTGCTCTAAATCGATCCTAGGAGAACTCGCCTGCCCAGGGATATTGACAGGGTGTCAGGATCAGTGAGATTTGATAATGATCTGAAGATCAGTCAATCCGTGAAGCGAGGTGACAGTGAGTTTTGAAATCTTTATGCTGCTTTTGTACCAGAGGTTGGTGGGTCAAATTGCTTGTTTACTATTCCAATGTCAGATTCAAAGTGACTTAGGGTTGCCAGAAGCTAAATCAATGAAGTGTTAAAGTACGATTGATTGGTAGATACCTAAATGCCTTGGTAAACACTCGCTTGGACTACTGTAATTCAATGCTTTTTCAATTTCAATGCTTTTTTAAACACTAAGGGTTCCCACAGAATGGAAAAAGCTCCCTCAAGCCATTAGAACCGTGGAAAGTATCTCTGGATTTAGATACCAGTTGAAAACGTGTCTTTTGAGATTAACCTATCCTCCCCCATAGCCTATCTCCCCTATTGGACGCTAATATGGATACTGACCTACATTTTTTGTACTGGACTATCCCTTTTTGGGAGCTTTATCCCTTTTTGGTAGCTTTAAAAATGCTTCTTACTACGACTACTACTACATCTGTAAGTTCCGCCTATGGTGTGATCCAGTCAATACTGTTAGGGTCATGTTGCTTTTGCTTTAATCATGCTATTGCAGTGTAAAACAAAAGCACTCAGAGAATGCATACCTCCACCAATGCCCAATTGCTCAATATTAAGTTAATAGGAACATCCAGATCTTTGACATTTTGGCTTCATTGTGAAATTTTAAAAAATTCTAAAAAATAAAAATTTTTTGATTATCTGGTGGTGATTCAGGTTACTCACAAAATGTGATGGGATGTAAGTTGGACCAAGTCCCACCTTCTTATTATCTTTCATATAGATCAAACCAGTAGTGATTGTGCAATCCTGCGAATAAAACTAACAGCCAAATAAACAGTCATGAATTGAAAACCTCCTTGGTATAGATATGAAAAACAATACTGACATGATAGAAATAGATCTATTTGTCTTTAAAATAGTAAAACAATTCATAATAAGATTGCCACGATATTGTAACCGATAAGACACAGCAAAAATTAACAACAACATTGTAAAATAATACAAAGTGAATTTAAGGAAAATATACTATATACATTATGTTATACTATTTATTCATGTGATCAATATACACAGAGTGAACGCCTTTACAATCAGAATGCTAGTAAATACATGCAATGTAAGAAAAAGAGAGTTGTGAAAGGAAGAAATTCTTGAAATATGTTTCAGTGTTTTCATAATCATTGGAATAACTAAACCAGTAAATAAGAAAGGTCATAGTTATAAGGTGATTTCAGAACATGCCTTCAGTGCTTAACTCACATCATGTTTTGAGCTACGTTCAAACCCATGAACTCACACTTGAGAGTCAAGGGAATATAATTTGGTCGCCAAAGCCTCAAATCGATATTCTACTTCCTATTCACAAGTTTTTGTTTGTAACCTAATCTAACCAAATAAGAGCTTTTATAATGTGAAATTTCCATCATTGGTGCAACTATACATAAATTTAATTAAATAGTCGTAAGTACGTGGACGTGGCCAGGAAATACCCGAGAAGAGGCACGAGAGGTGGTGCAGGTCAGGCGGATAGGCATTTGCAAACAGGTTTTGAGTTTTTTCCAGAAGGAGGCATTAGATTTTACATTGCATACATTGTTGGGTGCGTCATTTCAAATATTTGCTAGGTTGAAGGAAAAATTATTACCAAAGTGTTTGCCTAATACCAGACACGAGTAATATATGCTACTATTTAGCCACAGTAACAGAGGTGATTAAAACAGATAAGAAACCTTTCTCACTGTAAAAATAACAAGTTACACCAAGTAATAATTACATATAGAGGCACATTGGACTACATAGTTAACCGCCGTGTTACCAGAGCTGTGATCTGACTTTCAATGCATATATAAGTAAATAATGGTTATTACGTGTAGCAATGTTTTTTGCTCATGAAACTACAAAATTTGTCAAATTTGAGCAAAGGTGATATAAAAAATAGAGTATTGTTTCTGCAGTCATATTCCTTGATTAAACTGGCGCTGCTTTTAATAGGAATTCAACCACTATCTTAGTACATATGTAAATACTGACTGTCAGTATGTGGATGTTTTCAGTGACACAGTTGTGCAATTTAGCTGGCACAGTTTCTCGAATGGAGTTTTAAAAGTCTAGTCTCAAACTCAAATCCATGCCACCTTATCCGCACCTTATCCCTTCGGGCTTTGTGGCTTTAATACAGCCGATCGATAGTTTAAAACCATCATAAAGCACTCGAATATGTCTTTTATTCCTATAATATTTATTTATATGTTTATTTGGAATTTTAGGTCGCTTTTGACACTGTACAGGTCATATCATGGGTAGTTTTGTGGGCAGATGAAACCAAAACATACAGTTAGTGAAGGTTCTGTACTATAAACTATGAACCATTGGTAAGCAACTACCAACTTTCCCACATAAGGTTCGGGGTATGAATCGCTGGCCTCAGAGATGGGAGACAAGTGTGTAACTGCACCACCGTGGCCACCTTTATAACATAATTCAACTCAGCTATTTTTGTGACCTTTTGTAATTTTGGTGTTTTCTCAGTTTCTGACATTTAGCATCTACTAAAAATGCTCACATCCGGTCAATTTATTAAACAAAACAACTTGAAACAATTGACAAAGAAGTGGATATTGAGATATATAAAGAAAGGTAAATTTTAAGCTGAATAATTGAATGTTCAGACAGAGCATACATATAATGGTTCAACCATCAGTGATAACGCTGGACTTATGAGTATAACATCAGATTTTCAAATATCATACATTCCTTCTATTGAAGAAAACATGCTAGTGATCGATAATTTGCTCAATAACATGTGTTTACAGCATAATTAAAATTTTTAGTCATAGATGTACACGAACGCAGGATGAAAGGCTATCAAAAGCGCAATGGCTTGGAAACGTTTATGAAATATTTAAAATCTTTCTCATAGCATTTAAGAAACATATTCCTAATATATCACATAACATGCCCTAATATCAATACTATGTCACAGGATCTGGATTCACTTATAAATGTTTCATGTGGAAAAAAATTAATAATCATTCAGACATTCAATCAATTATGCAAATACATAAGTCCATAAAAACAGTCTGAATGTCACACATTTCTCATGCCAGAACACACACACCAGTGTATGAAACCGTGCAAGAACAAAAACAACATAAAAAGTACAGAAACAACTTTTGGCAATGTTGGTCTACACATAAAAACAATCCAATGACTTTAAAGGTTTACAATGAAAGACCGTCTAACCGTGAAAAAACTGGCTTGCCTAGTTTTACATCAAAAGGAATAAGAACACGTAAACATACCTTTAACATTACAAGAAACTGCCTTTTTGCCTCATTATTCATTATCCAATCTCTATATATGCATGATGATTTTCAACATAATGTGGAATACTTGACTCCAGGGACGGTTTTCACGAAAGGTTTTAGCCTGGTCTCAGGTTCAAATTTCTGACTTTTGTCTCAAATTATTGGAACACTTTTCTTGAGCCCATGAGCTCAGCCTTTATGGATTTCACAAAAGGCCTTAGTCTCAACTTTGGCTAAGCCACTGGCTAAAATGTTGAGACTGGTAGGTAGTGGGTTTAAGTTTTGTAAACAGAGGCTCAAATATGGTTGCCGTGATTCATCTTCCACTTCAAAATTTTAAACAGCTAAAAAGCTAAAACAGCAACCTCCTGAAGTAGTCTTTTGGGTGTTTTATGTTTTACAAGATTCCCCATTGCAAAATATGCAGATATATTATGTGTCAAACAAGGAAGATATACGTCATCAGTAGAATATTTTGACTATAAAAGAGTCACATGCCACATAAAACCACTGTGGTTATTAAATAAGCTTGGTTTCAACTAAGACCCTTTGTGAAAACCGTTTGAGACAAAGACTTAACTGAGCCAAATGGCTCAGATTTGAGCCAGTGACTCAGCATGAGACTGGGCTAAGTCTGAGACCTTTCATGAAATATGCCATAGGTACTTATTTACAGTATCATACTCATAAACTACTTAAAATAATTGGCTGTGAAAATATGCACAATATCTTAACATTTTAATGCATAATATCTGTAGAAATTTCAGAGCAGTAAATAATTCAGACTGTATGCTAGAACCTTTCATTAAAACTATATTTCTTTATTCACACTGAAATTCAAAGTGTCTACCTATTGCAGCTAAATCAGCCTTGAAACACTTGTGTGAAATTGCCAAACCTGCACTGTATGACTTATTACAAATGAATGCACCCTCATCGAGCTGAAAGGATATTTTGTACTTCATACGTATACTGCATCAAGTGAAAACCATGAATCATAAATCAAATAAAAATATTTATATAAGAACTACTCTGTATCTTATAGTACATTTTAACTTTGTACAAATATGAAGCCCCAGCCATAGCTTGACACACACATTAAATCTGCACAAAAATATTGCCAATCGAGGAAAAATGGAAATGTGTGTGTTGGTTAAGGCTCTCAATTCTGTGCAGAAATTGTATCAAATTTAAAGTAAAAAAAAAATTGTTACATCATTCCATCTTTCATAAACATGAGCCTTCTTTAAAGAAAATTTAAGCTTGTATACTTACATGGAGCACAAACTAATAGAAGAAAAGTTAAGATGAGAAAGCTTAGTATGTCACACCTAGTATCTATTAGTAATGTGTGAGTATATATTGATGACCAAATCGCATGTATCATTTTTATTATCCCATAAAAACGGTCATTTAAGTAAGGATTCACTGCATCAAGGAATCGCTGCGTCATCACTATTTTTAAGATTGCCCAATATTACCCAATAAAACTGGTCACTCAAGTAAGGGATTGCAGCATTAGCACCATTTTTCATAACATCATCATTTGGTGAATCATTTTGTATGGAATTGCAGCATTATCACTATTTTTTTCATAGCATCATTATTTTCTAAATTAAATTCTCATTGTGATTTTACCCTCTCATTTTGGTTGTATCATCACTGGCCTTATCAAAATCTCAACCCAATACCTTGCTGGTTTATAACTATGTATGTTTGCCGTGTTCATATAAATTTTTGACATTTATCATTTTTCTCTATCAAGCCAACGATGTCATAATATCACAATCGAGTTATTTTAATGTGTCATCCTAACCTGTGCTTTACGACTATAAGTTTACTTTGCTCATCACTTTTTAATGACTGAGCCACCTCCTCATTTTAGTGAAAATAATCATATGAATGTCAAAGTTACCTTTTGATACAACTGCCTCCCTCCTTTTCCCATCCCAGGGTTTACCTCTCTGTATTTTTACCATGCTTAATATTTTACCTAATTTACTCATTCTTTTTGTAAGGGACTTATTTTATTTTATTTTTTTTCTCAAATCTGAGGCATCACTCACTCCCCTTTTTGTTGCCCTAGCTAATATTAGTGGCATAACTTATAATATTTACAAAACTAATCCTCATCCGAATATACTCTTTAAAATTCATCTTGAACTTATGTCACTGTTAAATATCATCTGAAGCCAAGCTTGACTCTAAATACCATCCTTATCCCTTTTTTCTGGTCTGACTCTTCTTGACATTTATATTTGTCATTAAAACTGTCATTTCCAATCTGAACCTTGTTCTGAGTTTGTGATAAAATTATTATGCTCTAAAGGTCGTGCAGAAACATGCATATGAATTTATAATTATTTTTTTCTAATAGTCTCTATTTACTTCCATTGACATTAATTTTCTAGAATATTTCTGCAACCTCATGTACTGAGTCATGAGATTTCTAAAACCCATATTTCTCATATGCCAACACCTTTAAATTTTATCATTTGATATATATACCTGGAACCTAGATTATGGTGCCTACACAACCACTGTACCCTATTGGTAAATCCCATTCCCGATTAAAAAATAAGTGTGATTTTCAAACCCAAAAGTAAGGACCTAAAGACAATTTGCTGGCTGGTATGTCTGTTCCTCTCCACATTTACTCTTACAACAAACTAGTTTCAGTATTCTTGCTATATCCACCATGTATTATTGATGCAATGCAGTATAATATTTTGATGACTCTTTACATGTTACAGCTCATTAGCTTTTTAGGGCCATGGGTCAACCTCACAGTCACTGTAGATCTTTAATGTTTGTTTTTACATTTCTGCTGATTAAATATCACCAATATGTCTATTAAAATGTCTGAATCAGGAATTACTTTGTGGAACCTGTATCTTCAAATCAGGGACATGAAACCCCAACACCCTGATAAATCTTTAAATCTGGCTCTTTATGCCTTGACTATTAAATCATTTAAGACTTTTTAGTGTCGGTATTTTATGCGTCCTTTTGTGTGTGGCATTGTCTATGTCACTCTCCCTGGATTGTTATGGTGGCTCTGAGAGCAATATTTCAATTATTCTTCAGGTAAAATGCAGAAAGTGGTGTGATGCTGAGACGGCATTTAGTCACTAAAAAGTGGCAATGAAAAGTAAAAATGTAGAGTTGAAAACCATTAGCAAAGTTAAAGTGATGATGCATAAAACCTTTGACATTCAAAAGGTGTGATGATGGCAGGGCATTTAGTCATTCAAAATTGATGAGCAAGGTAAAAATACAGAGTCGTAAACCATTAGCAAAGATAAAAATGATGATCCATCAAAAGGTTTGATTGTGAGGAAGTGTTAATGCATCTGCACTGGTAAACAAGTGATGACGTAACGAATTCTTACTTGAATGTCCGTTTTTGGGGGTAATAAAAATGATTAATGCAATTAGGTCATCGATATATACTCATACATTACTGCTTACCTTACTGGTTATATTGTGGCGGGTAGTTGGAAGGGCAGAGGAAATCAGTACTTACAGCTGGTCAGGGTTCTGTCTTGTGTGCTGCTGATTATTGGCAAGCAATTACCAGCTTTTCCGGATGACGTCAAGCCAAAATTCGAACTCTGATATCAGAGTTGGGAGTCAAGTGTGTTTCCACTATAGCCAGTGGATGTGATATGCACATCACGATGAGATACATTTCACATATTAGGAAGCATATCATAGCTAATGATTGGATGTTGAATCAGATTTTCAGCATCTGGTGTTATATTAAATTTTGAAAGTTATTTTTGGTACGATTAAAATACTGTGTTAAATATTGTTAAAAAACTTGTGATCCAAACTATTTTGGCTATTTTTGCGAAATTGAACAAATATTTATGTCTGACTGCAGGAGGAATAAGTTCGTAAAACAAACTATAAATGTTGTGAGTACAAGTGGATACAATTATTTCCCTCCTAGGTAGACTTATTTGAATGGACTGCATCTTTAGACCAAGACATAAAAATAGTGAAGCTGAAAATTTCATTGCTAAGCCCTAAAATTTACATAATGTGACGGCCAGAGTCAGATGTGATTCAAGTGCATATTACTCAAACATACTTCAGTGGGTCCACTGATTTCTAATTTCAATAGGGATAATTTTCAAAAGCTTTCTACTTATGTCTTGAATTATGCCTAATCCTCCGACAAATTACAACACTACATTTGTCTGTTATTAAACATAATGACCCTGGCTGTATAACAAGATGTAATACCCTAACTTTGACTTTCACTGGATATTCTTAGTCGAAATAAAATTCAAGCTTCCAAATTACAACAGATTCAAACTATATGTTTGGGGGAAGAACATTCTAGGAATTAAATTTGAGTGCAATTTGGAAGAATGTGTGACCTCCCAAACATTACTTAAAAAAACAGAATGATGCATTGATTGAAACTTGCAATATGTCGACTGGTTGACAGGCTGATGCTGATAATATTTAAATCATTATTATGTCTCACAAAAATGCAGCCCTGGCTTTTAACAAGGTAGTCTCTTTGGGATGTTCATGAATGACTGTATGCTTAAATTAACCCCTGACAAAAGATAGTTTATCATATTTGGACCTCACTAAAAATTGACCACTACCTCCCTGTTAGGATATTTGGCAATTTCATGCATATAGCAGTTGTTGTAAAGAAACTTGGTGTCTGGTTTGGTGCTAATTTCTGCTTTGCTGATCATGTGCATAATATTTGTAAGACAAGCTTCATTCAAATGTATGATCTAATTCAGGGCAGACAGTATCAGAGAGATGAGGCTGCAATCCTGCTGGCTAATGCCTTGGTGAGTAGTCACCTGGACCACTGTAACTCTCTCTTCAGGAGTCAGTCCAGTTTCAACATGTGCAAACTGCAGTTTACTCAAAACACAAGTTTGTTCACAGTGGTCATCCGAGTTACTTTGGTTCTCTTTTGTCTACTCGTTGTGAAAGATATAATACAAGATTCAACTGCTCAGATAAAAGGTTCTTGGTGGTTCATCAATTCTATCTATCTGTGCTTAAATCATAAAGACCACAGCTTTGCTTTTGTTGCTCCCATGCTTTGGAATAATTTACCTGATGAGGTCGGTTCTGCCCCAACTATCACCAGTTTCAAAAAAAAGTTAAAATCATATCTCTTTAAAGAGGCTTTCCCCACTTAGCATACACCCTATCTGGTATCTCTGTGGTATGGTACGTGGCAACAGCCATGGAATAAGTGATTTTTTAAATGGATTCTCGTGTTTCACCTTAGAGTCTACTTGGCAGAGATTAAGGGCTACAAAAGTACAGAATAGAAGAGAATATGTGATTATTTAATGCTATATCATCTTTATTGTGATAAAAATGTGTCAGGTCTGTTCTCCTTTGTTATCCTTACAGCATGCCCATCTAACTGTTGCAACAAGATTAATACGCCATGGTCACTCCAGAGTGTGGCTGTTCATCTGAACAAATTCAAATATCACAACTAAAATTATTCATAGATGCCAACCTAAGGCGTAAGAGCATTCCTAGTTGAGATATAACATAGTCATATTGGTCGATCATGTGGGAAGTTTTAGGCTGAGCCATATACTCAATTTCAGCAGTTCTCATGTTGTTATATTACTAGGCTATTCTGTCTCTTACAGTTTTTAAAATATATCTATTATTTTATGACACAACAATTTGTGTTATGTGTGGCATGGGTACTCTCAGTTCCAAGCTATTTTATCTTTCTGAAAGTTTTGTAATAAGGTACACTTGAGAACAACTTGAATCTCATGTGCCTTTTAACTTTAGGTTGCTTTGTCTAAGAGAGTTGGGTTTCTCAGCAAAGTTGAGCCATTGACCGTTTTTGAGTTAGTACACAAAATGAAAAAAGCAATAAGAAGGTTATTTAACTTGTCAAAAAGAACCCATAGCAGATTCCTACATGTAATATGTAATAATGCTCCTATCAATGTACAATTATACAAAAAGTTTAACAAATTCATTCAAACAACCCTGAATACTGCTAATGATTGTGTAAAACTTGTTGGTAAACTGGCTGCTTGTGGAAGTCAGTCCACTCTTAGTAAAACCTAAAAGTTATTGCACGGGAATTAAACTGTTGTCATGGAAATAGACACCTAATAAACATAAATAGGTAAGTGATATCTATGAGCATAGCCACACTAATGCTGATCATAAAGTAGCATGTGGCAATATGGGAGACCTCATGAGCATCAAAGAGAGTAATCAGATGTTAGAATATCTGTGTACTTGTTAAATGATGACAGTGTAATTAATTGTAGTTTCATATTACACAATGTGTATATTTTTCCCATTAACATAAATTGTAATGTTTTTCTTTCTTCAATCACTATGTTGGTATGCTATGTGTATGATGTAATAAACCAATAAAACACCGATTTTGAGGGGCAGTTGCATTACACACTTCCATAGTTTTCTGTTGCAGTCTCATTGTAATACCAAGTAACACTATCCATTGAAAACCTGGATTCAAGTTCGGAACTTGGGGCTAGAGCACAATGATACATTTAAGTCAGTTGGAATTCATTGTTCCAGGAGTTGGTCGCACCCAACTATTACTGGTGTTGATACTATAAGTTGCTGGACCTTAGTTTAAAATACTTCTCAGTGTCATATACTGACAAATGTCGCTAATATTGGTAAAGGGGAATGTTTACTTTTTTCAGACTTCATATCCCCTGTAATAAGATGATTTTATTGCCCAACAACATAGAAGATTGGTCAGATCACTTTCAGTCTTATTACTGGATGATATTATATTGGATCATATTTTCTCAATTTAGCCCCCTCAGGATAAAATATTGTGGTTGAAAAGCAATGGGCCAGATTAAATTTGACTGGCTTTGTGATTATAGGACTTAGAACCAAGTATAAAATGAATAACAGCGCGAACTCTACATATAACCTGAACAACAAAAAGAAATCAAACATTCTAGCTACACATTACCCCAACACATACGCACAAGTGCAAAGTCTTCTCGGTATTATAAAAAATGACTGAGAATGATATTCATTTGTTTCCATGGTCGATTTCACAAAAAGTCTCAAACGTAGCCCAGTCTCAGGCTGAGTCAAATATGAGCCTTTTGCTCTGACAAGTTTTTGTCTCAAAAGGATTTCACGGAAGGGGTCTTATAAGTTGAGACCAAGCTTATCAAATAACCTTACTGGTATCTTCTGTGTAATATGACTCTTTATTTCTAGTCAAAACAACACTATTTTGCAATTAGGAAACCTAGTAAACACACCAAAACAACCAGAGACAACTTTAGGGGTTGTTTTAGTTGTAGCTTTACCCATACCTTATTTTAGCCATTTCAAATTTTGAAATGGAGAAAGACTTATAGCGGACATATTTGAGACTCTGTTTACAAAAGGTAAGCCCACTATTTACTTTTTGTATTATTTGAGCCAGTGGCTTAGCCAAAGCTTAGACTGTTCAAAGCCTATTGGAAAAATCTACCAAGTCTGGCCCAATGAACTCGACTAAAATAGTACAAAAAATTGAGACAAAAGCCTCAACTTTGAGCCTGATACCAGGCTAAGACATTTAATGAAACTGGCCCCAGCATCAAGTGTTTACACTTGGATTCCCAACATTGCACTTATGAGATCCTTTTACAGATTTAATGCTCGAAAATGGTAACAGCGTATTTGGTGATTTTTATAATAAACATGTTTACTCTTGTTCTTATAACCACTTTACAAAATAAATGGTCTGGGCTGGTATTCACAAAGGGTCTTAGAATTAGCCAGGTCTTAGGCTTAAATCCAGTCTTAAAGTTAAGACTTTTGTCTCAGCTAAGTTTTGTCTTAAAACTGTATTTACAAAGGGTGACTTAGCTAAGTCCAAGATTATCAAATAACCACAGTGGTTTTCTGTGTCATGTGACCTTTTTTTCTATTCAAACTATACTATTGGTGACATATATCCTTCGTTTAATGCATTTTATCTAAGGAAAGGTGCTGTTTTGAAATGGAAAACCTTGTTACCACATATAAATTCCCAAAGACTGCTTTAGTTAGGTGTTCTGTATAATTATACTTTATTTACAGCCATTTCAAATTTTGAAGTGGAGAAAAGTTTATGACGGCCATATTTAAGTCCTCTTTACAAAATTTAAGCCCACTACCAACCAGTTTTAAAGTTGAGCCCTTGGTTAAGCCTAAGACCGGTCTTAAATTCTTTGTGAATACCACTAAGCCTATGACAAAAGTCTTAGCAGTTTTAGGCAGAAACTTGAGACAAAAGTCTCAACTTTAAGCCTGAGCCCTGGCTAAGACCTTTCGTGAATACGGGCCCAGGTATCAGCCACACTTTTGAATAATAAATGCTTTGAGGTACACTTGGCAATAGAGAAAAAAATAAATATTGCGTACATGGCACACACTTTGACAGTGTCTCCATTTACTGTATAATTGTATCGAATATTTATTGAATAAACTTTGCCTTTATAAAAAGTGTGCATTAGATTAAAAGATAAAATGCTATAATTTTAATAATTATATAAGGGGTAGAACCTGGGTAAAGGGTTCCATAAGAGGGCATAGCCTCATGCAAAGATGTTGATCCCTGCTGGATGCAGTGTAGGGAATCCCCAGGTGTAATATAGTTCTTGGCGTTTGCGCCTTGTAGATGATTATGGGCTTCCTGGATCCCCCATCCAATGCAAGATGTTAAACTCCATGTTTCTCACTGAATGATTCTGAGTGAAGTGTCTAAAAACAGGAGTGGATTTCTCAAGTGAGAATGTTTTAACGTTGTTGTAGTGTTCATACATTCTGTTTCTCAGTGGTCTTTTGGTTTCTCCAATATATTGGTTTATTTATTTGGGGTTTTAACTCGCTTTCAACACTGTACAGGTCATATCACGACAGGTAGTTGGAAGGGCAGAGGAAACCAGTACATACAGTTTGTTAGGGTTCTGTACTGTAAACTGCTGACCAACGGCAAGCAACTACCAATTTTCCCGCTTGAGGCCGTGCCGAGAACCGAACCCCGGCCTCAGAGGTGGGAGGCGAGAGTGTTACCACTCTGCCAACGTGGCCCCCTCTTGTCTTCTTGAAAAATAACTGTAAGTAAAAGTTTTGTACTTTATTGCGAATCTCAAAAGAAAATTTTTTTCTTCCACTTTTCTAAAAATTTAGAAAATATAACCACCCAAATGGTTCTCTTTAGAGTATGGTTTATATATGTTGGTTGTGGGGTGGTTGCTGCTGTGGTGGTGATGGTGTACAGCTGCTGCTGTTGGTTGTGGGGTGGTTGCTGCTGTGGTGGTGATGGTGTAGAGCTGCTGCTATGACTGCTGAGGCTGCTCAATGATCTGTATTGTTAGATCTGGTATATGGCTTAGTATTTCACTTAAGTTGTGTCTGCTGCCCTCGTCCTGTACTGTGAGCACTGATGGAGGGTTTCCAAAGCCAATGGGGCTGGGTGTGTAGTAGACGTAACTGCTGGAACTGCTGCCTGGGTGGAACTAGACGCCTGTTGAGTGGCAGTATCCCAACCTTCTGTGACTCTCTGGTAATAGTGGCTGATCTCTTGGGTAGTACTTGACATCTATGAGTGTTCTTTACTGCTTCAATGTCTCTAAAAATTCTGCCCTTGAGGTACTCAAACTCCTCCTGGGTCATCTTTTTAGCCTCTGATGCCACGTAGTCAAAGAAGGGCTGCCTGTCTCGAGTATCTTGGAATCTGTAGTTTAGATGTAAGTGCTGGTTGACTCCTACTCTCCCTCAGGACACACTGGAATCAAGATGTTCTGTATCAGTAGTAGATCCACGCGATTCTTCATGCCTGCTGGTGTTGGGACTGGCCTTGAACCCAGAGCTTCTGTTGGCCCCCTTGCGTATGGTAGACCCAGGACTGTCTCTCGGTCATCTCCCTTGGAGCTGTAGCTTGGAGAGCTTGCCATAATGAGTTCTCTGGGACTTGAATCACCTTCTGACATCAAAGGGCTGGAGCTTCAGTTCTGCAGAGATTTCTGCCCAGAGACCCTCCTTCCTCTGTCTGTCGTGGAAACGTCCATGCTCCTTGTCGTACAGCTCTGGGTGCTCCAAACTCTACAATGGCATTTTCTTGGCTGTCAGTGAATGTAGCACAAACCCTGGCTCTCTTGGCTACAGAGTGGCACTCTGATTCTTCCTCACACCTCTCATCTTCTTTGCAAGCTTCCTCAGTAACTTCTAATCCTTCCTCTGTATCCTCTATCCGCTCCTCTGTCCTCTCCTCCAACTCTCCACCTTCCTTCTCCCTCTCCTCTTGCCTCTCCTCCATCTTCTTCTTTCCTCTCTTTCTTCCTTTCTCTTTCCCCATAACTACAGTGAATATCACAAAAAAAGTAAAAAAATTGAAATGTGTCCTAACTGTTAAATTTGCCCTAATTCAAGTAAAATGTAAAAACACTGAAAACCCCTAGAAGTAAGTGACACACGTCTCTCAGTAGCCAACCAGTCTAAACACAGAAAGCGTGTGTGTGGTTGCTTATATAGTCTCAGACCTTCCCATTGCTCTTTTTGGTTTCAAGCACGCGGAAAAAATTTGGTAATTAATCGGTACTTAGTCCCAGGCCTCCTGGGGCATCCTCAGACCATTGCAGAGTAAATTTGTGTGCTCCCAGGTGGCCTGAGGAGGCCGGCTTGGATCGGTTTGGATCGGCTTCTCTTAGTTGGGGCTTAGTCCCAGACCCAGATTTCTTAGTCGCAGGACACCTGAGACAGACTGAGGCTTCCTGGGACTAGTGAAACT
The DNA here is from genome assembly GCA_964017235.1 of Sabellastarte sp. h YS-2021. NCBI lineage: Eukaryota > Metazoa > Annelida > Polychaeta > Sabellida > Sabellidae > Sabellastarte > Sabellastarte sp. h YS-2021. Next base: position 110,049,996 of record OZ024934.1, read on the forward strand.
GATTCTTTTTCACACGCATAAAACTTTAAAGTCGGGGACTGACAACAGGCTTTGTGGGACTAAGGTATGGACGCCTGGGACTAAAGTTTGGAGGCCTGAGACAACATAGGACTGTGTAAATTTGGGTCTGAGGAGGCCTGAGGAAGCCTGAGACTGGACATTTTGTTGACGGCGGGGAATCAGTTTGGGTCGTGACAAATATCAAACATGTTTGATTTTTCTCACGGCCCCAACCGACAACTACCGATCCATACAGAACGCCTGGGACTAAGCAAATTTTTGAAACTAACTACAAAAAACCCTTAATCGTGAAGCTTGGTCGTGTGGTGGAACACCCACATAAAGATTTGAGTACGTCCATCAGTGTTCTGGATAATGTTCCAGTTGTTTCCAGTTCCAGTTGTTTTGGTTTGGATCGGCTTCTCTTAGTTGGGGCCTAGTCCCAGACCCAGATTTCTTAGTCGCAGGACACCCGAGACGGTCTGAGGCTTCCTGGGACTAATGAAACTGATTCTTTTTCACACGCATAAAACTTCAAAGATATGAGTCGGGGACTGATAACAGGCTTTGTGGGACTAACGTAGGGACGCCTGGGACTAAGGTTCGCAGGAGGCCTGAGACAACATAGGACTGTGTAAATTTGGGTCTGAGGAGGCCTGAGGAAGCCTGAGACTGGACATTTTGTTGACGGCGGGGAATCAGTTTGGGTCGTGACAAATATCAAACATGTTTGATTTTTCTCACGGCCCCAACCGACAACTACTGATCCATACAGAACGCCTGGGACTAAGCAAATTTTTGAAACCGACTACAAAAAACCCTTAATCGTGAAGCTTGGTCGTGTGGTGGAACACCCACATAAAGATTTGAGTACGTCCATCAGTGTTCTGGATAATGTTCCAGTTGTTTCTGATGAGGCAGCCAATAGGTGGGTTCCTAGGATTAAAATGAGTGACCATTACTGGCATGTCAGTGGTGCTCATGGGAACAGTATCTAATAGTTCAGACTGGCAAAATTTCCTAGCAATATAATAGTGATTTTTAAAGCTAGAAAAGGGTGTATCCTTGTTTGAGGTAATACCAGTTAACTTCTTGGTATTGAGTCAAAAGTCACAGTCTAGGGTGCATATTCTCCTGATTCTCAGATATTGGCCACAGGATCCCTTAGGCAATATAAAAGAGGGATGCGCTGAGCCATGTTCCATATAAAGTTGGGTAGAGAGTGGCGATAAGTTCCCTGTTGGAGCCAAATTTGACTGCTGTGTCCAGAAAGTGACTTGTTCATTTTATGTGTGAATTTAATGGTTTTATGGAGTGAGTTGAGATAGTCAATTAATTTGTTCAGGATCTCCTCACCATGGGTCCAGATAATGAAAATGTCATCAATGAATCTCTTCCACACAAGTGGCCTCTGATCTCTTCGATAAAGTCGTGGGTATCTCTAATATAGGTACTGGTTCTGGGTACATGGTCTTTGATATGACCATCAACCAATTTGCTGATTTTGCTTGTGGAGTGATTTACTGAAGTACATATGGGTCTCCTTGGGACACCCTTTTTATGTATTTTGGCAGTATATAAAATCTATAGCTTCAGTACAATTTAATAATTACTCCAAAATAATCATTTCACTTTGAAATGTTATGGGGGGAAAAGACTCAAATTGACAAATAATGAAGGTGAATACGAGGTAAATACTTGAATCAACCAGTCAGCCATGCAAGCCAGAATACATACATATACAAGATCTAGAAACCCAATATACCCTCAGAGAGATTAGTGGTACTAAGCCCAATGGTACGGTAAAGGTATCAGTAATGCTCCCATACAGGTCTCAGTAAATACTTCATGTTGAATCATATTCACATTCGAAAAGGCATCCATACAAGTTAGAATACACTGACATTATTGGTAGACACATTCAATAAACAGATGCATGACATCAAGTACTAAGGCAACCCATGCCTAGAGACAAATACCCTCACTTACAAAGATAGATCAAAGGACTGAACTCAAGCCAAGTTAAATTTAACCAAAACGATATGCATGTAACAAGATATAACTTTTCAAAAAGAAAATCATTTATCATTTACATAGTTAAAGACCAAAACTGATTCAACAAATGTTATACAGGGTATATTGGACAACAAAGGATCAACTTCACTAAAGTAATAATATTCTGAATACATTTTGTGATAGAAATTATAATTAATTAACCATTTATTTAAACAAATGACAGAAGGCCTGGGTGGATGGGGAACCAAATGCACCATCAAGGCTGTACGTTGCTCAATCATACACAATATGATATTGAACATTAATTATGACTTACATACTACCACAATAATATTTTTTATTGAAATAAATATTAAAAATATTGAACCAAAGCCTCCGTATTTTCCATGCTTCAAATATACACTTGTAATGGTATCTATAGTTTTTAATAGTCTGTTTAAGACCAATAAATTTATGAGTCCTCACATGTACAAAATATGCCATAAGTTATAACTGACATGGTATTGTTTCTTGCAGAGTTTATTATCTGCACACCATCCTCATCTATCCCAGAACAAGAAGCAGAACCAGCAGTGTAGGAAGTGGGGGCGGGGGCATCATATCTTTTGCCCCCCACTTTTTGACATTGTAAAACCATGATATTTGATAAACTTTTTTTTTCAAGAAGTTCACACTCTATCAGGGTTAAATATATTTTGAGATTGACTGTTGAAACTATTTTAAACCAGATGAATCAAACACAGCTTAAATTTATTAAAAATATAACCTTACACATATAATATTAAGAAACATATCTTTGTAATTCAAAGTACAATTGGATACTGATGTGGTAGCCACTGAATGCTTTAAATATGTTGCTAAATTTGAGTGATGTCACAACCTTTGACTGTTTCGGGAGTTTGTGATGTCATTGTAGGGTGTAATAGTTAACCAAGCCATAAGAGCATGTGGTCTTGAAAGTGTGTTAGTGTCCTAAGTGTAATATAATGTTTGTACTCTAGTTTTGACAGAAAGGCTTGTCAGACGGCACCATACTTCAACTAGAGTGTTTTTGTTTATTTGTTTTGTTTGTATCCTCCTATTTACATTTTCTTCTGCAAAGATGGATACATTAAATGAAAATTGTTATTGCTATATTAATTACATGCAAGAATTTATTGAAGGGGTGTTATATATGTGTATCATATTCCAGTGTTAATCTAGCTTTTAAAATAGAAATATTTGCCCCGAAATTTAAATCATTTATTGGATCGTATGATGGTAGTTAAGAAATTTAAAGAGGATAGGTCTTGTATTTCAGTTTTAGGTCTACATGAGTAAAAGAACAGCTAAACGTCTTTCAAGAATCTTGACAAAATCTGTAGATCGTCTATTGTCGCTCAAAATACGATTTTGATGGTCAAATCAAATAATATTTCATTTCACTAGCAAAATTTCATTTTATAAGATCTATTGTATATTCTAGAAATAATATGAACAAATACAAAACTGTTATTCATAATTTAGTATTATTTAGGAATCATCATGAAGTTTAACGATTCATGACAATACCGTAAGATTAGTAGACTGGTAACCCGAAAAAAGTTGTATGAATACCAAACTAGGGGAAGATTATTATAGGTGATACCAGTCCCTTTATTGTGAAGGGTAAATTGCCCTGTCTATGATCATTTTTTTGCTAGAAATGTGACCACAATGCACGCATGTATGTAAATAATGGCAACGTGGAGCATGATGTCATTATATATTTGTTCATGTAATATCAAATGTCAGTGTTGGTATTTTTTGTGCTGCTGTATTTATTCATTTATTTTATTTATTTATTTATGTATTGTTTGTTTGTGTCATGGCCCAGTAAACAAACTTCATTTTATGAATAATTTCCCTGTTTACATTAATTTAACCTTGTACAGTGCATTCTATGATATAATGTACTTTTATATCTCCACTTATAATTTAATGATGGCTTCAAACAACAGTGATACAGTAAGATATAGTAACAGAAATATTTCTCCAGTTTCTCTCAAAATGGCTGTGCTGATATCATCATCCAAAATGAAAGCTTGGTTAAGATATTCTTCACTCTTTGTAAACGTTTAAAAACGTTTATTAAACATTTATAAACCAAATTAATGTTGCTGAAACGTTTATAAACCCATAATATTGAATAATTGTCAATATTTAGGTTTATATTTGGTTTTTAAAACGTTTAAACGTTTACTAAACATTTGCTATGTTTACTCGGGGGTAATACCTTTATATGTGTGATATTGTGATGCGTAGTTGGAAGTGCAGAGGAAACCAGTATATACAGTTGGTCAAGGTTCTGTACTGTAAACCGCTGACCAACTGTAAGCAATATTACCAGCTTTCCCACATGAGGTCAGGCCATGCGTCCTGCTGTAATGACCAGAGTACTGGAGAGGTTGCACAAGTTTAGGTATTTAGCCCCACTGGCGTAAAAACTACATTATGACATGATGAAATGCTGTGTATCACAATGCCATGTCTAGATGTATCTTCAATAACCACACACTTTTTTTCTATTCTTTCTTTAAGTTTGGACTTATATAACTAAGTATTCATATAGACTGGTTTACAATTAAAGTAAATGTATGAATTGTATAAAAAATATACCACCCATGACAGTTAATTCTTGATGTGTATACTACCCACTCATAATTTTGTCATCCTCATATTATTTCGTAGAAACAGTGATCAGTAATTAATGGGTGAATCTTTGATTTTGAACCTCAATAACATATCCAGTGTTTCATGTATTATTAAGATTAATACCTCGGAAAAAATGTGTGTTATTTATCATTGAGCCATATATATTCCTCTTGTATATATAGATATTATAAATACTATAATGCTAATAATACCAATACTATAATATTAAAAAATGTTACTTTTCTGTCTCTAATTGCTGAAAACAAATTTTTCAGTTTATGGGTTTATCTTGTAAAAAACAGACTTGACATCTGGTTATTGAGGACAAAATTATTAGCCTGAATTGTGCAAATAAAATGGTGACCAAATAGAGGAATTATTGTTACTATGATTTACCATGATTTTTACTACTCATGTATGAATAATTCCATGCTTCTTCCACACTTTCTACAGCAATGCAATTATATTTCTACACAAATATAATTTTATTTAACTGAATACATTAAAGGCTAATCAGTATTAATTGAAGGTTAAAGATGAAAAATAAAGAAACAGTGGTTGAGCAGCGAATGTATCAGGCTAAGCAATTGTTAGCAGAGGGCTGCAGTGTGTACACAGTTGCAAACAGAATTGAAATACCTAAAAACCCTAAAAGGCATTTACAGCACAAGAGATGAAGGCCATCGTGTAGATAATGCCTAATTTATTGCCTCATCTGACCAATCAATAACTCCAAAGTGGTTGTGTGAGACAGCTACATGTCTTCTGACACCAAGGTATGCAAGTACTGAAATTCCATTTTTACACACCTAAACAAAGTTACAATTTCATGCTCTTTGTCCAACAGCCAAGTTCATATCGTGATAGGTACTAAGGGAATCCCACATATTTCTCTGAGTTGGATTTCAACCCACAAATTGCAGAAGTTAAAAAAATTTGTTAAGCCAAGCTTATTTACCTATCAGCCAACCACACATTTTTAGCCCTGCTTTCTGTTTTTGAGTAGCTTACATTCTATTTTATTTATTTATTTGGGGTTTTATGTCGCTTTCAACACTGTACAGGTCATATCACGACGGGTAATTGGAAGGGCAGAGGAAACCAGTACATGCAGTTCGCTAGGGTTCTGTACTGTAAACTGCCGACCAACGGCAAGCAACTACCAGCTTTCCCACTTAAGGCCATGACGGGGATCAAACCCCGGCCTCAGAGGTGGGAGGCGAGAGTGTTACCACTCTGCCACCGTGGCCCCCAGCTTACATTCTAATAGCATGTTACGAAATGATTAAGGCATGTGTAGAAAGAAATCTGGCATCTACCTGAAACATGGGAAGTCTGGAGACTGCTGGTGATTTTTTACACAGGTATGCTTAGACCTTTGTATATGTTTATTGATGCTAATAAATTTTAACTTGTGAGTACTGTTGAGCATTCTGTTATGTTAATATTATGGTCTCAGAGGAGAGGAGAGGGAAAACTTAGTAAGGAGTTGATGGTTTCAACAGTTTATCCTTGAAATCCAGAATTGATAATACAAACTTCAAGCTGCTTCGATCCAGGACATTGAGGTATGAGCACATCCAGTGTAATGGATGTTTTTAACAAAATTAATGGTTGTATGACAGGAGAAGGCCTGCTGCAAGAACCCTGCTGGATATATAATGTTGAATAAAGCTGGCCTTTTTCAAGATATGCCAATTCAAAAGGTAAAAATGTGAGGTTTCCATTGGGAATAGTTTAACCAAAATTTATGGGTGCTAACATGTAAGTATATTGCATACTTCTATAAATAAATGATCCAAAATTAAGTTCATCTGAATAAGACAGCATGCTCTGCTTCAATCCAAAAAAAAAAAAAAATTCTGGAAGAATACCAAATATTTCAGATTCTTGTGCACTAGTCACAGAAGAAGTCCTTCAAGGTGATCAGTGCTTTTCAAGAACAAACAACACTTGCATTGTGTGAATGTGCATCAGGTGAACTCCTGTTTCTTATGTTTACATTCAAGACTTTTATGCCTAAAGACACATAGACACAGATCTTTATTTAATTACATTGAACGCGTTTAACCAATCTTATGCCAAACAATAAAATAAAATTTACTTGTACAATTTGGAACTGTTTCTCGCCTCACTCAACCCTTAAATAAACTATTTGGGCCATTCAAACTTAAATTGGAACAGAAAAAAAGCCATGCTGCTAAAGAAAAAATATGTGGTGAAAGATAAAATTCCAATTATTGCTATGGCAGGTAAGAATCATCAGGGAATCAGAAATGCATTTGAAAAAGACAGACATATATCCTTTGAACAGTTCAGCCATTACAAGTTACTTATTGGGAGGTGATGAAGTGTGTCATAGATCTAAAAACAAGATACAAAGTTTATTAATAGTAATGGCATTTACAAGCCCACTACGTCACTGCAAGTACTGAGATCTGAAACAATATTAATTGTGATACATATTTCAACAGAGTTTTTGGCTTGTTCACATTGTCTAACAAATCACGTTTCCCTTCACCCAGCAGTTTCTGCTGGTGTTATGGATTGAGAATTGACAAATGTATGACAAAGCAAGTGTTGAAACATCTAAGTGAAGGTCTCTCCCAAGAAGACTGTACAATAATATATTTTAACACACTTCAGAAATAGAAAGGCTCAAGCAGAAGTGTGCAAATGCTGAAAAGAAGCTCAAAAGAGAGAGGAAATGTCATCAGGAGAAGGGGGGGGGGGGGGGAGGAGGACGAGACGCAGAAGTTGTAAGAAGAAGCAGAGGCGTGTATTGGGTTATTGTGTAAGAACAGATCCTGTATTTACTGCAGATAAAAAGTCAGTGAAGAAGACACCACTGTGCATGTGCTTTGTCATAGAAAGTATCATTCAAACTTACATGAGGAACATCATGTAATAAATAATCTAACAAATGTGAGTTGTTGATGTTTTTATCATAAAATAGCCACTTAGTCATTAAATTATTTTTAAAGATTATTTTAGCAACAATTTCAACAAAAATATTCAGTTGTGAAAGCAAAGGTTTGTTGTATTTTAGTTCATCGTGTTGAGTTTTGTGACACAAAATCACTGAAGAATTAATCTGATGAGCAGTTTATTTTATATATGCTGAAATTATTTCCTAAGTAAATGTGATAAATGTACACCCGCATTTAGTTTCAGAGTTATTTTAATTATTAATATTTTATTTAATCACATACAATTTGTTAGATTTATGCAACATTTTTACGTTTGCAATTTATTTAAGAAAAAATAAATATAAGCATAAACATGTGTTTACATTTTTAATCACACATCAGCCACCACACTTTTTACAATTACAGCAGACTCTACTTGAAAAACACTACGATATGACTGACTTGGGAAAATAGGCTTTTTATCACTCTCAACAGGTTCCAGTCCATATATGGTGAGCTTCAAATAGCCCAGGTTATAATCAAGTGTGGCAATTTGACAAGATAGACCAAACACTAATAACAGACTTTTCAGTAATTACAACCAAACACAGTAATATTTTTAATATTACTATGCGAGGGAAATAATAATGTTAGAGAAATAATATCAGGCAGAATGATAAAGGAATAACACATCTGGTATCTGGGCTATTAACATTAAAAATACATGTAATACTGAATGTCCTGAGGAACAAGGCAGAAATTGAAAATGAGATCCATGAACTGATCATCGCTTTTACAAGTCATTTGGCAAGTTGAGGTCCTCATTGGCCTACAAGTTAGCAAGTTTGGCATCTAATCACAGGCTGTCATCTCTGTGTGGGTTTGAACCCCATAAGTGGGAAGTCCTGTGGGCCTGTCCCAATATGACCCTGGCTGTTGAGCATAACATCAAATCCTAACTCTGATTTTTTACTTTAGGGTAACGGAATGAATAGAGAAATTAATACCCAGCAGGCCCACAACTTTGAAATCAAGTTGAATCCAACGGTGAAATCTGGTTGAAATAAATGAAGGTTTTGCAAGCCATTTTAGTTGATCCAACTAGTGAAATCAGGTTGAAACCAAAGGGTGGAATCAGGTTGAACCTAATGGGTGAAATTTGGATGAAATAAGTGTGGATTTTGCACAACATCTTTAGTTGGATCCTACCTGTGGAACCAGGTTGAATTTAAAAGGTGAAATAATGTTGAAGTATGTTGTGAATTTACAAATTATTCTTAGTAGGATCCAAGGTTGTGATCTATGCTACTCCAACACATATCCATTTGTATGGAAACATAATATTTTAATTTCTCATTTAGTGCCTAGACTATTGGTTCTCATGTGGCTGGTATGTGAAATGTGAAATGGTAATATTCCGTTTAATTCATGGGCATATGATTTGATTTGAAGGTGGTTGTGGCATTGAATCTGTTCATAACATTACATGAGCAATCAAATTTCATGACCATATATTATGGCATCTAGATACAAGATATCCTTCATTTTATGTTTATATAATATTTATTTTACATAATATTTTATACAAAATTAAATGTCTGTGAAGAATAGTTTATAATAAGTTTAGTCAAGCTTGTTGAACATTATATTAAAATTAGCCTTTGCAATCAGAGAGAAACTCTAATTATACAGCAAACATTCAAGTAAAATTGAAATGCTTAGGTGTCTCTCTTTCAAAATATTCACCCTTTCAATGTATTTTGACAAAACCCACAAAAACAAGCTAATTGTGTATTTCACACCATTGCTGTCCTAGCTAGACAAGTCCATCCATACCATGCTATTGAGAAAGAGTGAACACTTCCCACTGCAGAGTCCTGACAGTAATTAGTTTTAGTCAGAGACATAACAGTGAGTACAATCAGGATGATGCATAAGATAAATAAATGAACCCTGTGACACCAGAGCTATTGTGTTCTCTGGGTGAAAAAATGTTAAAACTGAAAAAAAACTTCATACTGCTTTGGACAAGTGCTTTTCTTATTCTATCTATTTATTTGGGTTTTAATATTGCTCTCAACACTATATAGGTCATATCATGATGTGTAGTTTTATGAGCAGAGGAAACCATACAGTTGGTCAAGGTTCTGTACTGTAAACTGCTGACCATCGGTAAGAAACTACCATTGTTCCCACATAACTGCCTTGCTTTATGTTTAGATGCGCCTTAGAGTCCATCAGTGATGGAGATTAAGCGCTATAAAAGTCCACATTAGATTAGATTAGATAAGGTTCAGGGTGTAAACTGCCGACCTCAGAGGTGGGAGGTGAATATGATCCCACTAAGCCACCGTGGTCCCCTTTTCATCATCTAACTATATTTATCTTGTACATATGAATGACTGTGGCTTTTGTTTGTTTATTTGGGGTTTTACGTCGCTTTCAACACTGTACAGGTCATATCACGATGGGTAGTTGGAAGGGCAGAGGAAACCAGTACATATAGTTCGCTAGGGTTCTGTACTGTAAACTGCCGACCAACGGCAAGCAACTACCAGCTTTCCCACTTACGGCCATGACGGGGATAGAACCCCGGCCGCAGAGGTGGCAGGCGAGAGTGTTACCACTCTGCCACCGTGGCCCCTGAATGACTGTGGCACATAGATTTTACATTATGTGTGTATTCAATACATACTAATATTTCTAATGATCATCAGTATCCATCAATATGCTATCTTTACTGCAGATAAAGTAAATATTATATACTAGATTCTACTGCATAAAAGTATGGTTATCAGTGTAGAACTAAAATTTAAAACTGACATAGTAGTTTGATTATTATCCTTTGAGACTTCAACTGCACTGAAAAACAAAATACATATGAAATTTCATGATAATTGTACCAAAGAGTATTGGCGCCACCATAGTTTATGTTTGTTTAATCATATTATTTTCCGTGAATGGAAACAGTAAAATTCACCAATAATGCAAACTTCAACAACAATATGAAAACTTCGCCAATAATGCAAACTTCGCCAACAATGATGAAAAGTGTTTCTAAAAATAGTATCAAGCGGTACATTATAAAACATGGAATGGAAATGTGGATGTAACATTAATCAGCGGTACATTTTAAAACATGGAATGGACTCTGATTTTATTAATGGGTGGGGGGGAACAGTAAAAGGCGGTACATTAAAAACATGGAATGAACCCTGATTTATTTCCTTTATGGAGCAATTGTCTGAGAGTTTTTACCCCACAGCCCTTAATGGCTGTTGCGGTATTGTTTTCACCCATGGTGTCCTGATGGGTAGGCGGGCGGTCAAAGGGAAAAGTTTGTCCGGGATGTTTCTCAGAAACTATAAGGTTTAGGAAGTTGATACTTGTTAGGATCATTGGTTGGGGGTGTAAGTGTGCAACGTCATGGTGTGACCTTGATTTGACCTTTGACCTTACCATAGTGACCTTAACCTATAAAATCTTGTCCAGGCTGTTTCTCAGAATCTATAATGTGTAGGAAGTTGATACTTGGTAGAGACATTGGTTCAGGGTAGTAGGTGTGCAATGTCATGGTGTGACCTTGATTTTACTTTTTGCCTTGCCGTAGTGACCTTTACCTATAAAATCTTATCCGGGCTATATCTCGGAAACCGTAAGATGTAGGAAGTTGATACTTGGTAGGGACATTAGTTGGGGGTGTAGGTGTGCAATGTGATGGTGTGACCTTAATTTGACCTTTGACCTTGCTATAGTGACCTTGACCTATAAAATCTTGTCCCAGCTATATCTCAGAAGCTGTAAGGTATAGGAAGTTGATGCTTGGTAGGGACATTGTGCGGAGGGTTTTAGGTGTGCCACATCATGGTGTGACCTTTAGCCTTGGCATAGTGACCTTGACCTACAAAATCTTGTCTGGGCTATATCTGGGAAACTGTAAGGTGTAGGAAGTTGATACTTGGTAGGGACAATGGTTTTGGCTTGTAGGTGTGCAACGTCATGGTGTGACCTTTATTTGATCTTTGACCTTTCCATAGTGACCTTGACCTATAAAATATTGTCCAGGTTATATCTCGGACACTGTAAGGTATCTGAAGTTGTCACTTAGTAGGGGCATTGGTTACGACTTTCTCTTATGACAACTACTGTTGAATTGTCTTGGTTTAATACTTTATCTTTACATACTTACAATAAAAAGATTAAAATCTGGGACTAGTGTGAGGGCATAATGATTCTGTAGCACCAATCAATTACATTTATTTGTAATTTCACTAGTTTTAATGCAGCAATACACAAACTTGGTACTAGTTTTTATAACCCTGGCAAGACTATTATTGATGCACTGTAAGTTTCAGTGGTTTGAGCATTGCAATAGTCGAGTCTGCTGCAGACCAAAACATTTGCAGTCATTGTCATATTATTATCATTGTCGTATCATTATTGTCATATTCAATCTTGTAGTCCAATATCTTTTTGTCAGATATCATTTAAATTGACAATCTTAAGTTTGGATAGCCCTGGTTGGGTTAGACCTATAGCCTTTATCATCACCTAAATTTACAATTTTAAGTTGAGTTACCCCAGCATAAAATTGGCTACCTACTTAGTATCCTAACTTAAACTATAGCCATTCATGAAATGAACTGACTCTAAAACTGGGCACATTATGATTCATTGTAAACTTCACCAACAACAATGAAAACTTCACCAATAATGAAAATTTCGCCAACAACAATGTAAGCTTTACCAACAACAATGAAAACTTCTCCAACAATGGAAATTTGGCCAGCAACAATGAAAACTTTACCAACAATGAAAACATCACCAACAATAATGCAAACTTCAACAACAATATGTAAACTTCGCCAATAATACAAACTTCAACAACAATATGCAAACTCCGCCAATAATGCAAACTTCAACAACAATATGTAAACTTCGCCAATAATACAAACTTCAACAACAATATGTAAACTTCGCCAATAATGCAAACTTCAACAACAATATGTAAACTTTGCGAATAATGCAAACTTCAACAACAATATGAAAACTTCGCCAACAATGCTGAAAAGTGTTGCTAAAAATAGTAACATGCAGTACATTATAAAACATGCAATGGACTCTGATTTTATGAATGTGGGAGTAACAGTAACAGGCTGTACATTAAAAACCTGGAATGGACTCTGATTTATTTCCTTTGTGTAGCAATTGTCTGAGATTTTTTACCCTACAGCCCTTAATGGCTGTTTGGGTATTGTTTTCACCCATGGTGTCCGGATGGGTGAGCAGGCGGTCAAAGGCAAAAGTTTATCCAGGCTGTTTCTCAGAATCTATAAGGTGTAGGAAGTTGATACTTGGTAGGGACATTGGTTCAGGGTAGTAGGTGTGCCATGTCATGGTGTGACCTTGATTTTACTTTTTGCCTTGCCGTAGTGACCTTTACCTATAAAATCTTATCCTTGCTATATCTCAGAAACTGTAAGATGTAGGAAGTTGATACTTGGTAGGGACATTAGTTGGGGGTGTAGGTGTGCAATGCCATGGTGCAACCTTAATATGACCTTTGAAATTGCCATAGTGACCTTGACCTATAAAATCTTGTCCCAGCTATATCTGAGAAGCCGTAAGGTATAGGAAGTTGATGCTTGGTAGGGACATTGTGCGGGGGGTTGTAGGTGTGCAACATCATGGTGTGACCCTAATTTGACCTTTAGCCTTGTCATAGTGACCTTGACCTACAAAATCTTGTCTGGGCTATATCTGGGAAACCACAAGTTGTAGGAAGTTGATACTTGGTAGGGACAATGGTTTTGGCTTGTAGGTGTGCAACGTCATGGTGTGACCGTTATTTGATCTTTGACCTTTCCATAGTGACCTTGACCTATAAAATATTGTCTAGGCTATATCTCGGACACCGTAAGGTATCTGAAGTTGTTACTTAGTAGGGGCATTGGTTACGACTTTCTCTTATGACAACTACTGTTGAATTGTCTTGGTTTAATACTTTATCTTTACATACTTACAATAAAAATATTAAAATCTGGGACTAGTGTGAGGGCATAATGATTCTGTAGCACCAATCAATTACATTTATTTGTAATTTCACTAGTTTTAATGTAGCAATACACAAACTTGGTACTAGTTTTTATAACCCTGGCAAGACTATTCTTGATGCACTGTAAGTTTCAGTGGTTTGTTTATTTGTTTATTTGGGGTTTTACGTCGCTTTCAACACTGTACAGGTCATATCACGACGGGTAGTTGGAAGGGCAGAGGAAACCAGTACATATAGTTCGCTAGGGTTCTGTACTGTAAACTGCCGACCAACGGTAAGCAACTACCAGCTTTCCCACTTACGGCCATGACGGGGATCGAACCCAGGCCGCAGAGGTGGGAGGCGAGAGTGTTACCACTCTGCCACCGTGGCCCCTGTTTCAGTGGTTTGAGCATTGCAATAGTCGAGTCTGCTGCAGACCAAAACATTTGCAGTCATTGTCATATTATTATCATTGTCATATCGTTATTGTCATATTCAATCTTGTAGTCCAATATCTTTTTGTCAGATATCATTTAAATTGACAATCTTAAGTTTGGATAGCCCTGGTTGGGTTAGACCTATAACCTTTATCATCACCTAAATTTACAATTTTAAGTTGAGTTACCCCAGCATAAAATTGGCTACCTACTTAGTATCCTAACTTAAACTATAGCCATTCATGAAATGAACTGACTCTAAAACTGGGCACATTATGATTCATTGTAAACTTCACCAACAACAATGAAAACTTCACCAATAATGAAAATTTCGCCAACAACAATGTAAGCTTTACCAACAACAATGAAAACTTCGCCAACAATGAAAATTTGGCCAACAACAATGAAAACTTTACCAACAATGAAAACATCACCAACAATAATGCAAACTTCAACAACAATATGTAAACTTCGCCAATAATACAAACTTCAACAACAATATGTAAACTTCGCCAATAATGCAAACTTCAACAACAATATGTAAACTTTGCGAATAATGCAAACTTCAACAACAATATGAAAACTTCACCAACAATGCTGATAAGTGTTGCTAAAAATAGTAACATGCAGTACATTATAAAACATGCAATGGACTCTGATTTTATGAATGTGGGAGTAACAGTAACAGGCGGTACATTAAAAACCTGGAATGGACTCTGATTTATTTCCTTTGTGTAGCAATTGTCTGAGATTTTTTACCCCACAGCCCTTAATGGCTGTTTGGGTATTGCTTTCACCCATGGTGTCCGGATGGGTGGGCAGGCGGTCAAAGGCAAAAGTTTATCCAGGCTGTTTCTCAGAATCTATAAGGTGTAGGAAGTTGATACTTGGTAGGGACATTGGTTCAGGGTAGTAGGTGTGCCATGTCATGGTGTGACCTTGATTTTACTTTTTGCCTTGCCGTAGTGACCTTTACCTATAAAATCTTATCCTTGCTATATCTCAGAAACTGTAAGATGTAGGAAGTTGATACTTGGTAGGGACATTAGTTGGGGGTGTAGGTGTGCAATGCCATGGTGCAACCTTAATATGACCTTTGAAATTGCCATAGTGACCTTGACCTATAAAATCTTGTCCCAGCTATATCTGAGAAGCCGTAAGGTATAGGAAGTTGATGCTTGGTAGGGACATTGTGCGGGGGGTTGTAGGTGTGCAACATCATGGTGTGACCCTAATTTGACCTTTAGCCTTGTCATAGTGACCTTGACCTACAAAATCTTGTCTGGGCTATATCTGGGAAACCACAAGTTGTAGGAAGTTGATACTTGGTAGGGACAATGGTTTTGGCTTGTAGGTGTGCAACGTCATGGTGTGACCGTTATTTGATCTTTGACCTTTCCATAGTGACCTTGACCTATAAAATATTGTCTAGGCTATATCTCGGACACCGTAAGGTATCTGAAGTTGTTACTTAGTAGGGGCATTGGTTACGACTTTCTCTTATGACAACTACTGTTGAATTGTCTTGGTTTAATACTTTATCTTTACATACTTACAATAAAAATATTAAAATCTGGGACTAGTGTGAGGGCATAATGATTCTGTAGCACCAATCAATTACATTTATTTGTAATTTCACTAGTTTTAATGTAGCAATACACAAACTTGGTACTAGTTTTTATAACCCTGGCAAGACTATTCTTGATGCACTGTAAGTTTCAGTGGTTTGTTTATTTGGGGTTTTACGTCGCTTTCAACACTGTACAGGTCATATCACGACGGGTAGTTGGAAGGGCAGAGGAAACCAGTACATATAGTTCGCTAGGGTTCTGTACTGTAAACTGCCGACCAACGGTAAGCAACTACCAGCTTTCCCATTTACGGCCATGACGGGGATCGAACCCAGGCCACAGAGGTGGGAGGCGAGAGTGTTACCACTCTGCCACCGTGGCCCCTGTTTCAGTGGTTTGAGCATTGCAATAGTCGAGTCTGCTGCAGACCAAAACATTTGCAGTCATTGTCATATTATTATCATTGTCATATCGTTATTGTCATATTCAATCTTGTAGTCCAATATCTTTTTGTCAGATATCATTTAAATTGACAATCTTAAGTTTGGATAGCCCTGGTTGGGTTAGACCTATAACCTTTATCATCACCTAAATTTACAATTTTAAGTTGAGTTACCCCAGCATAAAATTGGCTACCTACTTAGTATCCTAACTTAAACTATAGCCATTCATGAAATGAACTGACTCTAAAACTGGGCACATTATGATTCATTGTAAACTTCGCCAACAACAATGAAAACTTCACCAATAATGAAAATTTCGCCAACAACAATGTAAGCTTTACCAACAACAATGAAAACTTCGCCAACAATGAAAATTTGGCCAACAACAATGAAAACTTTACCAACAATGAAAACATCACCAACAATAATGCAAACTTCAACAACAATATGTAAACTTCGCCAATAATACAAACTTCAACAACAATATGTAAACTTCGCCAATAATGCAAACTTCAACAACAATATGTAAACTTTGCGAATAATGCAAACTTCAACAACAATATGTAAACTTCGCCAATAATACAAACTTCAACAACAATATGTAAACTTCGCCAATAATGCAAACTTCAACAACAATATGTAAACTTTGCGAATAATGCAAACTTCAACAACAATATGAAAACTTCGCCAACAATGCTGATAAGTGTTGCTAAAAATAGTAACATGCAGTACATTATAAAACATGCAATGGACTCTGATTTTATGAATGTGGGAGTAACAGGAACAGGCTGTACATTAAAAACCTGGAATGGACTCTGATTTATTTCCTTTGTGTAGCAATTGTCTGAGATTTTTTACCCTACAGCCCTTAATGGCTGTTTGGGTATTGTTTTCACCCATGGTGTCCGGATGGGTGAGCAGGCGGTCAAAGGCAAAAGTTTATCCAGGCTGTTTCTCAGAATCTATAAGGTGTAGGAAGTTGATACTTGGTAGGGACATTGGTTCAGGGTAGTAGATGTGCCATGTCATGGTGTGACCTTGATTTTACTTTTTGCCTTGCCGTAGTGACCGTTACCTATAAAATCTTATCCTTGCTATATCTCAGAAACTGTAAGATGTAGGAAGTTGATACTTGGTAGGGACATTAGTTGGGGGTGTAGGTGTGCAATGCCATGGTGCGACCTTAATGTGACCTTTAAAATTGCCATAGTGACCTTGACCTATAAAATCTTGTCCCAGCTATATCTCAGAAGCCGTAAGGTATAGGAAGTTGATGCTTGGTAGGGACATTGTGCGGGGGGTTGTAGGTGTGCAACATCATGGTGTGACCTTAATTTGACCTTTAGCCTTGGCATAGTGACCTTGACCTACAAAATCTTGTCCGGGCTATATCTGTGAAACCACAAGGTGTAGGAAGTTGACCTGGTAGGAACAATGGTTTTGGGTTGTAGGTGTGCAATGTCATGGTGTGACCTTTATTTGATCTTTGACCTTTCCATAGTGACCTTGACCTATAAAATAATGTCCAGGCTATATCTCGGACACTGTAAGGTATACAAAGTTGTTACTTAGTAGGGGCATTGGTTACGGCTTTCTCTTATGACAATTGCTGTTGAATTGTCTTGTTTTAATACTTTATCTTTACATAGTGATACTTACATTAAAAAGATTAACATCTGGGACTAGTGTGAGGGCATAATGATTCTGTACCACCAATCAATTACATTTATGTGTCATTTCACCAGTTTTAATGCAGCAATGCACAAACATGGTACTAGTTTTTATAACCCTGGTAAGACTATTCTTGATGCACTGCAAGTTTCAGTGGTTTGAGCATTGCAATAGTCAAGGCTGCTGCTGACCAAAACATTTGCAGCCATGATAGCAGAATCCTGTATTTTCAGGCCTGCCTAAGACCTATAACCTTTATCATTTTATTCAGTTTAACTTTTATAGTGCTTAATCTCCATATCAAGACAGACTCTAAGGCACTTCATTATTGCCATCTTCAATCTCTTAGTCCAATATCTTTTTGTCAGATATCATTTAAATTGACAATCTTAAGTTTGGATAGCCCTGGTTGGGTTAGACCTATAACCTTTATCATCACTTAAATTTATAATTTTTTAGTTGAGTTAGCCCAGCATAAAATTGGCTACCAACTTAGTATCCTAGCTTAAACTATAGCCATTCATGAAATGAACTGACTCTGAAATTAGGCACATTATGATTCATTGTAAACTTCGCCAACAACAGTGAAAACTTCGCCAACAACAATGTAAACTTCACCAACAACAATGTAAACTTCGCCAACAACAATGAAAACTTCGCCAACAACAATGTAAACTTCGCCAAAAATGTTGAAAACTTTACCAACAACATTGTAAACTTCACCAACACCAATGTAAACTTCGCCAACAACAATGTAAACTTTGCCAACAACAATGAAAACTTCACCAATAATGAAAACTTCGCCAACAACAATGAAAACTTCACCAACAATGAAAATTTGCTAACAACAATGAAAACTTTGCCAACAACAATGCAAACTTCACCAATAATAAAAACTTTACCAATAATGAAAACTTCGCAACAATATTGTTAACTTTGTCTTCTACCGCATCTTCCTTCTGATTGGCCAAAATGTCAGCCAATCACAGAAGGGGTGTGGCTCAAGCATATATACAGTTTATGAAACTAAAAAAATCCTTGTTGCCAAATTAATTTTTTCATGGAAATAATGAAATAAATGTTTGCTATGTAAACGCATCTCAAGGGGCCATGGTGGCAGAATGGTAACTACGAAAGAGTATTACGGCCAAGTAAAAAAATTTTTTTTAATTTCTTGAGATATTATCTCAATTTTTTGAGATACTAAGTTAATTTCCTGAGATAGTTTTCTCAATTTCTTGAGATACTAAGTCAATTTCTTGAGATATTATAATCAATTTTCATACCCCTTCTGTGATTGGTTGACGTTTTGGCCAATCAGAAGGAAGATGCAGTAAAAGGCAAAGTTTACAATATTGTTGCGAAATTTTTATTATTGGTAAAGTTTTTATTATTGGTGAAGTTTGCATTGTTGTTGGCGAAGTTTTCATTGTTGTTGGTGAAGTTTTCATTGTTGTTGGCGAAGTTTTCATTATTGGTGAAGTTTACATTGTTGTTGGCGAAGTTTTCATTGTTGTTGACGAAGTTTTCATTGTTTTTGATGAAGTTTTCATAATTGGCGAAGCTTACATTATTGGTGAAGTTTACATTGTGTTGGCGAAGTTTTCATTATTGGTGAAGCTTACATTGTTGTTGATGAAGTTTTCATAATTGGCGAAGTTTACATTGTTGTTGGCCAAGTTTTCATTGTTGGTAAAGTTTTCATTGTTGTTGGCAAAGTTTTCATTATTGGTGAAGTTTACATTGTTGTTGGCGAAGTTTTCATTATTGAGGAAGTTTTCATTGTTATTGATAAAGTTTTCATAATTGGCGAAGTTTACATTATTGGTGAAGTTTACATTGTTGTTGGCCAAGTTTTCATTGTTGGTGAAGTTTACATTGTTGTTGGCGAAATTTTCATTATTGGTGAAGTTTTCTTTATTGGTAAAGTTTGCATTGTTGTTGGCGAAGTTTGCATTGTTGTTGACGAAGTTTATATCATTGGTGAAGTTTTCATTGTTGTTGAAATTTTCATTATTGGTGAAGTTTACATTGTTGTTGGTGAAGTTTTCATTGTTGTTGGCCAAGTTTTCATTATTGATGAAGTTTACATTGTTGTTGATCAACTTTTCATTATTGTTGGTGAAGTTTACATTGTTGTTGACGAAGTTTTCATTATTGATGAAGTTTTCATTATTGATGAAGTTTACGTTGTTGTTGTCAAAGTTTGCACTGAATCATTATGTGCCCAATTTTAGATACAGTTCATCTTATGAACAGCTATAGTTTAAGTTAGGATACTAAGTTGGGAGCAAAATTTAGGCAGGCCTAACTCAAGATTGTAAATTTTAATGCTGATAAAGGTTATAGGTCTAGCACAACTAGGGGTAACTAAACTTATGATTGTCAATTTAAATGATATCTGGCAAAAAATGTAATGCACTATAGGAATGAATATGGCAAAAATGAACTGCCTTTTAGTCTGTCCTGAAATGCAGATTAAGGGCTATAAAAGTTAAATTTAATTAAAAGATTAAAAGTTATAGGTCTTACACAGGCATGAAAACATTTTTTTCAGGATTCTTCTATCATGGCTGCAAGTGCTTTGGTCAGCAGCAGACTCGACTATTGCAATGCTGTCTTTAAGAGACTTTTAAGAGCATACCTCTGGAACTAGCAGTGATTTGAGAATATTCTTGCCAGGGTTCTGACAATTTGTTGCAAATTGTTGGTTCTTGTCGTTGTCACTCCAGTCATTTTTTAAAGTCTGGCCAGCTTTTGTTTAGGGTATGTGGGTAAAAGTTATGGCTTGTTGGTTAACTTTAGGGATTGTCATAGAGGGTTCCTGGCAAGTTGGGAACAAATTCTTTCCAGACCTGTGGATAGATGAATTTGATAGTACCTTACACATGATGCTCCTCTACTGGCTGCCAATGCTTTCATAGGAAGTAGGCTTGACTACTGTAATGCTTTATCAGGGAGTTTCTCTGCTAGTTTACGCAAGTTACAGTACATTCACAACAGCCGGGCTACAATTGTCTGTGAAGCCACAAAGTATCTTCATGTTTCCCTCCGTAAGAAAGACCATACACTGGTTACCCATTCAGCAATGCTGTTTTTAAAAAGGCACTACTGGTGTATAAATTCTTAAAAATGGCTGCCCAAAATATTTCTATCCATACCTTAAAATAAGACCATCAGCCAACAATACCAATGGAAGCCAGTCTATAGGTGTAATGTGTGAAATTACCCAGTTTTTACTATCCAGTCTAAGAGGCATAATGGTCTTTGGCCTACAATGCTCCCAAAATTAGGAATGAATTGCCTGGTGATGTTAGGGCTTCTGCTTCCACTTTCCTCTTTTAGAAAGAGGTTGAAATCCTACCTCTCTGATGCTGACCCTTGCTATGGTTATGTTTATGATTTTGGCTGTTACGATGTTGGATGCTGCACCTTTGAATATGTCATTATGACAGATATTAAGTGCTATAATCTTTTAAGTAACAGAAATCTTTCATTCAAAAAATGGTCCTGACCCCCAAGTTTGGAAACACACTCAAAGACAGAGTTGATTGGGACCAGTGGAACACCGCCATTACTGATTAGATTTTATTACTTTTGGCAAAATTTTTATCATTGTTGGTGAAGTGTTCATTATTGGTGAAGTTTTCATTATTGGAGAAGTTTTCATTGTTGTTGGTGAAGTTTACATTGTTGTTGGCGAATTTTTCATTAGTGTTGATGAAGTTCTCATTGTTGTTGTTAAAGTTTTCATTGTTGGCGAAGTTTTCATTGTTGTTGGCAAAGTTTACATTGTTGTTGGCGAAGTTTTCATTATTGCTGAAGTTTTCATTGTTGTTGAAGTTTTCATTATTGTTTAAGTTTTCATTGTTGATGAAGTTTTCTTTATTGTTTGCAAAGTTTTCATTGATGGCGAAGTTTACTGTATTGTTGGCGAAGTTCTCATTGTTGGCGAAGTTTTCATTATTGGCGAAGTTTACAGCATTGTTGGCAAACTTCTCATTGTTGTTGGTAAATATTTCATTATTGGTGAAGTTTACAGTATTGTTGGCGAAGTTTTCATTGTTGGTGAAGTTCTTAATTATTGGTGAAGTTTTCATTGTTGTTGGTGAAATTTGCATTGTTGTTGGTGAAGTTTTCATTATTGTTGGTGAAGTTCTCATTATTATTGGTAAAGTTTACATTATTGCTGGCGAATTTTTCATTATTATTGGTGAAGTTTTCATTGTTGATGGAGTTTACATTGTTGGTGAAGTTTTCATTGTTGGTGAAGTTTACATTGTTGTTGGTGAATTTCTCATTGTTGTTGGTGAAGTTCTTATTGTTGTTGACGAAGTTCTCATTGTTTTTGGAGAAGTTTTCATTGTTGTTGTCGAAGTTATAGAGTAGTAAGTTTGCAACAAAAATGATATGGTGGTTTTTGAAACACTATGGTGGCGCTAATACTCTTTCGTATAATTGAAGACCTAAGTATATTGTCCATGTAGAGTACTTTTTCATGTTGGAAATCTGAATAACATTTAGTGTTGATTTTTCGTGTGAAACATGACAATTTTTCTTGTTGGAAATCTAACACAGATTTAGTGTTGAAAATATGTTATTATCAATTTTCAACGCTAAGTCACCAGGATTTCCTGTTTAAAATAGTTTTTCATGTCGGAAAACTAACTTAGATTTAGTGTTAAAAAGTGAACATGAACATCAGGATCGATTTTCAACACTAAATCAACGTATTTTCAAAGGTCTGTGCCTGCTGGGTACACACTAATTATTCAAGATTAGATACCTGCAAATGAGTACCAAAATTCAAACTTCAGGTCAGGATTGAAACTCAGAGTATGCAAGATGGGGGGCCAGTGTATTACACACTGCACCTGTCTACCACTCACTCCAGGAAGATGTTGGTGTATGAAATTCCAGATGAATCAATTACCCATCTGACAATTAATTTGGGACTATTGAGTAGTTCATAGTTATCATCAATACATAACCTGTGACCATCTAATTTGGGGACATGTGTCCATTTGAAGAGCTATATTGCCTTCCCTGGAAGGTGGAACAGGTTTCGTTTACAGGTAAGGGGGCCACGGTGGCAGAGTGGTAACACTCTCGCCTCCCACCTCTGCGGCCGGGGTTTGATCCCTGTCATGGCCGTAAGTGGGAAAGATGGTAGTTGCTTGCCGTTGGTCGGCAGTTTACAGTACAGAACCCTAGCGAACTATATGTACTGGTTTCCTCTGCCCTTCCAACTACCCGTCGTGATATGACCTGTACAGTGTTGAAAGCGACGTAAAACCCCAAATAAACAAATCGTTTACAGGTAAAATAACTGTTTTCACCATCCAAAAGCGACCAAGTGGACTCCTCTTAACAGTAATATGTTTAAATATAAATATCATTTCCTGACTAGCTTATTTTTGACAAAAATGTTTTTTGTCATTATCGTTGTTTTACAATTTGTGAGATGGGCGATAATTGATATGTTAAAAAAAAGTAGTAATAATCATAATATGGCAGCTACAATGCCTAGCATTGCCTTATAGGTGTTTTCTGAAGTTCTTCCAAGCACGACCATGGGACCTATTTCCATTGGTATAATGACTAGACGTCAGAAATTTCAATAATATTGGTTAATGTAGTGATGTAGTAATATTGGTAATTATTGTGTTGATACCTTTCGAACGCACTTGTATCATTTCCCGAAACACATTCAGAAAATATAGCTCTTACTATTGAATGCCACTACTATTGCAAGCAATATTATGTTTTTCAAGGTGAACTTGTTTTATTTATGATATCCAATCAACTAACAGATCAAAACAAGTGGCTTTCATATTAATCAGTGGACGTTGTGGTCCAATGATTTGAAAAAAAAAAAAAAACTGAAAAATGGAAGACATTGATATCGATGAAAGTCAATTGTTCCATTACTAGTAATGTTTTCTTAGCAAGTACATATTACATGAAGGACCATTCAAGGCACAAAACAGACAGTATAACAGGCAAGTGAAAGAACTATTTCTCTCAAGTTATGGATCATTGTCTTCACTTACAGTATATATACATAAATACTTAGATATCGCCATACCCTTGAATAAACATCCGGCGAAATGAAACTGAGATTTTGGCGAGAGAAGGTCACCCAATCTCCTAGACCGAGTTTCTGTCCCGTCGCCAATTGTTATTGATGTACTGATGGACACAATGGCGAGGGACAGAGTTCACATGTACTTGTTTTCTGTGTAAATTCTGAACGGCATATTTGTACACATTTTACCACAAGTATAAAGTGCTATTTGGTTTCTTTAAGGTATGTACATGTGCCGTTCACCTATATTTCATGCCAATCAAACTGGCATGTATATATTTCAACCTATTTTCAAAATGTAAACAAACCTTTAACATTACATAGTTCTCCACAGAAAAAATTCCTGGCTTCTAAAAATAGTTTAATTTATCAGCATATGAACTGGAAACTGGATACAGCTATAATAGACATTACAATAACTTTTTAAATGAATATAATAATTCCCCACAGTTCAGAGTTTACACAGAAAACAAGTACATGTGAGCTCTGTCCCTCGCCATTGTGTCCATCAGTATATCAAAAGCAATTGGCGACGGGACAGAAACTCGGTCTACCAATCTCCAGGAAGGCTGTGGTTGATTTTTTTGGTGAACGTGACAAATTTATGACTTCCAACGTTTTTCATTTCACGTACACATTAAAATAACTGCTCATGGAAAGCAAGAAAGGTAACAACAGCAGACCATATATGTAAATAATTTATTAAATTCATAAGTGAAGGAAATAAAAAAGTATGAGGAACATCAATTAAAGGAGGCTGTCGCAGCTGTAGATCAAGGAATGTCTGACAAGCTACATTCAGATATATGGTATACCATGACGAACTGCGGGGCACCATTCAAATGGCAAAGTTCCCTGGCTGTTGAACGGGACGTAAACCCCCAACTTTGACCTTTGTCAAATGGCAAAGTTCCACATTTTGACAATTCTGGTGTAGCCCCAATGTTCAATGAGGCAGAAAAACCGATTCTGGTAAAATAAATTACACTTAAAGTGAAAGATAATAAAGTTAACGCCTATCTATTGATCGAGTTCTATGTTATTATTTTATATATTTTCATCCATGATTTTGTGTGCACCTAATATAGAAATAAAAGACATATTCGAGTGATTCGTGGCTTTAATATTCAGCTGATCGATCGTTAAAAACCATCATAAAGTATGAGAATTTGTCTTTTATTCCCATTCTAAAATGGTTACATTAATATTTTGTTCAAAATAAGGGGTAAATCTTAAGCAAAAATTAAACCAAATCCAATGCCATGTTGGCTGTTCCATTAACTAAACATGCTTAGTGATGGATGTGCAAACAGCCTTTTGGTTAAAATATTACAGAATTCATAAATATTAATGAGTAGTCAATCTTTAAATGAAATATTGATAAAAATCCCCACTGAATCATTCTTCTTCATATTTGCTGCATATAATTTACAATTTATTTTACTGCAAGTTGTTTACATATGTACCCAAAGGTACTATGCACGCAGAATTCAACAGTGTTGTTTTATTTACTGTTCTATATTTGCAATTCCAGCATTATGCAAAAGACGTGTCCAAGGTCACTGCACAGCGTACCATTTTAGAATGGTTAATAAAGTCATTCCTTTGTAATTCTGGGGTGGGGTTTTCCCAGTTTTGATGAGAAGGGGTTTCAGCACTGAAGTGGGTCAAATATGAGCTAAAGTTTTTCATAAAAGTATACTTTACTTTAAAACAGTGAAGACCACTCTCACTATCTATTTTACAGAGTCTGTTCAGCCTTCATTGAATAAATGCTGAGCTGATAGATACCTCATTGTGGAATTTAGTGGGCCTCTACTGCCTTGCATCTTGCCTCCCACCTCTGAGGCTGCGGTTTCAGTTCCCGGGGGCATCAAGTGGAAAAGATGGTAGTTGCTTGCCATTGGTCAGCAGTTTACAGTACAGAACCTTGACCAACTGTATGTACTGGTTTCCTCTGCCTTCCAACTACCCTTTGTGATATGACCTATACAGTGTTGAAAGTGAGATAAAACCCCAAATAAATAAATCTACTGCCGTATCGTAAGTTGTCCATAGTCGAAGGCAAAATTCACAATTTCATCAATATGGTTAAGTTTTAAGCTGAGAAGATTCTAAATTAATGAATTAACATTTCGTAGTGGCAAATCTTAAGAATTACTGGCTGACAGTATGAAATCACCACTATTCATTTGATATAATGGGCGATAATTGAGTTTGTACATGATAAACAAGGAATAAGTTAGCCACAGTTCATTTACATACTCTAGACAGATAAATGTGCAGTTACAAATATATAATGCAGCAACTGATTATGAAAGCAACTTGAACCATTCGTGTAATTCATTTATTGGTGCCAAGAGTTAGTTTTTTATCATTTCAATTTGAGATTATGCTAACTCAAGAAAATACTACTGCCTTGCTATCAATTATCTCCAGGTACCAATTATTGCCAGACAGAATTCAAATAGACAAAACTTGACCAAAAAATCATTCACTTTGAATAGAACAAATACACAAGAAAAATCTGTTAAAATATGTAGCGATTGCTTAAATATGACCATTTTATTTGTTGGTGACAATAACTGGAGGGGCCACGGTGGCAGAGTGGTAACACTCTCGCCTCCCACCTCTGAGGCCGGGGTTCGATCCCCACACGGGCTCAAGTGGGAAAGCTGGTAGTTGCTTGCCGTTGGTCGGCAGTTTACAGTACACAACCCTAGCGAACTCTATGTACTGGTTTCCTCTGCCCTTCCAATGACCTGTCGTAATATGACCTGTACAGTGTTGAAAGCGACGTTAAACCCCAAATAAATAAAGCAATAACTGGATGAAAGGCATTACAGGGGAATTGTAGGAACCACAGTGGCAGAGTGGTAACAGTGTCGCCTCCCACCTCTGAGGCCGGGATTCGATTCCCGGTACAGCCTCAAGTGGGAAAGCTGGTAGTTGCTTGCCGTTGGTCTGCAGTTTACAGTACACAACCCTAACAAACTGTATGTACTGGTTTCCTCTGCCCTTCCAACTACCCGTGGTGATATGACCTGTACAGTGTTGAAAGTGACGTAAATCCCAAATAAATAAATAAATAAATAAATACAGGGGAATTGTAAGGCCCAAACTAAATCTATATGTGGAGAATATTTTTCATGGGAACATAAAGCAGGAAAGTGTGAATATTCATCCGGGATTTTGGTGTGTATTGGTCGCAAATACTGTGGAACCATTGTCTGCAATTGTCACAGGACTCCCAGTGGATTGCATTGCTTATATCCTTGACTTTTCCTTTTTCCATTTTTTCATCGGAGGAACTTCTTTCAAACACATGACAAATGCTTCCCTTTAAAACAAGGAAAATTTGAGGTATGCATTTCAGTGAAATTTATGATGTAATTACATGTTTTATCAGGGGGCCACAGTGGCAGAGTGGTACCACTCTCCCCTCCCACCTCTGAGGCCGGGGTTCGGTTCCCGTCAGGGTTCTGTACTGTAAACTGCCGACCAATGACAAGCAACTACCAGCTTCCCACTTGAGGCTATGACGGGGATCGAACCCCGGCCTCAGAGGTGGGAGGGGAGAGTGTTACCACTCTGCCACCGTGGCCCCTATCATACTGTTGGTAATGCTATTACTAATTATGTTTCTTCCTCACAACATTTGATTCATTCACTCCATCCTCGTGAGACTGGCATCCTTTAGTAGTTGCATCTGCTATGTCATTACATTTCTGCATGAAACATATAAATGAGGATTACTGGAACTTCCATGGTTTAAAGACTACTCACATTTAAACTAACTATTTCAAATATTGTCATTAATAATATACTTATATGATTAATGAGAATTGTTTCGCTTGAAAAAATATTCTTTTTCTTGTGTTTTACTTGTAGTAGTGTTTGTATTAGTTTGGTTTCAATTATGTGTATCAGCCTTGCTTTTGAAAGTTTTCATCTAACTTCTTTTAACTTCCACATTCTCCTTCCTCTGTCTTACTTTCATTGGATTACCTGAATTTCTGATACAAATTCCTCTGACGTAATTACCCTTCCTTTGGGGACTGCTCTATGTTTTTTGGATTAGTCTAAAATTAATATGCTTGGTATAAATGTGTGTGACTAGGGTTTTGTTAAACTCAAATGGATGTATGAAGTATATTTTAAAATATAAGGAACAAATGGAAAGGGCACAGACACTAAAGTGGGGACACGCATACTGCAAATAGGTGAAACCAGGTGTGTATTAGTATTGAAGTATTTGTAACCACCTTGCACTTCACTGTGTGGGCTGTAGATTAGGTCCTGTCAATACTAACTCGAGGCACTGCTGTCTTCTGCACAGTATCTTTTACTAAAACTACTATACTACCAGTCCACTCATTACCAACTAGTGTTCAATATATGTCTCTGTGTAAACTCTGTCAATTATATTTCTATATAATTATCAATATCTCGTGTTCATGCATGTATGTTTCCATAAAACAGTTGCAAAGTTGACGTGTTTACAGCTTGATGGTTGACTCTGAAGTGGCCGTTTAAAGTATAGTCCCTGTATTTTATTGCATAAAAACGTACTTACATAATCCCAACAAATGCTTACGTGACCTACCATTCGGTCAAGGACACAGACAATGTGTCTCGCCATTTTTTTCTACTGAAAGTACACACGTAAACCCCAGCGGGCACCTGCTGGAGGTTATAGATCCTCTGTAAGTTGCCATTCTTATTTTGACCGCCATCAAGTGCACATGCGTTCTTTTTGGCGCTTCAAAGTATATTTACAATAGGCGCAGTTTATTCTTCTGTTATGCTACCTTGGGATATTCACCAAGCTTGCATTAAAGGCAGGAAGGAGGGAAAAGAAAAGAATTAATGTATTTCTGGTAAGAACTAACATTGCTCTATGGTTGGGGCTCCCTGAATTTTTCCACAAGAGAAATCCTCTCTTCAGGAATTTATTAACACCATGAGGGCTCAGTTGGCGTCTCTGACTTCCCATTTGGAGGAGTGGAAGCCAAGTATAAACCTCCCTCCTTTCTTAGCAGGGTATGTGTGCCCCTGTCTCTCAGACAAGACCTGATTTATCAGAAGGTGAATTTTTGATGATTGAAACTTACCTTCCAGGAAACACTAGGTCTCCCTCTTTTTTCAGAGATTCATCTTTTCACAGGAACAGGGTATGTGTGCCCCTGTCGTTCAGACAAGACCTGAGTCATCATAAGGTGAACTTTTTGATGATTCAAACTTACCTTCCAGGAAACACTGTAGGTCTAGGTCTCCTCAGGGTGAGGCAGATTTGCATCAACAGAAATTACCCCCTCCCATGTGGAGATGTTAAATGCCACTACAGGGCTGCTGCATCTACAAGTTCCACAAGTTTAGTGCCTTGTTGCTCCTGATTTGTCATAAAAACCTTCTGAACATGTTTTCAGGAAGCAGAATTTTCCCTTATCTCCTGGTCAGGACATGGGTTCACAGATTTAGAAGGCTTTACAAACTACATTGCAGGACAAATCTAGCTCAGAATCCTTGTTCCCATGGTCAGTTTCTTGCCTTTGAGAGGCCAGATATGATATTACACAACTTCTCCTCAAGATGCTCCTTTGAAGGCTCATAGTTGCCAGATTCTCATCTCCTATCTTTGTCTCATCAAACAGCACATTCTACAGGAGTCAGTCTGTAGAGAGAATGTGCAGTTTTTAGCCCATGTTAGGTGGTTAAGATGGTCATTGATAAGTTGAATATCAGGATTGAGGAACTAGCCAATGAAATCAGGAGTTCAGGAGATCTGAAAACTGTATAGTAGTCAGCAGATCCCATTGACAAATACTCACAACTCCAAACATCTGTTACTTCATCTGGATATTGCTTTGTACACTGACTTATAGTAAAATATGGCCCTAGCTTGCAACATGTTCCTAGCCAGGGAAGTTTGTAGTTCGAACCTGGGACCTAAGGATCTGCCTGATCTGTATACAGGCCACTTTGATTGGCAGGAGGTTTTTTGCATCTACACATTTTGTCTCAAGTGGAGGACAACATGTTAAAAGACTCTACATAATCAAATCTTACACCAAGTCATACAGAGATACTGCCAGGAATTTTGATTGCGGGAGGTCATCTCACTCTAAAACGTCTCGGGAAGATAACAAGTCTTTTCATGACAAACGAACACAGCCAAACACCTGCTGCGCGTGCATCGCCAATGGCAGCGAAGAAAGAGGAAATGAAGGGCCAGGATTACAGGTTTTTTGCCAGGTATGGTCAAAATACCGACCTCAGCTCAGATTAGTAGGTTTACTACAGCATGGCTATCATCTACATTTCAAAATTCTTCCAAAATTGTCGAAAATTCTGCTCATTTTGAGTGTGTTTCACAACAAAAACAAACATGGCGCCCTCCACGAAGCGGTTCAGGGCATGCTTGCAAAAAGGGCGATAACTCATGTCAGGAAACCCACTACTCTGGGATATTACAGCAGACTATTTCTGGTAACCAAACCCATGAAACGGTGGAGACCAGTGATAGATTTAAGTGTGTTAAACAACCATTTACATGCACCGATATTCAAAATGGAAACAGCCGAATCTATCAGGAAGTTGATTTGAAAGGGGGAATGGGTCACCTCGATAGACCTCACAGACGCTTATTTCCATGTCCCAATTAATCCACAATCTCAAAAATATCTGAGATTTTAAACAAAAAAGGGGTTTTCCAATTTCGGGCACTCCCTTTTGGTGTCACAACAGCTCCCCTAGATCAAGCCAGGAACCTCAAGGTCCATCAATATCTGGATGACTGGCTTCTTCGGTCACCAACAAAGGAACAATGTCTCAAACATTCAGAAAATTTTGTGAAATTGGTCCAAGAACTAGGCTGGCTTATCAATTTTCAAAAGTCGGAATTGGTGCCCACACAAAAACTAGATTTTCTGGGCAATCACTTCGATCTTCAGAGCGGTCTAGTCTTTCCAACCCAAAAGAAAATCCATCAAAAAGTCATTAGTCTCGACTCCAAGAAAGCTCATGTCACTTATAGGGACATTAGCTTCCTTACAAAAAACAGTACCACTAGGAAGGTTACAGATGGTACCTGAAGTCACACTGGAAATTTCCCCAGTCACTGGACAAAAGGATTCCAGTAACAGGGAATTTTCTGAAACATCTCAAATTATGGGAGGTTTTACAAAATCTTATTCACAGATGCCTCCCAAAAGGGCTGGGGAGCTCACTTAAACGAGACAGTGCTCAGTGGCCTTTGGTCAAACAAGGAAGCTCAGCTTCACATCAATGTACTGGAGCTAAAAGCTGTCCTTCTGGCCCTAAAGGGGCTTCAGCAGCACTTACAAGGTCAAACAGTGCTCATCTGTTCAGACAACATCACAGTAGTGTCTTACCTGAAAACAGGAGGCACACATTCCATAGAAATGTGTGCTCTTATCTGGACAATTCTGGCATTCACAAATTCCAGAAGAATCCAGATAAGGGCAAGACATGTACCTGGATCCCTAAATGTCATAGCAGACTCCCTATCATGAAGGGACAAGGTCATACAGACAGAGTGGTCCATTCACCAACACATATTCAACCAAATTTGCAAAGTTTGGCACACACCAATGGTAGACCTATTTGCAACTCATCTAAATCACAAACTTCCAATTGATGTATCTCCTGTCCCAGACAAAAAGGCTTGGAAAATAGATGCATGGAATATCTGTTGGGAAGTCCTAGATGGCAATGTCTTCTGTCCAGTAGCCATCCTGCCACAAGTAATTCAAAAAATAATAACATACCCATGCAGGATGATAGTACTGGCCCCAGGCTGGCCAGGGATGTCATGGTTTTGGGATCTGGTGGATCTCTCGACCAGGGTACCCCTACAGCTCCCTCATTGGAAGACACTACTGAAACAGCCACATTCCAACAGGTTCCACAACAGCGTGGGGTACCTGAATCTACATGTGTGGCTTCTGGATTCCAGGAATCCAATTCTGGAAGATTCTCAGCTGAGGTGGTAGAAAGAATTAAGGCACCTCAGAGGGAATCCTCAAGAAAAGTCTATCAATCAAGGTGGGTCATTTATGGGCAATGGTGCTCACAGAATAAGGTGGACATCACCTCAGCAACTGTTCCCCAGGTAGCAGAAGTTTTAAACTACCTCTTCACAGTCCAAAATCTCAAACCAGCCACAATTACTGGTTACAGAACAGCAATTGCTGATGCTTTGACTTCACAGGGTGAACTCATCTCAAAAAGTCTAGAACTGACTTATTGCCAGCTTCTCCAGGGATAGACCTAAACCAAATAGGTCCATACCTACATGGGACCTCTCTTTGGTCCTCTTAGGTTTAACAAAACCTCCTTTTGAGCCTTTATCTGAGGCTCCTTTGAAGTGGCTAACTTACAAGACAGTGTTCCTGTTGGCTTTAGCCTCAGGAAAAAGGAGTGAGATACATGCTTGGACTCACTCTTCTGTCTCTTCAAGGAGAAATTGGTCAGAGGTCACTGTTTCTCCTTCTCCAGTATTCCTGGCCAAAAACCAATTGGCTTCGGATGGCCCTGACTCCATTATACCAGTAGTGATACCAGCTCTTACTACCATGTTGGATAGTTCACTGGTGGAGGACAAGTCACTTTGTCCAGTTAGGGCCCTCAAAGTCTACTTAGACAAATCCATGAGAAAGGGCAAGGCCCTTCTCTTTGTAGGGTTATTCTAAGGATATCACTAGAATAACCATTTCCCAGTGGATCAAACAGACCATTCATACTTGCTACCAGTCTTCAGATATGACTGATCAACAGGTCACTCAGGTTAGAGCTAATGATGTTAGAGCTATGGCTGCATCACTTGCGTTCAAAGGAGGTATCTCCACAGAGCAGGTCTTGAGCTCCTTTTACTGGAGGTCCCACAATACCTTTACAAACTTATATTTGAAGGATATTTGCTGGGAAAATGATAATATATTTAAGTTAGGTCCCATTGTATCTGCACAGCATGTAGTGAACAATTGAGACTTAATAATAGGTTCAACTTTTATTTTTAGGATGTGTGGAGTTGGACTGGACTGGATTAAGACTATGATTTTGGACATGATTTGGATATGACTGCAAAGTTCATATGGATGGCTTGAGGGACTGCTGCACTCTAACTGTTGGAGTTATATTCAACTGACCTTTGACCCCTGCACATCTGTACAGACAGTGTGATGGTATTGATATATATCATGTTTATGTATGGTACAGCCTGCTGCTTTCATAAGTGGGTGAGTACCTTTCAGTTACGTTATTACAACTACTTTATCACTTTATCAGTACTTGTAATAATTTAATAATAATAATAATTTAACTATATGTAATATATTACAGTTGTTTGTAGTATAACATATTGTTTCTATGCATTTTTTTGTATCTGTATTAACTCAAGAACTCTCCTATAGCACTTGACAATCCTCAGAAGTCTACCCACCATGGACCTCAGGGCTGCATTCAAGCATTTGTTGGGATTATGTAAGTACGTTTTTATGCAATAAAATTGGTTAATTTTATTGTAATTGGAATTTTTATTAATAAAAATACTTACATAATCCCAACAAATGCTTACATGACCTACCGTTCGGTCAAGGACACAGACAATGTGTCTCGCCATTTTTTTCTACTGAAAGTACACACGTAAACCCCAGCGGGCACCTGCTAGAGGTTATAGATTTTCTGTAAGTTGCCATTCTTAAAATTTTGACCCTAACCCTCAGAAGATGGTAGAGGGGAGGAGGGTGGGACTCTCCTTGTTGGGAGAAATCAAATCTCCCATGCATGTGCATACTAAATCTTGGAACTACCAAAAACCTCTCCCAGAATATTACAACACTCCTCCTTCTTCTGTTGCGGCCTCATCACATCACTGTGGTTTCTACAGTAACTTCTTTTGCAGTAACCACTCTGCATATCACAATGTTCATCAGTGGAACCGCAATTTCCTTTGCAGTAACAAGTCTGCATATTTCAATGTTTATCAATGGAACTGGCTAGCAATAATGTTCCAGCGTTTAGTGATGTTCCTAATGCAACATCCACGTTTTTATTGTCTAAATGATTTTAGTTTCTACAACTCCTTGGTGTTGGTTGTGCTGATGTCAAGCACTTCCTTTAGGTTCTGACATCTCAGGTCTCCCCATGTGGGTCTGGAGAAGTAGAATAGGCGCAATGTGTCCTCCTGCGTGTCGTAAGAGGCGACTAATTCGAGGAGACACGAACCTTGATTAGATTTTCCAGAATAAATTTTTATTTTGTTTTTCTGTTCATTTGTATATTTTACACTTTTTGAGAATTCTATTTATGGTTTGTATTTATTTTATTGTATTTCGGTATTTCGTTCTATATATTTTGTTGTTGAATGGTCTAGTCAGTTTTTATGATCTTGTCATTCTGTTTATGCACAGATTCTATTTAAAGCATTGTTCAGTGTATGTCTGTTTTAAATCTATATATCTAGTCACGAGTTTTTGGTATATTTGTTCATGTTGTATATATTGTATATATTGTTTAGTTAAAGTGTTTATTGAGTTTATTGGTGCAGAATAACACTAAGGTGTTCTTGCACCTTAATTTTTAACTAACTTAACTGACATCCAAGGTCTGCAATTCTGGTTGTCACATTTACAATATGCCATATATAGTGTCATGCTAACATCTGATATGTTCTGGCAGCACCAGATAGTGGGAAACTGTTTTGAGCAACAACTGATGTGATTCTAACATTTTCACGATTTCATCCAACCTTGGATGTCCAAAGCTGCATATAGCAGTAATCCTGCAAAGCCAAACTTTGTCGGAACTCTGTTGTCCTTCTCTGCACCTTATCCAGTCACCAGTGTAACAATGTCTATGTATGTCCAACATATCTCATTCTCTCCATGTCCTCTCTGGTCACCATATGAGCTAGCCTTGGATGTACTCCATAGGTGGTATACATCATTTTGTCCTTGTAGGCTCTTTCCCTGGCTTGCTTTGTAGGAACTCCTTGTCAAAAATTTACAACTGTGAACTAATTCTAATTCTAATAGCACTTTTATAGCGCTTAATCTCCGTCAAAAGACAGACTCTAAGGCGCATCACACAAAAACATTGTTCAATATTCAAAAACCATAGACATTGCAGGGGTCAGCACCGCGGAGAAAGCAGAAAGGAGATTGGAAATTTAGGGTGGGTATGCTTTTCCAAAGAGGTATGACTTCAACTTTGACCTGAAAGAGGCAAGTGAGTTTGCAGAGCGGACCTCATCAGGAAGGTCATTCCAAATCATAGGTGCGTCATATGCAAAACTGAGTCCCAAATGTTTTCGAGACTTGAAAATTGAACCAAAGTGGGGAACCTCAAGAAATATGCCATCAGATTGACTTTGACGAGTGTTATATGCACTATGTCTGGGAATGAGGAAGGGTTCAAAGTATTTGGGGTTACCACTGTGTAGGAACTTATATACCAGCATGGCAGTCTTAAAGATAGAACGGTGCTTAATTGGCAACCAATGTAGTGCTTTTCTAACTGGAGTGATGTGTGAGTACTTGGTGGTGTTGCCAACAATTCTGGCCAGGCTATTCTGAACACTCAGTTCAACAAGGTCAACTTTCATTGGCCCATGCTAAATTATTTCACACAAATCCTGCCTTTTGTTAGCAATTTATCTAAATGCATGTGTGAATCAACAAACAGTAATCTCTCTGAACATTTACGGTTGAACAACTTGTCTCACCTGCCTCTCTACATCTCTCAGGCCTCTCCTAAACTGTTTTTGGCTCATCCTGAATGAAGAATTGGGAGTTTCCATTAACTCTTTTTTGCTGTGCCTAATAGTTCTTCCACTTATTCTTCTGTAGGGAATATGGTGTGTTTTGTGTCAACTGTTGCAGTATTATTCACAAAGTCTTCTACAACATCTACACTAGGTTCTCTCCTTGGAATTATATTCCTTGGAATTATTTTCTTCACGAACATGGCTGAGCACTGGGATGATGAGCCTCCAATGAGCTAAATATTCCACACAGTTTGGAGGACTTATTGCTGGATGTTCTTTCATTTCCTTTCTGGTATACCAGTGATGAAACTCACAGACAGGTTTGTCATCTTCCTTGAATTTTTAAATCCAATTTGGGTAGGAAACAACTTGCTATGAACTATAAATTTCAGAAGTTGAACATGTCCTTGAACACCAACAATTTCCTCAATTGAAGTGAGATACTAGCTTATTGAATTCATCCTTCTCTGAGGAGACATCTCCTTCCAGACCGCAAAACTAACTGGCAGATGTTTACCAACCACCTGTCTACAGAAATGTGACACCAAACACTGCAATTCTTCATGTAGCAAACCAAACGGTATGACATCTTCATTGCTGCCGAGGTTCCTCTGTTATGACTAGTTTTATCTGGTGTCACTTTCTTGGTAACTACTTTGCTTTGGTCGTAAGAAGTAGGTTGTTTTTCAGTACAATGTTCTCATTTTGTGACCTTCTTAGGACTCCAAAAGACTTGAGTAGCTTTTGGTTTCTTTGGCTTAAGAGATTTCTTTGGGGCCTTTGCCTTTTTTTGGCGGCTACATCCTTCACGTTTTGCCATTCATCACCTTCAATCATAACTATCCCAGATCTTTTAAGTGGATTGTTGATTCTAGATCCTTGTCACTGTGCCATCTGGACTTCTGGACTGAAGTGTACTCTTCACTCTGGAATGGACTTTGAGACAGTTTCTGGTTTTTCAGTTGCTGCTTCCCCCTGTGGGTCCGGGGAAGTAGAATAGGCCCAACGTGGCCTCCTGCGTGTTGTAAGAGGCAACTAAATGGAGGTGTGAATATGGCAGTATAATTCTAATCATAATTGGATTTTATTGATATTTTGTTTTATTTTTCTCCTTTTGATAATTATATCTATTTACGGTTTGTACCTGTTTTATTGTTTCTGTAATGTTTACTGTATATTCTTGTCAAATTTATCTGTATATCTAGTTATGAGTTTTTTTTGTATATTTTATCATGTTATACATATTGTTAAAGTATTGCTAGTCTGTAACCCTTCTCTAGTCTTTTTCTTGTCCATATGTTTTATTGAAATATTGTTTGTTTAATGTATTTCTGTTTTTTACAATTTGTATCTAGTCAGATGTTTTATTTTTGTTTGTATATTTGTTCATGTATTTTTAATTATTTGTATGTATATGTTTGTGAATATTGGTTAATGTATTTATAGTAGTTAATGTTTTTATAGTGCCGTATGACACGTTAGTGTTTTTGCACTAAAAATTTTAAATATCTATCTATCTATCTATTCAGTTGCTGCTGATTGCAGTGTCATGCCTACCATGAACTAAAGATTAAATTTTACAGGCACACACTGTCAATGAGTGGGAATATCCCCTTCAGTGGGGGAAGTGTTTCTATGCTCTAACATGCTGACACTTGTGTGAACTGACTCAGGTGCTTGTTCTTTCTCTGGTCAATGCACATTGACTTGTCCAGGAAAATTTCTGCTTTTTAGACCTAACCACTGTCTCATCTCTATCAGATTTTATATTCTTCAATACTGCGAGACTGTTCAACCTGTAAGTGTTGTAGTGTTGCACATGGCTTCACCCCTTTTACAACTTTAGAGTAGCTTCAAGCCTGTGTGTTGTAGTTGTACATTGTTCTTGTGGTGGCACTAGTATTTTCAAGAAGACAAAGTAGCATTCTGAGTGAGGATGAATGCTAAGAATGGTATATAGTTAAATAAATTGTATCTGTGTCTGGGTTGAGCTTTATCTCAAAACTCGTGGAACGTGTAGTTGCCTCCCAACTCAGTAGACATGTCTCTCTCCATGGGTTGGAAAACGAGTATCAATCTGCCTATAGACGTGGCCATTCAACTGAAACAGCTCTTTTGTCTATAAAGAATCAGATTCACCTAT
Source organism: Sabellastarte sp. h YS-2021 (assembly GCA_964017235.1). Taxonomy (NCBI): domain Eukaryota; kingdom Metazoa; phylum Annelida; class Polychaeta; order Sabellida; family Sabellidae; genus Sabellastarte; species Sabellastarte sp. h YS-2021. Next base: position 110,087,772 of record OZ024934.1, read on the forward strand.
CTCTAGCCAGAGGTGAGGCCACAACTGTGGTGCTGCTTGATCAATCTACAGCGTTTGACACCATTGATCATGACAAACTCCTTGATTGCTTAAGAAAATGGTTCAGTGTCGGGGGTAGATGCCTTGACTGGTTCAAATCATACCTTTCTGATCGTACCCAATGCATCAAGATTGGTTCAGTTCTTGGTCCTATTCTTTTTTCGTTGTATACCACAACTTTGAGCAAAGTAATCTCCAAACATCCAGATGTCAAATTTCAGTTTTATGCAGATGACACACAGCTGTTTATTCACCTCAAACACAAAAATGCAAAAATTGCCTTCGATCGGCTAGGAAAGTGTCTCGAAGATGTCAAACTATGGCTGTGTGCAAATAAACTAAAGCTGAATGCTGATAAGACTGACTTTATTTTATTTGGTGCCAAGTCTCAACAAGAAAAGTTTAACCCATTCTTTCCAGTAAATATATTGGGTGAATCACTGATACCTTTTGATTTTGGTCTGGTTTGACTCAGACTTTTCCTTCACCAAACATGTTAAAAATGTATGTGAACTATGTTTCATCCAGATGAGGGATCTTAGACAAATTCGACAGTACTTGACTCGTGATGCTGCTCTTACGGCTGCAAACGCACTTGTGGGCAGTAGGCTTGACTACTGTAACTCCTTGTTTAGGGGTCTATCTGTTGCTTACCTATGCAAGCTACAATGCATTCAAAACAGTCTGGCCAGAATTGTTTGCAGAACCACATGTCTTTCTCATACCACTCCACTAAGAAAAGCCCTTCATTGGCTACCCATAAGGCACCGTTGCATCTTCAAGACTGCCTTGTTGGTATATAAATACCTACATACTAACTGTCCAAAATATTTCAGCCCATTTCTCAAAGTTAGACAATGTGCCTATAATACTCGGTTGAGTCAATCTGATGGTATAATTCTACATGTTCCTCAATACCAACAATCTATTTACAAATCCACAAAGCAGTTTGGTCTAAGCTTTGCATATGATGCTCCCAAAATATGGAATGAACTCCCTGATAATGTACGATCTGCCACTTCCATTGCTTCCTTCAGAAAAAAACTTAAGGCATACCTATTCTGCCAAGCTTATCCTCCTTAGTATTTTCCACCTCATATGGCGTTCTCCGTGATGTCGACCATAGCTATGGACAAGGACAATGATTTTTGTAACTATGCTTATGATGTTGCGCCTTAGAGTCTGTCACTTCAGCAGAGATTAAGCGCTATAAAAGTTGAATTGGAATTGGAATTAAATTGATTAATGCCTATTGGGTGTGTTGCTCCAATATTCCACATCCACCACCTTTCGCACTTCTTTCTGTGTTCAGGATTAGGTGTGTTGTATTTTAGAGTACACCATTCCAATATTGAGAATCTCAGATCTCTGACAGAATGCCCTTTGTCTGTAAAGTGCTTAGACACTGGGGTGATTCTGTTCTCCTTTGGTTTTTTCACTGAGAGAATATGTTCATACATTCTTGATCTGAATGCTCGGCCAGTTTCGCCCACATAATATTTATTACGTTTCTTGCAGGTAATAAGATATACTATGTCACTGAGCTCACAACTTATTAAGTTTGGTAATTTATTAAGTTTGTGTACAAATTAGCATAGTTTAGTCCTAAGGAGGGACTGCCATGGGAACAGGCGTGGCACCAAACTATGCTAATTTGTTCATGGACAGATTTGAGACCAATGTTCTAGAAGGATGGGACAAAAAACCATTATTATGGCTTAGATTCATTGATAACATATTCATGATATGGACCCATGGCCTTGATGAATTACAAAAATTCATCACATACCTAAATAGCATCCATCCAAAAATCAAATTCACTCATGAACACAGTGAAAACTCGATTGATTTTCTAGACACTACTGTGAAAATAGACAGTGCTAGAAAGCTCTATACTACTCTATTTGAGAAACCAACAGACACACATCTGTATTTACATCACACTTCAGCCCATCACAGACCCTGTCACACCAAAGGACCATTTGGCCAATTCCTTAGAATTCGTAGAATTTGTACCAAAAATGAAGACTTCATTAGTCATGGGCTTGAGATGATTCAACATTATGTCAAAAGAGGTTACTCATTGAAAAGCTTAAAGAAACATATGCTTAGAGCAGCTAGGTACTCACAAAAAGACCTACTAACAGTTAAAGATAAGCAAGAAATTAAAACACCTGTAATGGTAACCAAATTTAACCCAAAGAATCCTGATATTCGTGGGTTCATTCATAACAACTGGAACATTATTGAACACAGTAATGACTGTGTTCACACATTCAGTGATAAACCAATTGTGAGTTTCAGAAGGTTACCAAACCTAAGAGACATCCTGACTAGTGCATCCATCACATATCCAGCACAGGAAGCACCAATTAAGCAACCCATAGCTAAACACTGCACCAGACTAGGCAGAAGTACGTACTGCCCAATGATTCCTAAAGACATTACAGTAAAATGCAATGTATCCAATAAAGTACACAAACTTAATAAATTACCAAACTTAATAAGTTGTGAGCTCAGTGACATAGTGTATCTTATTACCTGCAAGAAATGGAATAAATATTATTTGGGCGAAACTGGCCAAGCATTCAGATCAAGAATGAACATATTCTCTCAGTGAAAAAAACAAAGGAGAACAGAATCACCCCAGTGTCTAAACACTTTACAGACAAAGGGCATTCTGTCAGAGATCTGAGATTCTCAATATTGGAATGGTGTACTCTAAAATACAACACACCTAATCCTGAACACAGAAAGAAGTGCGAAAGGTGGTGGATGTGGAATATTGGAGCAATACATCCAATAGGCATTAATCAATTTATTTAACTATATACCATTCTTAGCATTCATCCTCACTCAGAATGCTACTTTGTCTTCTTGTATTCTCCATATGGTATTAGTTAATAAACAGAGTAAATAAAATGGGTTCAGTACATCAAAAATGACCCCAAATGAAAAATTACTGAAAAATTTACAAAAAATTCAAATAAAAATTTTGAGGTAATTTTTCACTTCTGTGACGTAATTAGGACAGTGTATGACGCAATATTACGTCATAGACAATATTACGTCACAGCCATAGCTACCAGTTCACTTTTGTACTACAGTAGGCCAGGTGTAACATAGTAATATTACACAGTCAATTGGATTAACAAAACCAATTGTTTGAGTATTTAGTGTTATAACATTACACTATGGATAAAGCAAAATATATATGTGGAATCTGCCAAAAGGCATACACAAGGAATGCAAGCTTGAGGCGTCATAAGTTTAATGCTCATCTTAGTAATACATATAACTGCCTTACATGTGGTAAAAAATTCAGAAGGCAGGAAGATATGGCCAAACATGCCAAAGTTTGTTTGAAGTAAAAACTGGAACTTAATGATGATAAAAACACGCCTTTTGCCCAGCTAAATCAGCCAAACAAAATAAGTGATGGTCTAGATGTGGTAAGAGGGCATTTAGCGATCAGCAGTGATTCAGACAATGACAATGACCCAGAAATCAACATTATGGCTCACCATTAGGAAAGGCAGTTGATTGGACACCCAACCAGGAATGTCCAGACCAACACTGAATCAGTAAGGATCCACACTTGTGACAAGGCCACTAACACTGAACCCTTGATTGTGTTAACCCCTGATGAATTACTCAACTTTCAGGATGGATTCACAATTGCCTCCTTCACCGAATCGGTAAGAATATTCATTGACACCATCAACTCGAATATTGTAATGAGTAAACCCAGATTGGACTCCTTAGTGTTCAGCCAACCAGCTCCAAGGGTAATCAGTATCCAGTGCCTCCACTAAAGTCAGAGTTCAAAAACCCAGAAGTGATTGACTCTGTCAGTGACTGTGATAGTTCAGAAAAACTATCCACCAGCGCTACTACAACTGACAAATCACCTAAGCTCAACAGCACTAGGCCACCGTTGAAATCATCATATCAGACACGGATTCTGATAGTGACAGAGATTCTGAAAACCAGGAGTACATCAAAATGTGCTCAAGGACACCAACCAGACCAGTTATGTTCGTCCCCACGAATACTAGGGAAGCACTCAAAGCAAAGTTGATGGACATACCAAGCTGCTCTAGATAATAACTGAAAAATAAAACTATCAAATTTTATTATTTGCCTGCTTTATTCATATACAATTGTCCGTTTATTCATATATTTACAAAAGAGATAAAATATAGATAAACTGGCATACTTAATTTATATGCTGTGTAGAACCCAATAATAAAAATAATTGGATAATCATATATTTTTGTACACCTTAAACAGACATAATGATTTATTTTTTGCAATAAAATGTCTCCATATTAAAAACAGACAAATAAATATTGTTTCATTTTGTGGTTTTAATTAAGACATAGCCATCCCTCTCAGGTATTGATTGGGAAATGCGGTCTAATGCATATCTTGACTCATCTGACTCATCCCAAGTCACATGGATCTCCACCTATAAAATAAATAAATGGACATATGCATTAAACTGAACTTTAAAAATGTTAAGAAAGTTTTTAATCCTGTAAAAAGTGTAAATAACACTAGGGAAATGCACCTGTAATAAACTTTCCACAAAATAACATTTTGGGCAATTATATAAAAAATCCAAGATTCATAGGTGACAAAAGGATTTCCTTCTTCACGTTATTCACATACTGATGAATAATTAAATAAAAGGAAATTCACTCCCTACACTATAATCAAACTATTATATTATTCATTAAATAATTAATTTTGACTATAATCCCCCCAAAAAACATTAAATTTCGTGACAGTATATTTCAGTTGAACATACTTTGCACATTGCACTACAGCACATGTGCAACACATGTACTTGCACCGGTGCAATCAACCGGTGCAATTGCACAACTGAAAAAGTACTTCAGGGAGGAACATGGTCTATAAACTCCAGCCTCTGATGAGACAAACCACAAATATTGTCGAAATACAGTTGTGTATTAAGAAACACACCAGTATCAGGCCCATCACAACCTACCAGTGAACTTTCATTGTGACTGCACATATTTATTATTGTGTTTTGTGGCACTAGTATTTTCTCTTGTTTTTTTATCCACATCTTGGTGACTACAGGTGTCTACTACCTAGCTCCAGAGAGATCTTGTGTCACTGTTGTCTTGTCTACTACTATCATAGCATCTCTCACCCTCTGTCTTACGCCTATGGTTTTCATCGTGTTCCCTCCTTTTTTTCTCTTTTCCTTTCTCTATCTATCTCTTACTCTCTCTTATTGTACGAAAACAGTAAGTATGGGACCTTGGCTCCATTCACATTTAACTCATTCCCAACTTACTTTTTGGGGTTAACCAGAAATTGGGGAAAAAAGTGGGATTTAGTTTACAGTGTCCAATGTTAGGGTTAAGATTACTTAACTATCATGCATACACATGCATGAAACAGATTGGAGAAAGTAATCTTGCAAATGTCATGGACACCTCTCATGACCAATGTTAATGGTAATGTAAGTTGATCTAGTTCAATATTTTCAAATATGAAAGTTATTGTTGTAATCTGACTCTTTTGATTAATTTCATCAGTGATTCATCTAATTGTCCATCAGTATCACAATTTCTCGAAACTAAATTTCTCTAGATCATTGTCACTGGAGAGAATGTTTTTCCATTACAGTTAAATTTTCATGAGTAAACTATCGTTCAAGATTTTCTTCAAAGTCATATCTTTCATTCTTTATGTCATTGTCTAACTGATTCCATGAAAAATTTCTTTACACCCATTGTTACACCCATTAGTACCAACTGATTGACTAGTTGGAAAGTTGCAGGAGCATTACACAATCCAAGGGTCATACATCTGTGTTCAAAAATACCATGTTTTGTGATAAAAACATTTTTATGTCTGTCTTATTCAGCTCTCTCAATCTGTCAATATCCACTGCCCAAATCCAGTGTAGAGAAATGTTTCCATATAAGTGAAGGTAGTGGAAAGAAATATTTTAACAGTTTTTGATTTCAAAGCCATGTAATCCACACAATACCTCAGAGTTCCATCTTTCTTCCTGACGAAAACCGACTGCAATATCCAGTATCAGCTTCATATTTTGTTTGTCCTCCTTCTCAAAACCCAATGGTTCTTTGCATGGCTTGTTTAATAGGCTTTTCATCACCAGTGTTAATAGTGTGACTGATTCCTGTGAAACAGCATAGATCATGACTCCTTTTAGAGAAAATATCTTGATATTCTGTCAACAATGATTTATGTGTCTGAAAATGATCTTGTTTTTACCCCACTACCCTTATTGGCTGTCGGGGTATTGTTTTCACACATGATGTCCAGATGGGTGGGCAGTTGGCAGGAAAAGTTTGTCCAATCTCTATCTCAAAAACTGTGAAGTGTAAGAAGTTGTTACTTGGTAGGGGTATTGTTTAGGTGGTGTAGGTGTGCACCGTTATATTTTTTACCTTTCTGTAGTGACCTTAACCTTTAAAATCTTCTCTGGGCTCTATCTAGGAAACCGTAAGGTGTAGGAAGTTTATATTTGGTACCGACATTAGTTAGGAGTTGTAGGTGTGCAATGTTATGGTGTAAATTTGGTTTGTTCTTTGATTTTGTGGTAGTGACCATGACCTATAGAATCCTGTCTGAGTTATATCTCAAAAACAGTAAGATATATTAAGTTAATGCTTGGTAGGTAGACCTTGATTTGACCTTTGATCTAGCTGCAGTGACCTTGACCACTAAAATCTTCTCCGTGCAATATCTTTGAAACCATAAAGTGTAGTAAGTTGATACTTGGTAGGGAAATTTCTTAAATATGGTAGGTGTGAAACATCATGCTATGATCTTGATTTCACCTTGTCGTAGTGACCATGAGTTTTAATGTAAGGTGTAGAAGGTTGACATTTGGTATGGACATTGGTTAGGAGGTGTAGGTATTCATCATGGTGAGACCTTTCACTTTGGATAAGAGAAAGTCTGTTCACCTGCCATATTTGAGACATGTTTCTCTTATGACAAAGGTATATAGATTGCTGCAACTGATTATTATATTTACTCTTACATAATTGTACTATTTCCATTCACAGCTATCTGCCAATTTTTAAATTTTACCATGACCACATTCCTGAAGGATTTTTCCAAGAAGATGTGTTGGTGGATGGCACCTCCTTTTTGCCACTGATCACCCAGTTGGCCTTAATGGAGCCAAACGTTGGTATGTAGATACAGCCTTTTGGGTGGTCAAGGCGCCCTTTGTACAGGTGCTATCCATTCATGCTTTTCTGGCAAGGGGGCAGCAAAAAAGCAAGTTCCTCTGATGTTCATGCTGATGTTTTACAGGACTAAAAATGACTAAAAGGCTGTTTTTTTCACCTGTAAAAGATGTCCTTGATGACTTGTCATTGGAAGGAGCTGTCCTGGATTTTGAAGCTGCCATGTGGGGAGTGTTCAGGTATGCCTTTCCAGAAATATTATTCAAAGAATGTGTCTTCCATCTGATACAGAGTGTTGTCAGAAAGTTACGTGAGATTGGACTGCAGTCAGCTTATAATAATTATGAAGGCACCAGGGCTTACTGCAGACGTCTCTTTGCATTACCATTTCTAACTGCAGAGAAAATCCCATCCCAGTTTCGTGTTTTGAAGGAGAAAGCTAGTGATAACCTTCTACAACTCATCTGTGATTGCATAGAGGACACACTCCAGCATGTGGAAGCTAGCTTGATGGTCTGTGTTTCTTCAGGCCAGGCCCAACAAGCACCCAACACTGACAAGGACTGGCACCATAGGTTAAACTGGAATGCGGGGGGGGGGAGGGGGCAATTGTAATTTTATCTCCTTGTGGAGTTACTTCACAAAGAGGCAGAGTATGTGGCCATACAGAGGAGATTAATCCAGAATGGGGAGCTACAACAGGTTGAGAGAAAATAATACAGGCAAATCATTGAAAGAATACAGGGAGTGTGGGATGAATTCACAATTGATGACATGGCCGTTAAGCAGCTCCTTAGAAGATGTGGTAGGATCTACAGTTCCACAGCCTAGCCAACAGGACACAGATGCCATGGACATATAAAACATTTGTGCTTATATACACATAGACATATAAAACATTAGTGCTTAAATTTTGACTTTTATTCTGTCATTTGTAAACAATGTATGGACAATAAAATTTTCATCACAATTGTACTGCACTTCCAAATAATATGAACTACTTATTGTTGTTAATTTGGATACCAAAATTTGAGGCTGGGAGACATGTAGTTGTCTCGGGGCTCAATCCTGGTACAGCCTTAATTTAATTTTTATTATAGATTCTATCACCATGTGCGAATTCCTATCACTTCTGTCATTGGCCGGTGAGGCGTGACCTTTTATTAGCTTCATATTAACAGGTCACTCTGAATTTAAAAGGTGACCTATCAACACATTAAAATTTTTCTGTTACCATTTTGGTTCTTACTTTTTTGTTGTTTTAGTTTTTAGTTTTAAATATGAATTAGGGCAGATAAAATTTGAGGTCAAACAGAGGGGGTTACATGCCATCGGGAGATAGAGTTTATTCTTCACAATCTGGGAAAGTTGGTTTTACTGATTTATCTGACTGTGGATCAGATACTGACATATCTGCTTAGGTTGACCACTCAGATCAAAATTTGTCCCCTATGTCCCTGGTTTTGGACATCATGTTCAAGAGGCTAATCAAGGTCAGACCTCACAGGTCTCAAGTTTGAATCCTATTCTCATGGATTAGAATCATATTAACAGCCAAATTTTGTCCCAGCTTAGTGAACATGGGGCTAGGTTTTATAGTATGGAAAATTCAATGAAAAAATCGTTCAAGAAGACAAATGATCGCACAAAAATAAAAAATATATAAAGTCAAACCTAAAGCTAGTGTTGCAAAAAGTGGATCTATGTGTGTGATCCACTGTTTGTAATGTACCAACTATTAGATGCTGTACAAACAATGTATATATAAAATTTTGTTATGTAAAATCTGCGAGTTTAGAATAAATGCATGTAGTGTCAAGACCTATCTTGCTGTCTGTTCTTAAATGAAAATTAACACTAATTAAGCTCCAAAGAAACACACCAAATAACACATTCTCCTGTTCATACGGCCCACAATTGAAGAAGTATATTGATGAAGTAGGTTCCTAGTGGAAACCAAAAGTCAAAGGTGCATACTTGGAGAGGAAAACTAAAATTGTTCAAAAGCAGAAGAAGGATGGACTGCTGAATAGACAGAAAACCTTGCCCCTGTGATAAACCCCTTTGGACAGGTTGAAAACCTGGCCTAGGAAATAGATCTGTTGCAATAACAGATCAAATTACTTCCTGTTAAGAACCACCCCAAGTTAAGAGTCAACTCTGAGAGAGAGTGGCAAAATGAGCCTCTTACAACTATAGGTTCTCAAAAGCCAATGGTGTTGAAACATGTGCACTGAGATGCCCAACCTCAAAGCCAACTTTCTTACTTCCTTGACTAAGGAAGTAAATCCTGGGGGACTAGTGGCTAGGCCAAAGGCATTGCCACAACCTGGTACACTCTGCCCAGGAGCAGAAATCTGAGCAAAAGTGAACAAGGGAAGCCAAAGGAAACAAAGGAGGCACAGAGAGGCTAAGAGAAGTGGTCCACTAGCCAACTAGAAGAGCAAAAGTGATCAACTGATAAGTTTGAAAAACCATGGAAAGATGTAAATCTAATGCTGGGTTTTAGTCTTCTCTTTATCAAGGAAAAGGCAAAAACCAGGTAAAAAAGAGCCCAGGCACTTGAACTGCCCCAAAGAAGAGCAAGTGTGAGGCTGACTGACAAAGAACAGCATCCTTCTGAGGAGAAGAAATAACTGAAGAAGATGAAATCAAGAAAGTGGAATCTAAGAGACCACTGGAAGGTGAAAACCAAAACCAGAATTCCTGAAGAAGGCTTCACCCAAACATTTCATTTCAAATAGAAAAAAATCAGTTGACCTTCCACTGGCAAGTGGAAGAATTTGGAAGTAAGAGTGAAAGTTTGAATGAAACAAACCACTCCTACCTCCTGAACGACATAATAATAAAGGTGGCGGCTGAGGCTCCTGGCCCTGCCTCTGGAAGTCATTCCACCACCAGAATATTGGAACCTGGAAAGGAACCACATCCCTTAAGCACTAAGTTAGAGAGAAGACTACCTAGTTGGGAGGAAAAAGACCTTGATTGGTTTGCCTCAAGAGGCTAAAGCAGAAAGCTGAAAAACTGGCATCTTTAGTGTTGGCAGTGTGAGAAACTCCTGCTTATACTGTTATAGTAAGTCAACCCAAAAACCCACTGAAGAGGGTTTGTACCTGGTAAAACTAAGTTTTAGAAGCATAATGTGGGAAAATCCCAATCTCTTAAATTTAGAATGAGACGATCCCAAAAACCATGAGTGAGAGAAAGCAAACTCTGACCTCATGAAGGAACTTGGTGAGTCATAGGAGAAGACTGAGACTGATCAAAATGAACGAGACCAGTCATCTGTTATCTCCCAATTCTGTTGGATAGAAGGCCTTAAAATCTTCTATGGAGATTGATGAACAAAGTTCAAAGCCTCCATAGTGCAACAGACTGAAAGTTGAGACCCTAGGTTCAGAATTGAACCCCAAACACTGAAAACCAGGATCCATATACCCGAAATATCAAATGGAAGGGCCTGTACAAGCTATCACCGTAAATGGTAGGTACGTATTAGTACCGTAACTATAAAATTTGCATAAAAATGGAAATTATTACACGGTATCTTCTGATACAATAATACTCAAGAATTATTTAAAAAGGATTGCAAAAACAAACCTTGAAATTCTATTCTATTCTAATTGGACTTTTATAGCACTTAATCTCCCCAATAGGAAGGGGACTCTAAGGCGCAACAAAACAAAAACAGTCAACCATTCTCAATGTCCAGGGACAGAAAAAAGTTCAGCACCACGGAGAACGCCAGGGTGAGTGAAACTAAGGAGGGTATGCCTTGGTGTAAAGGTGGGTTTTGAGTCTTTTTCTGAAGGAGGCAAGAGAGGGGGACGCACAAATCTCCTCAGGAAGAGCATTCCAAACAGTGGGAGCATCAAAGGCAAAACTATGACCAAACTGTTTGACAGATTTGTGGATTGAGGGTTGAAACTTGGGAATGACAAGGAAATTACCACCACTCTGACCTGGTACTGTAGGAGCTGCTCTAGGAGGAGATGTATGGAGCAAAATACTTGGGAAAATACTTGGGAAAACCAGTGTGGAGAAACTTATAGACAAGGGTAGCAGTTTTAAAGACTGAGCGATGTTCAACAGGAAGCCAATGCAGGTTCTTAAGAACAGGGGTTATACTAGTGTACTTACTGGTATTTGATACGATTCTGGCAGCACTGTTTTGGATGCACTGTAATTTACGAAGATTGAACTTAGCAAGACTCCTGAAAAGTGAGTTACAGTAGTCCATCCGACTGCTTACAAGAGCATTGGCCACAAGTACAGAAGCATCATGAGTAAGGAACAGCCTGACATGTCTAAAATAACGGAGTTGCACAAAATAACTTTTGCAGACATTCTGAACATGTTTGGACAAGGAAAAATCGGAATCGAACCATACACCCAGGTTCTTGACCCACTTGGCAGGGCAAAGACGACTACCCAAGATGATAGATGGAAAATGTACTTTCAATTTGTCCCTCTGCCTTTTTTAACCAAATACAATAAACTCAGTTTTGTCTGGATTAAGTTTGAGTTTGCTGGCTGACATCCACTCCTTTATATCGTCCAGGCACCTGTTCAACTTTTCAAAGTCAGCAGATGAATTCTTCTGGGATAGATGGATATAGACTTGCGTATCATCTGCGTAACAATGAAACATTACTCCTTTGTGTTTACCAATAACCAAACTAAGGGGGGTTGTATACAAAGAAAATAACAAAGGACCCAAGACAGAGCCTTGGGGCACACCACACAGGAGTTTACAAAGATCGGAAAGAGTAGAACCAATTTTTACTGACTGATAGTGCTCAGATAGGTAGGAGGTGAAGTTGGTGAACCATTTAAGAACAGAATTGCCAATACTAAACCAGGTCTGAAGAAAATGAAGAAGGGTGGAATGATCAATCGTATCAAATGCTGCTGAGAGATCAAGCAGTACAAGAGCAGTTGGTTCGCCTCGTGACAGAGATAGATGAACTTCATTTTTTTATAGAAACAAGAGCAGTCTCAGTCGAGTGGCCTGTTTTATATGCTGATTGATATGGATTGTCTAGGCTATGAACATGAATATGTTCTAACAGTTGCTTAGCAACCACACGTTTAACTAATTTCGACATGAAACTAAGGTCAGATACAGGACGATAGTTCTTAAAGTCATCTGTAGGAAGAGTAGCCTTTTTAATAAGTGGACTAACTACAGCAGTTTTGAAACCATCTGGGACACAACCCTCCAGGAGTGAGCAGTTCACCAGCCTTGTTATTGATGGTAATAGTATGTCACTACACTCTTTGATGAGAAAAGTAGGCCAGGGGTCCAACAGGCAGGATTTCGTAGGTGAGTTTCTGATGATTTTATTGACAGTATCTTGATTAACTTGAGTAAAGGTAGTAATTTTTGGGGGGTCAGAAGAAGGATGAACATCCATTTCGATGCCAGAGGGGATGAAAGTATCTCTAATTGTTTTGATTTTATTATGGAAATAGGAGGCAAACTGGTTCGCTAATTCCTTGTCAGAATTGTGAGGCAGAAGTATCATGCCAGAGACCCTACCCAGGGTTTTTCGCAGTACATGCTCTAATCACAGAGGAAATGAATATTTTACAGCCAATCATTTGACCTATATTTTGGTGAGTGATTTGGAGAAAGCTAAAACTTATGGTCAAATTATGGGATGAAAGAAAGAATTTTGTGCTAAGAATGATTTTTGTTTATTTTGTTTGTTTATTTGGGGTTTTGCGTCGCTTTCAACACTGTACAGGTCATATCACGACGGGTAGTTGGAAGGGCAGAGGAAACCAGTACATAGAGTTCGCTAGGGTTGTGTACTGTAAACTGCCGACCAACGGCAAGCAACTACCAGCTTTCCCACTTGAGCCCGTGCGGGGATCGAACCCCGGCCTCAGAGGTGGGAGGCGAGAGTGTTACCACTCTGTCACCGTGGCCCCCTTGTGCTAAGAATGAAGGAAAACTGTAAATTGGTAATTATAATGCTAGTAGAAGTGAATAAATGATTAATATGCCAGGGAAAGGAATATTTCTAAAGGCAAGCCAGCAATCAAACACCACAAGACCAGCTGAGCGATAATATGAAGATATGTAAAGTATTGTACAAATAAGACACTAAATTCACCAGAAATCGATGTAAATGGTAAATAAAATGGAGGAAGAGTAAATAAACAGCTTAAAGGTACTTACAGAGCACCAAAAAGTGTAAATACAGGCATTTTGTGAGGTAGCAAAATGCCTGTTGAGGCTTTAACCGCCACAAGAAGAATGAACTATTTCTGTATAAGTGCACATAGCAGAGTGAATTAGGTCACCAGAGGTCAAAGAGTAGCAAGTATATTTGTTTAAAGAGGGTTTCCCCTCATATTTTAAACTCTATGTATGGTGTATGTGGTGATCACCGGACACCTAGCCAAGCTAACCCAAATGTTTTCATTTGGTAGGCTATGTTATATTTTTATGAAATAACATGTTAATATTTTTCTCTTTTTACTAAATATTCAATAATCTTGGTTAAAATAAGGAAACAAAGTGGGCAATACCTTGATGTTGCAGTCTTCCTCCAATATTTCGTTGTCCCCTGTGGGTCCGGGGATGTAGAATAGGCCCAACGTATCCTCCAGCATGACGTAAGAGGCGACTAATTGGGGGCAGCCTGTTTGCCGTGGGTTGCGATCCGTGTCAGTGGAAGAGAGGGTCCTGGCTGTTGAGCCAATTCTTTGTTGCGGCATTGAGGAGGCAATACACAGCTTTGGCCTCAACTTCACTTAGTCGGAAGGTTAAGATGGCCTGGCTTAATCAATCGGCTGGTAGTGCCAAGCCCTAGTGCTCCATATTATTGATTGGTTGTTGTTTCTAATGGTTTCTACTGTTGTACTTGATTATTGTTTTCTGCTGGTGTTTGGTTTGTGCTTTTGTTTTGAGTATCTAGAAGGCGGCTGCTTAACAGGTCAATCAAGGTTCACTTTTGTGGTCTTTGAGTATATTGCTAATGTATCTCTGATATCAGTGTGCAGGGCTCAGCTCCACACTTATTATGATATCCCCTTGTTGGGCTCGAAGGGTGGGTGGAGAGCATTGGCAACAAAAAATATCTACTACATTATGGCTACCCAAAACTCACTATTGATTGATAGGAAAAGATCTAGACCTGATATTGCGACTACGGACTTTGACTCTGCGCAGATTTGCTCATGGCCACGTTTCTTCCTGATAAAAGGTACAAATGATGAAAGACCCTTGTACAAACTGTCACCATTTCCTGTTAATAAGGCTATTGTTGCTGTGCTTGGTTCAGATCCCTTTAACATAAAGAAGTTAAGGAATGGAAGCATTTTGGTGGAAGTTGATCAGGAAACACAGAGCAAGAAATTACTGAAAACTACAAAATTGAATCTGACAATGGACAATTCGATACCAATTGATGTTTCACCTCATTACAGTTTAAATACTAAGAAAGGGGTCATTAGATGCCCAGACATAAAAGACTGTACCGATGATGAAATATTAGAAGGCCTGAAAGCTGAAGGTGTCATCAAGCTAGACAGGATTTCGGTATTTAGAGATGGACAAAGAAAACCGACAGGGACTTTTATACTGACATTTCAAAGCCAGACCTTACCTAAATACATCAGGGTGGGTTACTACAGAGTGGCTGTGTCACAGTTTATCCCGAATCCTATGAGATGCTACAAGTGTCAAAAGTTTGGTCACACAAAATTCAACTGCAGGAAAAATGAAGTTTGCAATAAATGTGGGAAAGAAGATCATACAGACTCTCAACAATGCACAAATGAAGCAAAATGTGTTAACTGCCAAGGAAACCATGCCTCTAATGATAAAACATGTCCGAAATGGAAAGAGGAAAAGGAAATCCAAAGAATCAAGACAGAAAGAGGGATTACATATACAGAAGCCAAGAAACAAATGGACATGTTTAATTCTGTGAAGACAACATATGCCCAAGCAGCTGCAGCAACCAAATCTGTGGTGAAAACAGCAACAGTGGAAATGCAAACAGAAATGACTTGGCCAGATGGTTCAAAACAACCCAAAAAATATACAGTTGAAAAACAAACAACTAAAGTGACTAAAACGAGTTCATCAAGTCAGACAAGTTCATCTCAAAATGACCCCATTAAATTGAAAATAAGCCAAAGCAAAGTATATTTGACCAAACAGCATAAGGGATCTGATGACCCAGTTAAACAATATAATAAATATGATGTTTTGAGTGATAGTGACAGTGATATGAGTGTTGAAGAATCCCCAATCACAAATTCACAAGGGTGGAGTGGCAATAAAAGTGTAAATAATGGAACCAAACAAAATTAAAAGTATAATACAGTGGAACTGTCGTGGCTTTAGGCCAAATTTTGAAGAAATTAAAAATTTAATTTCCAATTTTAGACCCTACATTTTAGCATTGCAGGAAACTCATTTTAAAGAAACAGATAATGTAAATATTAAAGGATTTGATCATTATTTTAAAACTTGTATGTCTGAAGTAGATGGGAGAGCCACTGGTGGCTGCTCTATTTTTGTTAAGAAAGGTATACCCCATGAGGTACTTGAGTTAGATACAGAACTGCAGGCAGTTGCTGTAAAAGTATCTCTGCATAAAACTATAACTGTATGTAATGTATATATTCCACCACGTTTTAATGTTGCACAAAGTGATATTGATAATCTAGTCAACCAGTTACCTGCACCTTTTCTATTTATTGGAGATTTTAATGCACATAGTGATTTGTGGGGTTGTTCCTCATCTAATAGTTTAGGCTATAAGGTGGAACATCTTCTTGAATCCTCTGATATTTGTTTGCTTAATGAAAAGTGACCTACCTACTTTCATCCTGCATCTGGTTCATTCACCTCAATAGATTTGTCTTTATGTTCTGCATCTGTTTTTCTTGATTTTACATGGCAGGTCCATTCCGATCAGTGTGGTAGTGACCATTTTCCTATTTTAATTGGTATAGTTAAGAGTATGCCTAAGGACAACGTTCCTCGTTGGAATCTTAAAAAGGCTGATTGGTCAAAATTCAAACTTCAGTGTTCTCTGGATATTAATAGGCATAATTTTACTGACTCAACAGAAAAGTTTCCTGCATTTTTAGATAAGTTAAATGACATAGCAACAAAATGTGTGCCAAAGTCAACTGGACAGTCCACTGGTAGCTACAAACCATGGTTCAACAGTGAATGCAAAAAAGCTGTTAAAGCTCGTCAAAATGCAATGGATAAATGCCGTATAAATCCTACATCAGATAACATAAATGAATATAAAAACTGTCGAGGCAATGCTCGTAAAGTAACTAAAGAAAGTAAAAGGAAATCATGGCATGAATATGTATCAAAACTAAATGTAAAGACACCAGCAAAGAAGGTATGGGAAATGATAAGAAAAATAAGTGGCAAACAAAGTAACACCACAATACACCATCTAGAAAATACTGATGGGACAAAAATAACAGAAAGAGTGGACATAGCAAATAGGTTAGCCCAAGAAATTAGCAAGAATTCCAGCAGCAACAATTACCGTGCAGAGTTTCAAAAATATCAAGAGAAAGCTGAAAAAGAACCTCTATATTTTGACACTGACAACTCTGAAAACTACAATGTACCATTTACCATTAAAGAATTATGTGATGCTCTGAAAAAGTCTCATGACACAGCCACTGGTCCAGATGAAATTCATTATCAACTGCTTAAACATCTACCAAGAGACTCACTTATGGTGTTACTTGATATATTTAATGATATATGGGCTTCAGGTGAAATTCCTGAATGCTGGAAAGGGGCCACTGTGATACCTATTCCTAAACCAGGCAAAGACTCAAAAAACCCGTCCAATTATCGTCCCATATCTCTGACGAGCTGTTTTTGCAAAACCATGGAAAGAATGATTAATACTAGACTAGTTTGGTTCCTTGAGAAAAACAATATTTTAACACAATATCAAAGTGGCTTTAGAAAAGGTCGAACTACAACAGACCAATTAATTAGACTTGAATCTTTTATTCGAGATTCCTTTTTAAAAGGCAACCATGTAGTCTCTGTATTTTTTGATTTAGAAAAAGCCTACGATACGGTATGGAAATATGGGGTTACCAGAGACCTACATAAAATAGGCTTAAGAGATATGTTTATTCAGAATTTTTTAACGAACAGAGTTTTTAGAGTTCATTTAGGGTCTGCTTATAGTAATATATATGAACAAGAAATGGGTGTCCCTCAAGGCAGTATCCTATCAGTTACCCTATTTATTTTAAAGATCAACAGTATTGCTGATGTGATTCCAGCTAGCTTTGAAAAGTCTCTTTTTGTTGATGATTTCTCAATCACTTGTTCATCTAGAAATATGGCTTCAATAGAAAGGCAACTTCAGTTGTGTTTAAATAAGGTAGAAAAATGGGCTGTTGAAAATGGTTTTAAATTTTCTAAAACCAAAACTGTTTGCATGCATTTCTGTAATAAAAGAAAACTTCATCCAGACCCAACATTGACAATATATAATTCACAAATCCCTGTTGTTTCACAAACTAAGTTCCTTGGTGTTATCTTTGACAGAAAACTTAATTTTAAGGCACATATAGATTATGTTCGCCAGAAATGTGAAAAAGCTATGAATCTACTGAAAGTAGTTGCCAAAATAGATTGGGGAGCAGATAGAAGTGTTTTAATGAGACTTTATCGTTCATTTGTTCGTTCCAGATTGGAATATGGTTGTGCTGTTTTTTAGTTCTGCTCACAAGTCTTATCTTAAGAAATTGGAACCCATTCAAAACCAGGGCCTAAGAATATGCCTTGGAGCCTTCAGGACTTCTCCAATGCAAAGCTTGTATGTAGAGGCAAATGAACCACCCTTGTATTTAAGGTTTGATAAGTTATGTGTTCAATATGCTTTGAAATTGAGAAATAGTCCTGACAATCCAGCTTATGATGTTGTTTTTAACCCCCAGTATTATGATCTGTATGATAAGAAGCCATCTGCAATTAGATCTTTTGGGCATCGTGTAGAGGAAGATTTGTCTGCTGTCTGTCCTCAGCTGGATCTAATTCAGACTGTGTCATTGCCAGATGACCCACCCTGGACTATACAGAAGCCTCACATACACTTGTATCTAACCCATCAAAAGAAACACCTTGGTGATGATTGTCTTTTTCAAAGTCTATTTGCTCAGTTGAAAGGTTGTTATCCTGACCATAGGGCTATATATACTGATGGTTCGAAGGCAGAAAATAGGGTTGCTGCAGCTGCTACATCTAATAACCTCAGTGCCCAGGTCAGGCTTCCTGGCAATGCTAGTATATTCACAACTGAATTACAGGCTCTTAAAATGGCTTTCAATATTGTTAAAAATTGTGATGGGAATCGTTTTATCATATTCACTGATTCTTTATCTAGTCTTCAAGCTCTTGATAGCAACAACTGTGATCATCCTTTTATTCAAGATATTTTAAAACTTTATAATGATTGTTTGTCAGTGAATAAGAAAGTTGTTTTAGCTTGGGTTCCAAGTCACGTAGGCATAAAGGGCAATGAAAAAGCAGATGAACTTGCCAAACAGGCCTTGAATTTTAATGTTTTAGACTTGAAAGTCCCCTATACAGACTTGAAAGTGAATGTAAATAGCGTTTTTAAACAAAAGTGGCAAGCTCAATGGAATGCGTGTCCTGATAACAAGCTATTTCAAATAAACCTTACAGTAGGAGATTTTTATGTTTGGACGGGTTTATCTCGTATGGAGGAAATAGTTATTACTCGAGCCCGTATAGGACACACTTATTTTACCCATAGTTATCTATTGAAAGGTGAGGATATGCCTTGGTGCATACCATGTCATTGTCCCGATACAGTGAAACATATATTATTAGACTGTATCCACCTACGTGACACGAGAATAAAATATTATAGAGATATAAATACATTGAAAAAGTTATTTAACGAAAATATATTTAATATTATAAATTATTTAAAAGAAGTTGGATTGTACAAAAAGTTTTAATTTTGTTTTGTCCTTTGTGTTAATTTATTTGACTAATCTAGTCTTGGTGACTATTATACTGTGATAATTTTATACTTTGTCTCTTATTTTATATTTGCATTTTGTTTTCTTTGTTGTTTGTTGCTGTTTTTTACTTTGATTATTCTAGTCATTTCTTATGTTGTTTTCTTGGTCTTTTTGGCTACTTGTTAAATGTATTATTTATTGTCATATGTATATATAATTTTGCTTATTATTGTAAATATTAGTTAACGTAATTATTGGTTTTTAATAGTGCAGTATAACACGTAAGTGTTTTTGCACTTTAATTTTAAATTACTTACTTACTTACTTCCAATATTTCGTTCGGCATTGTTAACATTTATCAATAAAACAGCATTTTAAAATCAAATATGAGATATACACACGGTATTTTATACAAATAGATTTCAAATACTTTGAAACAGTTTGACACAAAAAAGGCGCAGACAACGATTTCACACTAACAGCGAAATGAGAGGCTTACATGCCACGGGCCAGGTTAGCCCCAGGTGTAATTCATCTTTTCTTGCTAAAAATGCAGATGTATAGAAACCTCTGGTAAATGTATGGGAAGTTCCAATAAAAATTTTAAAATGAATTTACTGGTGTGAAAAATCTTAATATTTTCCTGTAAGTGCTTCGTATATTTTGCATTTCGTGCTTAAT
This sequence comes from Sabellastarte sp. h YS-2021, assembly GCA_964017235.1. NCBI lineage: Eukaryota > Metazoa > Annelida > Polychaeta > Sabellida > Sabellidae > Sabellastarte > Sabellastarte sp. h YS-2021. Next base: position 110,107,712 of record OZ024934.1, read on the forward strand.
AATTATCATAAATGGATGGTTCTGCTACCAATTAACTTGTCTTTTCTTTCTGAAAATGCAGATATAAAATAATCCTAGGGTTTAAGATTGGGAATAAGGAAAAAAAATCAATATTGGAGATTTCTGTATAAAATTAATAAATATTTAAATGTAGTTATTTCATCAAATTGGCACCTTTTCCATTGTGGTTATTGCTTATTTAACTTGGCTTAACTTTTACTGTACATGGAATATTAAGAAAACTACAGCAAATAACACATTTCACATCTTTAGGTAATGCATGAATGATATGGTACACCCTTGTTTGAGTTTTAGAAGCACCTCTAGAAGTAAATAGCAAACTAAGTGGAGGGAAAAGTGTGACTGAAATTATGATTTCCACTGGGAATACTTTCCTGGATATGACCTTCAGGTATGTTACATGTAGTTTGATTCTATAATATATATAGAGTAAAATGGTTATAGTTTGCATTATTAGGCCAATGTTTTACAGCATCATTTTAACACTTTTTTGCAAAATATTGTATTATCATCCACACATGTACGTCATCATGGAGAAATAAAATGAAGCTTTCTGCTGAAGTCGTGTAGATACTTGGCATTTTAGATCATCTAACAGTAGTCCCTTCGTTCATTTAAGGTTCACATTAATGATTTTTATGGGGGATTGTTTGTATGTGGTCAAATGGCAAAAATCACCAATTATCACCCAGTTAGTATATTCAGTGTAATATTTTATGTAACGGTCAAGGATAGTCATGCCAAACTTGGGAGATTAATTAATTATAATATCTTATGTGATTGTGCTATTCCCACTTCCTGTTTCAAAAACCAGGAGGGCCCTCATGGGTCATATAGTGAAAATCTGATTATGCATAATTATGACATGTGCTTCTCATATTTCAAAGCCAAATTTTTCATGTGGATGTGACTTAATGAGACACAGCTAAAACTGAACTATGACCTCGTTTTGAAATCAAAGATGGCCGCCATAGCCTTATAGTGAAAATCAGATTATGAAAAATTATGACGATTGTTTTTCGTGTTTCAAAGTAAAATTTGGGGCCACAGTGGCAGAGTGGTAACACTCTCGCCTCCCACCTCTGAGGCCGGGGTTCGATCCCTGCATGGCCTCAAATGGGAAAGCTGGTAGTTGCTTGCCGATGGTCGGCAGTTTACAGTACAGAACCCTAGTGAACTCTATGTACTGGTTTCCTCTGCCCTTCCAACTACCTGTCGTGAGATGACCTGTACAGTGTTGAAAGCGACGTAAAACCCCAAATAAAATAAATAAATCAAAGCAAAATATTCAATGTGGATGCATCTTATTAAGATGCATCTAGAAATGAACTCTTTCCTCATTTTGAAATCCAAAATGGCCGCCACAAGTCTTACAGTGAAAATCAGATTGTGCATATTTATGACATATGCATCCCACATTTGAAAGCCAAATTTTTAGTATGGATGTATGACGCAGCTAGGAGTGACCTATAGCCTCATTATGAAATCCAAGATGGCCTCCATGGATGATATACTGAAAATCAGATTATACATAATAAATATGTCTGCATATCATATTTAAATGCCAAATTTTTCATGTGGATGCGACTTAATAAGATGCAGCTAGGAGTAAACTATGACCTCGTTTTGAAATCAAAGATGCATAATTATGACATATGTGTCCCACATTTCAAAGCCAAAGTTTTAGTATGGATGTTTGTTATTAAGACGCAGCTAGGAGTGAACTATGGCCTCATTATGAAATCCACGATGGCTGCCACAGGCGATATGTTGAAAATCAGATTATGCATAATTAAGATGTTTGTGTCTCATATTTCAAAGCCAAATTTTTTATGTGGATTCAACTTAATGTGACACAGCTAGGAGTGAACTATGACCTCGTTTTGAAATCAAAGATGGCTGCCACAAGCCATACAGTGAAAATCAGCTAGGAGTGAACTATGGCCTCATTATGAAATCAAAGATGGCCACCACGGGTGATATACTGAAAATCAGATTATGCGTAAATAAGATGTTAAAATCTCATATTTCACAGCCAAATTTTTCATGTGGATGCAACTTAATAAGACGCAGCTAGGAGTGCACTATGACCTCGTTTTGAAATCAAAGATGGCTGCCACAAGCCATATAGTGAAAATCAGTTTATGCATAATTAAGATGTCTGCATCTCATACTTTAAAGCCAAATTTTTAATGTAGATGTATCTTATAAAGATTCAGCTAGAAATAAACTTTGACCTCATTTTGAAATCCAAGATGGCTGCCACAAGTCATATAGTGAAAATCAGATTATGCATAATTGTGACAATTGCATTTGACATTTCAAAGCAAATTTTTTAAATGTGCATGTATTTTATTAAGGTGCAGCTAGAACTAAACTTTTGCCTCATTTTGAATCCAAGATGGCCGCCACAAGTCATATAATGAAAATCTGATTATGCATAATTAAGATGTATGTGTCTCACATTTCAAAGTCAAATTTTTAAATGTGGATGTATCTTATTAAGATGCAGCTAGAAGTAAACTATGGCCTTTTTTGAAATCCAAGATGGCCCCCACAAGCAATATAGTGGCAATCAGATTATGCATAATTATTATATTTGCATCTCATGTTTCAAAGCCAAATTTTTAATGTGAATGTATCTTACTAGGACGCATCTAGAAGTGAACTATAGCCTCATTTTGAAGTCCAAGATGTCCGCCAGGGGTGATATAGTGAAAAGCAGATTGTGCATAAATTATGATGTTTGCATCTAATGTTTTAAAGCTGAATTTTTAATGTGGATGCATCTTACTAAGACACAGTTGGGATAGAACTAACACTAAATTTTGAAAACCAAGATGGCCACCACAGGTGATATAGTAAAAAATCAGATTATGCATAATTATGATGTCTTTGTGCCATATTCCTTGATCATAATTACATGCCGATGCATCTTAAGAGAAAGCTTGGAGTGAACAGTGGCCTTTTTTTAAAATCAAAGATGGCTGCCATGATGAAAAAATGGAGAAATGAGTTGATACAAATGAAAGTGTGATGTATTCCTCTTTTGATTTTATTTATTTCATGATACATAAGTGAAAAAATGGAAAGAATATACAGTGCAAATTCTAAAATTATATGCTTTGCATCACAGATTGTTACCTCCGCCAAGGAGGTTATATTTTCGCCTGGGACCGTGTGTCTGCCCGTCAGTTTGTTTGTGAACAAGATAACTCAAAAACTTATGGATCGATTTTGATGAAATTTTCAGTGTATGTCGGAAAAGGAAGAAATGATTCAATTTTGAGAATGATCCGGATTACTATCTGGATCTTCTGGATCCATGAAATGTAATTTTTAAAGACATAACTCAAAAATTTAGGGATGCATTTTGATGACATTTTCAGGAAATGTCCAAAATGGGATGAGGAACAAGTGATTAGATTTTAGGAGTGATCTCGATCACTGACTGGATCATCTGGATCCAGGATGCCACGTGTTTGTGAACAAGATAACTAAAAAATTATGGACAGATTTTGATGAAATTTTAAGGTTATTTCTGAAAAGGTAAAAGGATGAAATGATTGAATTTTGGAAGTGATCTGCATCACAAAATGGATCTTCTGGATCCATGAAATGTATTTTTAAAGACCGATACCTAAAAAAGTTATGGATGGGTTTTGATAACATTTTCAGGAAATGGCCTAAATGGGACAAGGAACGATTGATTAGATTTTGGGAGTGATCTGGATCATCTGGATCCATACTGCCAGAACTCACGGCCATAGCATCCAAGTCATTAATATTCATGAGGTTATACGAGGACACAGATCTCCCCTGTAGTTTCCTGACAATATTTTACAAAATGGACGTTTCGACAAAGATAATGGACGTTCATCTCACACATTGGGCTGGTGATTTCTGTCAGGTATCCATTCCTCTTTCCACCTTGTTGGTGTTGGGAGTCGATGTATACCTCTTTCTGTTTTTTTTGCCCATTTCCTTAACCCTTATACTTTATATTTTTTATACATTTACTTTACATAATCTTTTACTTATGAGTTATGACTTTTTAATATACGTACTCTTTTTCATTGGTTCTGAGATGTCCTGATTTTGAGTCTCAAGGTTTGTGCTCAGTTAGGCTTTGGCCGCTGAAATATAAAGTTCACTTTTTACTTTATTGGTTGTTTTTTTGTTTTGTCTTGCAGATTTTGATCTTTGTTGGTCCTTTTTTGATAGATCCCTTTTGTCCCCCTTCTTTGCTGTATATTCTTCTTGTCTGTTTGAGGCTTGTTCTTGGTGAGGTGTCTCATATTCTGATTTCTGTTCTTCTAAGTATTGGTCAAAATTGTCTATTATTAAGGGGTCATATATATATATATGTGCAGATTCTAAATAATAACTAAGGAGTTATGACTTTTTAACATACGTACTCTTTTTCATTGGTTCTGTCGCAACAGCACCAAACTCTATTTCCTTGTTGATGTAAGTTTGTTTGATCTTGAGGTTCTTTAACTCAGGTGGATTCTCCATGTAGTTTAATCTTTCCTCATTGGTATGAAAGGAAGCAGTGGGATGGCTTGGTCTATAAAAAAGTGAAGAACAGAATTTATTGAGCAGTTGTTCATCAAATATCTGTCATTAAATACAGCTAGATGGGAAATGTAGCAATTTACTCTCTATAATCTCCATCTGGCAAAGCATACTGATCTATATAATTCTTTATTTAAGCCATCTATAACACTTTTAAGGCTGTTTTTGGAACATGCTTTCAAAAAATAAATTAAGGCCTAACATATCATTTCAAATGACTACATGAAAGAAATATTGCTAATATCAAGCCACAAACTACTTACTGCTTGTGTATTTTTAGCTTGTAGCCATGGATGGAATCCACCTGAGTTTTCAGTCTTGAATATTTCCTGGCCATAAATCTCACAAATCTAGTCATTGATCACTCCTCTAAGGTTGATGTGCCCTCTTTGGCCACCAGGAAGGATGTGTAACCTTCATATAGGTCCTTTGTGGATGTGAACCCTTTTTCTGTCAGACATGATGAAAATTCTGCAAAGAAAGGGATTGGTGAAGCCTGACTTTTCACATGTAGAAGAGTTCCCTTTGTTTCTTTGGAGCGTGGCATTCTGAAAATACAATAAAAACGGTAATTAGATTTTAATTGGCCAAACTCTTTTATATAGAATTTTTTTCAGTCTGCAAATTAAATATACCTTTTAATTCTTCAAAATACATATTCAACACTCAGCTGAGTTACTAAGTACTTAGTTCATAAGCTCTTTAGTGTAGTTTAGTGCTCTAAATATTAACATCACTGCAGATAGTGCCTTTCTTTTAGTAACACCATGAATAAAATTACATCAATGGTAAGTTAAACTGATGTGAGAACTCACTCTGTGAACTAAATAAGCCAATCTGAAGATAATGTTTCTTAACAGCTTTTCTTGTAAACAGTAGCTTTTAATTCAACTTTTTAAATTTTTTTTTGTTGTGTACACCAGCTAATCTGGGTCAGTCAAAATTTGATTGATCCACTTTTAGCTAGGGCTCAACTTTTCATTATTTATCATATATATATGTACATTGTTTTACAAAGACCTTTTACTTTTGGAATTACATTGTTATATTTTCTTTCCATTCTTCTACTTTCAAAAGTATATGTAATTTAACATATTTCAGATATTATATGTTTATACATTTTTAATATATCCTAACATTCGCTTTTTAAGACCTTCATTTTAACTTAATATTTTGAAAATATTATCAAATTTACTTTATATACAGCTTATTGTTATGCTGCCACAAGTCATATAGTGAAAATCAGATTATGCATAATTGTGACAATTGCATTTGACATTTCAAAGCAAATTTTTTAAATGTGCATGTATTTTATTAAGGTGCAGCTAGAACTAAACTTTTGCCTCATTTTGAATCCAAGATGGCCGCCACAAGTCATATAATGAAAATCTGATTATGCATAATTAAGATGTATGTGTCTCACATTTCAAAGTCAAATTTTTAAATGTGGATATATCTTATTAAGATGCAGCTAGAAGTAAACTATGGCCTTTTTTGAAATCCAAGATGGCCCCCACAAGCAATATAGTGGCAATCAGATTATGCATAATTATTATATTTGCATCTCATGTTTCAAAGCCAAATTTTAATGTGAATGTATCTTACTAGGACACATCTAGAAGTGAACTATAGCCTCATTTTGAAGTCCAAGATGTCCGCCAGGGGTGATATAGTGAAAAGCAGATTGTGCATAAATTATGATGTTTGCATCTAATGTTTTAAAGCTGAATTTTTAATGTGGATGCATCTTACTAAGACAGAGTTGGGATAGAACTAACACTAAATTTTGAAAACCAAGATGGCCACCACAGGTGATATAGTAAAAAATCAGATTATGCATAATTATGATGTCTTTGTGCCATATTCCTTGATCATAATTACATGCCGATGCATCTTAAGAGAAAGCTTGGAGTGAACAGTGGCCTTTTTTTAAAATCAAGGATGGCTGCCATGATGAAAAAATGGAGAAATGAGTTGATACAAATGAAAGTGTGATGTATTCCTCTTTTGATTTTATTTATTTCATGATACATAAGTGAAAAAATGGAAAGAATATACAGTGCAAATTCTAAAATTATATGCTTTGCATCACAGATTGTTACCTCCGCCAAGGAGGTTATATTTTCGCCTGGGACCGTGTGTCTGCCCGTCAGTTTGTTTGTGAACAAGATAACTGAAAAACTTATGGATCGATTTTGATGAAATTTTCAGTGTATGTCGGAAAAGGAAGAAATGATTCAATTTTGAGAATGATCCGGATTACTATCTGGATCTTCTGGATCCATGAAATTAAATTTTTAAAGACATAACTCAAAAATTTAGGGATGCATTTTGATGACATTTTCAGGAAATGTCCAAAATGGGATGAGGAACAAGTGATTAGATTTTGGGAGTGATCTCGATCACTGACTGGATCATCTGGATCCAGAATGCCACGTGTTTGTGAACAAGATAACTAAAAAATTATGGACAGATTTTGATGAAATTTTAAGGGTATTTCTGAAAAGGTAAAAGGATGAAATGATTGAATTTTGGAAGTGATCTGCATCACAAAATGGATCTTCTGGATCCATGAAATGTATTTTTAAAGACCGATACCTAAAAAAGTTATGGATGGGTTTTGATAACATTTTCAGGAAATGGCCTAAATGGGACAAGGAACGATTGATTAGATTTTGGGAGTGATCTAGATCATCTGGATCCATAGTGCCAGAACCCACGGCCATAGCATCCAAGTCATTAATATTCATGAGGTTATACGAGGACACAGATCTCCCCTGTAGTTTCCTGACAATATTTTACAAAATGGACGTTTCGACAAAGATAATGGACGTTCATCTCACACATTGGGCTGGTGATTTCTGTCAGGTATCCATTCCTCTTTCCACCTTGTTGGTGTTGGGAGTCGATGTATACCTCTTTCTTTTTTTTTTGCCCATTTCCTTAACCCTTATACTTTATATTTTTTATACATTTACTTTACATAATCTTTTACTTATGAGTTATGACTTTTTAACATACGTACTCTTTTTCATTGGTTCTGAGATGTCCTGATTTTGAGTCTCAAGGTTTGTGCTCAGTTAGGCCTTGGCCGCTGAACTATAAAGTTCACTTTTTTACTTTATTGGTTGTTTTTGTGTTTTGTCTTGCAGATTTTGATCTTTGTTGGTCTTTTTTTGGTACATCCCTTTTCTCCCCCTGCTTTGCTGTATATTCTTCTTGTCTGTTTGATGCTTGTTCTTGGTGAGGTGTCTCATATTCTGATTTTTGTTCTTCTAAGTATTGGTCAAAATTGTCTATTATTAAGGGGTCATATATATATATGTGCAGATTCTAAATAATAACTAAGGAGTTATGACTTTTTAACATACATACTCTTTTTCATTGGTTCTGTCGCAACAGCACCAAACTCTATTTCCTTGTTGATGTAAGTTTGTTTGATCTTGAGGTTCTTTAACTCAGGTGGATTCTCCATGTAGTTTAATCTTTCCTCATTGGTATGAAAGGAAGCAGTGGGATGGCTTGGTCTATAAAAAAGTGAAGAACAGAATTTATTGAGCAGTTGTTCATCAAATATCTGTCATTAAATACAGCTAGATGGGAAATGTAGCAATTTACTCTCTATAATCTCCATCTGGCAAAGCATACTGATCTATATAATTCTTTATTTAAGCCATCTATAACACTTTTAAGGCTGTTTTTGGAACATGATTCAAAAAAAAATTAAGGCCTAACATATCATTTCAAATGACTACATGAAAGAAATATTGCTAATATCAAGCCACAAACTACTTACTGCTTGTGTATTTTTAGCTTGTAGCCATGGATGGAATCCACCTGAGTTTTCAGTCTTGAATATTTCCTGGCCATAAATCTCGCAAATCTAGTCATTGATCGCTCCTCTAAGGTTGATGTGCCCTCTTTGGCCACCAGGAAGGATGTGTAACCTTCATATAGGTCCTTTGTGGATGTGAACCCTTTTTCTGTCAGACATGATGAAAATTCTGCAAAGAAAGGGATTGGTGAAGCCTGACTTTTCGCATGTAGAAGAGTTCCCTTTGTTTCTTTGGAGCGTGGCATTCTGAAAATACAATAAAAACGGTAATTAGATTTTAATTGGCCAAACTCTGCAAATTAAATATGCCTTTTAATTCTTCAAAATACATATTCAACACTCAGCTGAGTTACTAAGTACTTAGTTCATAAGCTCTTTAGTGTAGTTTAGTGCTCTAAATATTAACATCACTGCAGATAGTGCCTTTCTTTTAGTAACACCATGAATAAAATTACATCAATGGTAAGTTAAACTGATGTGAGAACTCACTCTGTGAACTAAATAAGCCAATCTGAAGATAATGTTTCTTAACAGCTTTTCTTGTAAACAGTAACTATTAATTCAATTTTTTAAATTTTTTTTGTTGTGTACACCAGCTAATCTGGGTCAGTCAAAATTTGATTGATCCACTTTTAGCTAGGGCTCACCTTTTCATTATTCATCATATAGATATATATATATACAATATGTACATTGTTTTACAAAGACCTTTTACTTTTGGAATTACATTGTTATATTTTCTTTCCATTCTTCTACTTTCAAAAGTATATGTAATTTAACATATTTCAGATATTATATGTTTATACATTTTTAATATATCCTAACATTCGCTTTTTAAGACCTTCATTTTAACTTAATATTTTGAAAATATTATCAATTTTACTTTATACAGCTTATTGTTATGCTGCCACAAGTCATATAGTGAAAATCAGATTATGCATAATTGTGACAATTGCATTTGACATTTCAAAGCAAATTTTTTAAATGTGCATGTATTTTATTAAGGTGCAGCTAGAACTAAACTTTTGCCTCATTTTGAATCCAAGATGGCCGCCACAAGTCATATAATGAAAATCTGATTATGCATAATTAAGATGTATGTGTCTCACATTTCAAAGTCAAATTTTTAAATGTGGATGTATCTTATTAAGATGCAGCTAGAAGTAAACTATGGCCTTTTTTGAAATCCAAGATGGCCCCCACAAGCAATATAGTGGCAATCAGATTATGCATAATTATTATATTTGCATCTCATGTTTCAAAGCCAAATTTTAATGTGAATGTATCTGACTAGGACGCATCTAGAAGTGAACTATAGCCTCATTTTGAAGTCCAAGATGTCCGCCAGGGGTGATATAGTGAAAAGCAGATTGTGCATAAATTATGATGTTTGCATCTAATGTTTTAAAGCTGAATTTTTAATGTGGATGCATCTTACTAAGACACAGTTGGGATAGAACTAACACTAAATTTTGAAAACCAAGATGGCCACCACAGGTGATATAGTAAAAAATCAGATTATGCATAATTATGATGTCTTTGTGCCATATTCCTTGATCATAATTACATGCCGATGCATCTTAAGAGAAAGCTTGGAGTGAACAGTGGCCTTTTTTAAAAATCAAAGATGGCTGCCATGATGAAAAAATGGAGAAATGAGTTGATACAAATGAAAGTGTGATGTATTCCTCTTTTGATTTTATTGATTTCATGATACATGAGTGAAAAAATGGAAAGAATATACAGTGCAAATTCTAAAATTATATGCTTTGCATCACAGATTGTTACCTCCGCCAAGGAGGTTATATTTTCGCCTGGGACCGTGTGTCTGCCCGTCAGTTTGTTTGTGAACAAGATAACTCAAAAACTTATGGATCGATTTTGATGAAATTTTCAGTGTATGTCGGAAAAGGAAGAAATGATTCAATTTTGAGAATGATCCGGATTACTATCTGGATCTCCTGGATCCATGAATTGTAATTTTTAAAGACATAACTCAAAAATTTAGGAATTCATTTTGATGACATTTTCAGGAAATGTCCAAAATGGGATGAGGAACAAGAGATTAGATTTTGGGAGTGATCTTGATCACTGACTGGATCATCTGGATCCAGGATGCCACGTGTTTGTGAACAAGATAACTAAAAAATTATGGACAGATTTTGATGAAATTTTAAGGTTATTCCTGAAAAGGTAAAAGGATGAAATGATTGAATTTTGGAAGTGATCTGCATCACAAAATGGATCTTCTGGATCCATGAAATGTATTTTTAAAGACCGATACCTACAAAAGTTATGGATGGGTTTTGATAACATTTTCAGGAAATGGCCTAAATGGGACAAGGAACGATCGATTAGATTTTGGGAGTGATCTGGATCATCTGGATCCATACTGCCAGAACTCACGGCCATAGCATCCAAGTCATTAATATTCATGAGGTTATACGAGGACACAGATCTCCCCTGTAGTTTCCTGACAATATTTTACAAAATGGACGTTTCGACAAAGATAATGGACGTTCATCTCACACATTGGGCTGGTGATTTCTGTCAGGTATCCATTCCTCTTTCCACCTTGTTGGTGTTGGGAGTCGATGTATACCTCTTTCTGTTTTTTTTGCCCATTTCCTTAACCCTTATACTTTATATTTTTTATACATTTACTTTACATAATCTTTTACTTATGAGTTATGACTTTTTAACATACGTACTCTTTTTCATTGGTTCTGAGATGTCCTGATTTTGAGTCTCAAGGTTTGTGCTCAGTTAGGCCTTGGCCGCTGAAATATAAAGTTCACTTTTTACTTTATTGGTTGTTTTTGTGTTTTGTCTTGCAGATTTTGATCTTTGTTGGTCCTTTTTTGATAGATCCCTTTTGTCCCCCTTCTTTGCTGTATATTCTTCTTGTCTGTTTGAGGCTTGTTCTTGGTGAGGTGTCTCATATTCTGATTTCTGTTCTTCTAAGTATTGGTCAAAATTGTCTATTATTAAGGTGTCATATATATATATGTGCAGATTCTAAATAATAACTAAGGAGTTATGACTTTTTAACATACGTACTCTCTTTCATTGGTTCTGTCGCAACAGCACCAAACTCTATTTCCTTGTTGATGTAAGTTTGTTTGATCTTGAGGTTCTTTAACTCAGGTGGATTCTCCATGTAGTTTAATCTTTCCTCATTGGTATGAAAGGAAGCAGTGGGATGGCTTGGTCTATAAAAAAGTGAAGAACAGAATTTATTGAGCAGTTGTTCATCAAATATCTGTCATTAAATACAGCTAGATGGGAAATGTAGCAATTTACTCTCTATAATCTCCATCTGGCAAAGCATACTGATCTATATAATTCTTTATTTAAGCCATCTATAGCACTTTTAAGGCTGTTTTTGGAACATGCTTTCAAAAAATAAATTAAGGCCTAACATATTTCAAATGACTACATGAAAGAAATATTGCTAATATCAAGCCACAAACTACTTACTGCTTGTGTATTTTTAGCTTGTAGCCATGGATGGAATCCACCTGAGTTTTCAGTCTTGAATATTTCCTGGCCATAAATCTCACAAATCTAGTCATTGATCGCTCCTCTAAGGTTGATGTGCCCTCTTTGGCCACCAGGAAGGATGTGTAACCTTCATATAGGTCCTTTGTGGATGTGAACCCTTTTTCTGTCAGACATGATGAAAATTCTGCAAAGAAAGGGATTGGTGAAGCCTGACTTTTCGCATGTAGAAGAGTTCCCTTTGTTTCTTTGGAGCGTGGCATTCTGAAAATACAATAAAAACGGTAATTAGATTTTAATTGGCCAAACTCTTTTATACAGAATTTTTTTCAGTCTGCAAATTAAATATACCTATTAATTCTTCAAAATACATATTCAACACTCAGCTGAGTTACTAAGTACTTAGTTCATAAGCTCTTTAGTGTAGTTTAGTGCTCTAAATATTAACATCACTGCAGATAGTGCCTTTCTTTTAGTAACACCATGAATAAAATTACATCAATGGTAAGTTAAACTGATGTGAGAACTCACTCTGTGAACTAAATAAGCCAATCTGAAGATAATGTTTCTTAACAGCTTTTCTTGTAAACAGTAGCTTTTAATTCAATTTTTTTTATTTTTTTTTGTTGTGTACACCAGCTAATCTGGGTCAGTCAAAATTTGATTGATCCACTTTTAGCTAGGGCTCAACTTTTCATTATTCATCATATATATATATATGTACATTGTTTTACAAAGACCTTTTACTTTTGGAATTACATTGTTATATTTTCTTTCCATTCTTCTACTTTCAAAAGTATATGTAATTTAACATATTTCAGATATTATATGTTTATACATTTTTAATATATCCTAACATTCGCTTTTTAAGACCTTCATTTTAACTTAATATTTTGAAAATATTATCAATTTTACTTTATACAGCTTATTGTTATGCTGCCACAAGTCATATAGTGAAAATCAGATTATGCATAATTGTGACAATTGCATTTGACATTTCAAAGCAAATTTTTTAAATGTGCATGTATTTTATTAAGGTGCAGCTAGAACTAAACTTTTGCCTCATTTTGAATCCAAGATGGCTGCCACAAGTCATATAATGAAAATCTGATTATGCATAATTAAGATGTATGTGTCTCACATTTCAAAGTCAAATTTTTAAATGTGGATATATCTTATTAAGATGCAGCTAGAAGTAAACTATGGCCTTTTTTGAAATCCAAGATGGCCCCCACAAGCAATATAGTGGCAATCAGATTATGCATAATTATTATATTTGCATCTCATGTTTCAAAGCCAAATTTTTAATGTGAATGTATCTTACTAGGACGCATCTAGAAGTGAACTATAGCCTCATTTTGAAGTCCAAGATGTCCGCCAGGGGTGATATAGTGAAAAGCAGATTGTGCATAAATTATGATGTTTGCATCTAATGTTTTAAAGCTGAATTTTTAATGTGGATGCATCTTACTAAGACACAGTTGGGATAGAACTAACACTAAATTTTGAAAACCAAGATGGCCACCACAGGTGATATAGTAAAAAATCAGATTATGCATAATTATGATGTCTTTGTGCCATATTCCTTGATCATAATTACATGCCGATGCATCTTAAGAGAAAGCTTGGAGTGAACAGTGGCCTTTTTTTAAAATCAAAGATGGCTGCCATGATGAAAAAATGGAGAAATGAGTTGATACAAATGAAAGTGTGATGTATTCCTCTTTTGATTTTATTTATTTCATGATACATAAGTGAAAAAATGGAAAGAATATACAGTGCAAATTCTAAAATTATATGCTTTGCATCACAGATTGTTACCTCCGCCAAGGAGGTTATATTTTCGCCTGGGACCGTGTGTCTGCCCGTCAGTTTGTTTGTGAACAAGATAACTCAAAAACTTATGGATCGATTTTGATGAAATTTTCAGTGTATGTCGGAAAAGGAAGAAATGATTCAATTTTGAGAATGATCCGGATTACTATCTGGATCTTCTGGATCCATGAAATGAAATTTTTAAAGACATAACTCAAAAATTTAGGGATGCATTTTGATGACATTTTCAGGAAATGTCCAAAATGGGATGAGGAACAAGTGATTAGATTTTGGGAGTGATCTCGATCACTGACTGGATCATCTGGATCCAGGATGCCACGTGTTTGTGAACAAGATAACTAAAAAATTATGGACAGATTTTGATGAAATTTTAAGGTTATTTCTGAAAAGGTAAAAGGATGAAATGATTGAATTTTGGAAGTGATCTGCATCACAAAATGGATCTTCTGGATCCATGAAATGTATTTTTAAAGACCGATACCTAAAAAAGTTATGGATGGGTTTTGATAACATTTTCAGGAAATGGCCTAAATGGGACAAGGAACGATTGATTAGATTTTGGGAGTGATCTAGATCATCTGGATCCATACTGCCAGAACCCACGGCCATAGCATCCAAGTCATTAATATTCATGAGGTTATACGAGGACACAGATCTCCCCTGTAGTTTCCTGACAATATTTTACAAAATGGACGTTTCGACAAAGATAATGGACGTTCATCTCACACATTGGGCTGGTGATTTCTGTCAGGTATCCATTCCTCTTTCCACCTTGTTGGTGTTAGGAGTCGATGTATACCTCTTTCTTTTTTTTTTTGCCCATTTCCTTAACCCTTATACTTTATATTTTTTATACATTTACTTTACATAATCTTTTACTTCTGAGTTATGACTTTTTAACATACGTACTCTTTTTCATTGGTTCTGAGATGTCCTGATTTTGAGTCTCAAGGTTTGTGCTCAGTTAGGCCTTGGCCGCTGAACTATAAAGTTCACTTTTTTACTTTATTGGTTGTTTTTGTGTTTTGTCTTGCAGATTTTGATCTTTGTTGGTCCTTTTTTGGTACATCCCTTTTCTCCCCCTGCTTTGCTGTATATTCTTCTTGTCTGTTTGATGCTTGTTCTTGGTGAGGTGTCTCATATTCTGATTTTTGTTCTTCTAAGTATTGGTCAAAATTGTCTATTATTAAGGGGTCATATATATATATGTGCAGATTCTAAATAATAACTAAGGAGTTATGACTTTTTAACATACGTACTCTTTTTCATTGGTTCTGTCGCAACAGCACCAAACTCTATTTCCTTGTTGATGTAAGTTTGTTTGATCTTGAGGTTCTTTAACTCAGGTGGATTCTCCATGTAGTTTAATCTTTCCTCATTGGTATGAAAGGAAGCAGTGGGATGGCTTGGTCTATAAAAAAGTGAAGAACAGAATTTATTGAGCAGTTGTTCATCAAATATCTGTCATTAAATACAGCTAGATGGGAAATGTAGCAATTTACTCTCTATAATCTCCATCTGGCAAAGCATACTGATCTATATAATTCTTTATTTAAGCCATCTATAACACTTTTAAGGCTGTTTTTGGAACATGCTTTCAAAAAAAAATTAAGGCCAAACATATCATTTCAAATGACTACATGAAAGAAATATTGCTAATATCAAGCCACAAACTACTTACTGCTTGTGTATTTTTAGCTTGTAGCCATGGATGGAATCCACCTGAGTTTTCAGTCTTGAATATTTCCTGGCCATAAATCTCGCAAATCTAGTCATTGATCGCTCCTCTAAGGTTGATGTGCCCTCTTTGGCCACCAGGAAGGATGTGTAACCTTCATATAGGTCCTTTGTGGATGTGAACCCTTTTTCTGTCAGACATGATGAAAATTCTGCAAAGTAAGGGATTGGTGAAGCCTGACTTTTCACATGTAGAAGAGTTCCCTTTGTTTCTTTGGAGCGTGGCATTCTGAAAATACAATAAAAACGGTAATTAGATTTTAATTGGCCAAACTCTGCAAATTAACTATACCTTTTAATTCTTCAAAATACATATTCAACACTCAGCTGAGTTACTAAGTACTTAGTTCATAAGCTCTTTAGTGTAGTTTAGTGCTCTAAATATTAACATCACTGCAGATAGTGCCTTTCTTTTAGTAACACCATGAATAAAATTACATCAATGGTAAGTTAAACTGATGTGAGAACTCACTCTGTGAACTAAATAAGCCAATCTGAAGATAATGTTTCTTAACAGCTTTTCTTGTAAACAGTAGCTTTTAATTCAATTTTTTTTATTTTTTTTTGTTGTGTACACCAGCTAATCTGGGTCAGTCAAAATTTGATTGATCCACTTTTAGCTAGGGCTCAACTTTTCATTATTCATCATATATATATATATGTACATTGTTTTACAAAGACCTTTTACTTTTGGAATTACATTGTTATATTTTCTTTCCATTCTTCTACTTTCAAAAGTATATGTAATTTAACATATTTCAGATATTATATGTTTATACATTTTTAATATATCCTAACATTCGCTTTTTAAGACCTTCATTTTAACTTAATATTTTGAAAATATTATCAATTTTACTTTATACAGCTTATTGTTATGCTGCCACAAGTCATATAGTGAAAATCAGATTATGCATAATTGTGACAATTGCATTTGACATTTCAAAGCAAATTTTTTAAATGTGCATGTATTTTATTAAGGTGCAGCTAGAACTAAACTTTTGCCTCATTTTGAATCCAAGATGGCCGCCACAAGTCATATAATGAAAATCTGATTATGCATAATTAAGATGTATGTGTCTCACATTTCAAAGTCAAATTTTTAAATGTGGATATATCTTATTAAGATGCAGCTAGAAGTAAACTATGGCCTTTTTTGAAATCCAAGATGGCCCCCACAAGCAATATAGTGGCAATCAGATTATGCATAATTATTATATTTGCATCTCATGTTTCAAAGCCAAATTTTTAATGTGAATGTATCTTACTAGGACGCATCTAGAAGTGAACTATAGCCTCATTTTGAAGTCCAAGATGTCCGCCAGGGGTGATATAGTGAAAAGCAGATTGTGCATAAATTATGATGTTTGCATCTAATGTTTTAAAGCTGAATTTTTAATGTGGATGCATCTTACTAAGACACAGTTGGGATAGAACTAACACTAAATTTTGAAAACCAAGATGGCCACCACAGGTGATATAGTAAAAAATCAGATTATGCATAATTATGATGTCTTTGTGCCATATTCCTTGATCATAATTACATGCCGATGCATCTTAAGAGAAAGCTTGGAGTGAACAGTGGCCTTTTTTTAAAATCAAAGATGGCTGCCATGATGAAAAAATGGAGAAATGAGTTGATGAAAATGAAATGAAAGTGTGATGTATTCCTCTTTTGATTTTATTTATTTCATGATACATGAGTGAAAAAATGGAAAGAATATACAGTGCAAATTCTAAAATTATATGCTTTGCATCACAGATTGTTACCTCCGCCAAGGAGGTTATATTTTCGCCTGGGACCGTGTGTCTGCCCGTCAGTTTGTTTGTGAACAAGATAACTCAAAAACTTATGGATCGATTTTGATGAAATTTTCAGTGTATGTCGGAAAAGGAAGAAATGATTCAATTTTGAGAATGATCCGGATTACTATCTGGATCTTCTGGATCCATGAAATGAAATTTTTAAAGACATAACTCAAAAATTTAGGGATGCATTTTGATGACATTTTCAGGAAATGTCCAAAATGGGATGAGGAACAAGTGATTAGATTTTGGGAGTGATCTCGATCACTGACTGGATCATCTGGATCCAGGATGCCACGTGTTTGTGAACAAGATAACTAAAAAATTATGGACAGATTTTGATGAAATTTTAAGGTTATTTCTGAAAAGGTAAAAGGATGAAATGATTGAATTTTGGAAGTGATCTGCATCACAAAATGGATCTTCTGGATCCATGAAATGTATTTTTAAAGACCGATACCTAAAAAAGTTATGGATGGGTTTTGATAACATTTTCAGGAAATGGCCTAAATGGGACAAGGAACGATTGATTAGATTTTGGGAGTGATCTAGATCATCTGGATCCATACTGCCAGAACCCACGGCCATAGCATCCAAGTCATTAATATTCATGAGGTTATACGAGGACACAGATCTCCCCTGTAGTTTCCTGACAATATTTTACAAAACGGACGTTTCGACAAAGATAATGGACGTTCATCTCACACATTGGGCTGGTGATTTCTGTCAGGTATCCATTCCTCTTTCCACCTTGTTGGTGTTAGGAGTCGATGTATACCTCTTTCTTTTTTTTTTTGCCCATTTCCTTAACCCTTATACTTTATATTTTTTATACATTTACTTTACATAATCTTTTACTTATGAGTTATGACTTTTTAACATACGTACTCTTTTTCATTGGTTCTGAGATGTCCTGATTTTGAGTCTCAAGGTTTGTGCTCAGTTAGGCCTTGGCCGCTGAACTATAAAGTTCACTTTTTTACTTTATTGGTTGTTTTTGTGTTTTGTCTTGCAGATTTTGATCTTTGTTGGTCCTTTTTTGATAGATCCCTTTTGTCCCCCTTCTTTGCTGTATATTCTTCTTGTCTGTTTGAGGCTTGTTCTTGGTGAGGTGTCTCATATTCTGATTTCTGTTCTTCTAAGTATTGGTCAAAATTGTCTATTATTAAGGGGTCATATATATATATGTGCAGATTCTAAATAATAACTAAGGAGTTATGACTTTTTAACATACGTACTCTTTTTCATTGGTTCTGTCGCAACAGCACCAAACTCTATTTCCTTGTTGATGTAAGTTTGTTTGATCTTGAGGTTCTTTAACTCAGGTGGATTCTCCATGTAGTTTAATCTTTCCTCATTGGTATGAAAGGAAGCAGTGGGATGGCTTGGTCTATAAAAAGTGAAGAACAGAATTTATTGAGCAGTTGTTCATCAGATATCTGTCATTAAATACAGCTAGATGGGAAATGTAGCAATTTACTCTCTATAATCTCCATCTGGCAAAGCATACTGATCTATATAATTCTTTATTTAAGCCATCTATAACACTTTTAAGGCTGTTTTTGGAACATGCTTTCAAAAAATAAATTAAGGCCTAACATATCATTTCAAATGACTACATGAAAGAAATATTGCTAATATCAAGCCACAAACTACTTACTGCTTGTGTATTTTTAGCTTGTAGCCATGGATGGAATCCACCTGAGTTTTCAGTCTTGAATATTTCCTGGCCATAAATCTCACAAATCTAGTCATTGATCGCTCCTCTAAGGTTGATGTGCCCTCTTTGGCCACAAGGAAGGATGTGTAACCTTCACATAGGTCCTTTCTGGATGTGAACCCTTTTTCTGTCAGACATGATGAAAATTCTGCAAAGAAAGGGATTGGTGAAGCCTGACTTTTCGCATGTAGAAGAGTTCCCTTTGTTTCTTTGGAGCGTGGCATTCTGAAAATACAATAAAAACGGTAATTAGATTTTAATTGGCCAAACTCTGCAAATTAAATATACCTTTTAATTCTTCAAAATACATATTCAACACTCAGCTGAGTTACTAAGTACTTAGTTCATAAGCTCTTTAGTGTAGTTTAGTGCTCTAAATATTAACATCACTGCAGATAGTGCCTTTCTTTTAATAACACCATGAATAAAATTACATCAATGGTAAGTTAAACTGATGTGAGAACTCACTCTGTGAACTAAATAAGCCAATCTGAAGATAATGTTTCTTAACAGCTTTTCTTGTAAACAGTAACTATTAATTCAATTTTTTAAATTTTTTTTGTTGTGTACACCAGCTAATCTGGGTCAGTCAAAATTTGATTGATCCACTTTTAGCTAGGGCTCACCTTTTCATTATTCATCATATAGATATATATATATACAATATGTACATTGTTTTACAAAGACCTTTTACTTTTGGAATTACATTGTTATATTTTCTTTCCATTCTTCTACTTTCAAAAGTATATGTAATTTAACATATTTCAGATATTATATGTTTATACATTTTTAATATATCCTAACATTCGCTTTTTAAGACCTTCATTTTAACTTAATATTTTGAAAATATTATCAATTTTACTTTATACAGCTTATTGTTATGCTGCCACAAGTCATATAGTGAAAATCAGATTATGCATAATTGTGACAATTGCATTTGACATTTCAAAGCAAATTTTTTAAATGTGCATGTATTTTATTAAGGTGCAGCTAGAACTAAACTTTTGCCTCATTTTGAATCCAAGATGGCCGCCACAAGTCATATAATGAAAATCTGATTATGCATAATTAAGATGTATGTGTCTCACATTTCAAAGTCAAATTTTTAAATGTGGATGTATCTTATTAAGATGCAGCTAGAAGTAAACTATGGCCTTTTTTGAAATCCAAGATGGCCCCCACAAGCAATATAGTGGCAATCATATTATGCATAATTATTATATTTGCATCTCATGTTTCAAAGCCAAATTTTTAATGTGAATGTATCTTACTAGGACGCATCTAGAAGTGAACTATAGCCTCATTTTGAAGTCCAAGATGTCCGCCAGGGGTGATATAGTGAAAAGCAGATTGTGCATAAATTATGATGTTTGCATCTAATGTTTTAAAGCTGAATTTTTAATGTGGATGCATCTTACTAAGACACAGTTGGGATAGAACTAACACTAAATTTTGAAAACCAAGATGGCCACCACAGGTGATATAGTAAAAAAATCAGATTATGCATAATTATGATGTCTTTGTGCCATATTCCTTGATCATAATTACATGCTGATGCATCTTAAGAGAAAGCTTGGAGTGAACAGTGGCCTTTTTTTAAAATCAAAGATGGCTGCCATGATGAAAAAATGGAGAAATGAGTTGATACAAATGAAAGTGTGATGTATTCCTCTTTTGATTTTATTTATTTCATGATACATAAGTGAAAAAATGGAAAGAATATACAGTGCAAATTCTAAAATTATATGCTTTGCATCACAGATTGTTACCTCTGCCAAGGAGGTTATATTTTCGCCTGGGACCGTGTGTCTGCCCGTCAGTTTGTTTGTGAACAAGATAACTGAAAAACTTATGGATGGATTTTGATGAAATTTTCAGGGTATGTCGGAAAAGGTAAAAGGAAGAAATGATTCAATTTTGAGAATGATCCGGTTTACTATCTGGATCTTCTGGATCCATGAAATGTAATTTTTAAAGACATAACTCAAAAATTTAGGGATGCATTTTGATGAAATTTTCAGGAAATGTCCAAAATGGGATGAGGAACAAGAGATTAGATTTTGGGAGTGATCTTGATCACTGACTGGATCATCTGGATCCAGGATGCCACGTGTTTGTGAACAAGATAACTAAAAAATTATGGACAGATTTTGATGAAATTTTAAGGTTATTTCTGAAAAGGTAAAAGGATGAAATGATTGAATTTTGGAAGTGATCTGCAACACAAAATGGATCTTCTGGATCCATGAAATGTATTTTTAAAGACCGATACCTAAAAAAGTTATGGATGGGTTTTGATAACATTTTCAGGAAATGGCCTAAATGGGACAAGGAACGATTGATTAGATTTTGGGAGTGATCTGGATCATCTGGATCCATACTGCCAGAACTCACGGCCATAGCATCCAAGTCATTAATATTCATGAGGTTATACGAGGATACAGATCTCCCCTGTAGTTTCCTGACAATATTTTACAAAATGGACGTTTCGACAAAGATAATGGACGTTCATCTCACACATTGGGCTGGTGATTTCTGTCAGGTATCCATTCCTCTTTCCACCTTGTTGTTGTTGGGAGTCGATGTATACCTCTTTCTGTTTTTTTTGCCCATTTCCTTAACCCTTATACTTTATATTTTTTATACATTTACTTTACATAATCTTTTACTTGGTTATTTGAAATGTAATTTAACAGTATATATTTAAAAGAATTAATATTTCTGAGATGTCCTGATTTTGAGTCTCAAGGTTTGTGCTCAGGCCTTGGCCGCTGAAATATAAAGTTCACTTTTTACTTTATTGGTTGTTTTTGTGTTTTGTCTTGCAGATTTTGATCTTTGTTGGTCCTTTTTTGATAGATCCCTTTTGTCCCCCTTCTTTGCTGTATATTCTTCTTGTCTGTTTGAGGCTTGTTCTTGGTGAGGTGTCTCATATTCTGATTTCTGTTCTTCTAAGTATTGGTCAAAATTGTCTATTATTAAGGGGTCATATATATATATGTGCAGATTCTAAATAATAACTAAGGAGTTATGACTTTTTAACATACATACTCTTTTTCATTGGTTCTGTCGCAACAGCACCAAACTCTATTTCCTTGTTGATGTAAGTTTGTTTGATCTTGAGGTTCTTTAACTCAGGTGGATTCTCCATGTAGTTTAATCTTTCCTCATTGGTATGAAAGGAAGCAGTGGGATGGCTTGGTCTATAAAAAAGTGAAGAACAGAATTTATTGAGCAGTTGTTCATCAGATATCTGTCATTAAATACAGCTAGATGGGAAATGTAGCAATTTACTCTCTATAATCTCCATCTGGCAAAGCATACTGATCTATATAATTCTTTATTTAAGCCATCTATAACACTTTTAAGGCTGTTTTTGGAACATGCTTTAAAAAATAAATTAAGGCCTAACATATCATTTCAAATGACTACATGAAAGAAATATTGCTAATATCAAGCCACAAACTACTTACTGCTTGTGTATTTTTAGCTTGTAGCCATGGATGGAATCCACCTGAGTTTTCAGTCTTGAATATTTCCTGGCCATAAATCTCACAAATCTAGTCATTGATCGCTCCTCTAAGGTTGATGTGCCCTCTTTGGCCACAAGGAAGGATGTGTAACCTTCATATAGGTCCTTTCTGGATGTGAACCCTTTTTCTGTCAGACATGATGAAATTTCTGCAAAGAAAGGGATTGGTGAAGCCTGACTTTTCGCATGTAGAAGAGTTCCCTTTGTTTCTTTGGAGCGTGGCATTCTGAAAATACAATAAAAACGGTAATTAGATTTTAATTGGCCAAACTCTGCAAATTAAATATACCTTTTAATTCTTCAAAATACATATTCAACACTCAGCTGAGTTACTAAGTACTTAGTTCATAAGCTCTTTAGTGTAGTTTAGTGCTCTAAATATTAACATCACTGCAGATAGTGCCTTTCTTTTTGTAACACCATGAATAAAATTACATCAATGGTAAGTTAAACTGATGTGAGAACTCACTCTGTGAACTAAATAAGCCAATCTGAAGATAATGTTTCTTAACAGCTTTTCTTGTAAACAGTAACTATTAATTCAATTTTTTAAATTTTTTTTGTTGTGTACACCAGCTAATCTGGGTCAGTCAAAATTTGATTGATCCACTTTTAGCTAGGGCTCACCTTTTCATTATTCATCATATAGATATATATATATACAATATGTACATTGTTTTACAAAGACCTTTTACTTTTGGAATTACATTGTTATATTTTCTTTCCATTCTTCTACTTTCAAAAGTATATGTAATTTAACATATTTCAGATATTATATGTTTATACATTTTTAATATATCCTAACATTCGCTTTTTAAGACCTTCAT
Organism: Sabellastarte sp. h YS-2021; assembly: GCA_964017235.1. NCBI lineage: Eukaryota > Metazoa > Annelida > Polychaeta > Sabellida > Sabellidae > Sabellastarte > Sabellastarte sp. h YS-2021. The sequence goes on from OZ024934.1 coordinate 110,131,102, forward strand.
TTTAACTTAATATTTTGAAAATATTATCAATTTTACTTTATACAGCTTATTGTTATGCTGCCACAAGTCATATAGTGAAAATCAGATTATGCATAATTGTGACAATTGCATTTGACATTTCAAAGCAAATTTTTTAAATGTGCATGTATTTTATTAAGGTGCAGCTAGAACTAAACTTTTGCCTCATTTTGAATCCAAGATGGCCGCCACAAGTCATATAATGAAAATCTGATTATGCATAATTAAGATGTATGTGTCTCACATTTCAAAGTCAAATTTTTAAATGTGGATGTATCTTATTAAGATGCAGCTAGAAGTAAACTATGGCCTTTTTTGAAATCCAAGATGGCCCCCACAAGCAATATAGTGGCAATCAGATTATGCATAATTATTATATTTGCATCTCATGTTTCAAAGCCAAATTTTTAATGTGAATGTATCTTACTAGGACGCATCTAGAAGTGAACTATAGCCTCATTTTGAAGTCCAAGATGTCCGCCAGGGGTGATATAGTGAAAAGCAGATTGTGCATAAATTATGATGTTTGCATCTAATGTTTTAAAGCTGAATTTTTAATGTGGATGCATCTTACTAAGACACAGTTGGGATAGAACTAACACTAAATTTTGAAAACCAAGATGGCCACCACAGGTGATATAGTAAAAAAATCAGATTATGCATAATTATGATGTCTTTGTGCCATATTCCTTGATCATAATTACATGCTGATGCATCTTAAGAGAAAGCTTGGAGTGAACAGTGGCCTTTTTTTAAAATCAAAGATGGCTGCCATGATGAAAAAATGGAGAAATGAGTTGATACAAATGAAAGTGTGATGTATTCCTCTTTTGATTTTATTTATTTCATGATACATAAGTGAAAAAATGGAAAGAATATACAGTGCAAATTCTAAAATTATATGCTTTGCATCACAGATTGTTACCTCTGCCAAGGAGGTTATATTTTCGCCTGGGACCGTGTGTCTGCCCGTCAGTTTGTTTGTGAACAAGATAACTGAAAAACTTATGGATGGATTTTGATGAAATTTTCAGGGTATGTCGGAAAAGGTAAAAGGAAGAAATGATTCAATTTTGAGAATGATCTGGATTACTATCTGGATCTTCTGGATCCATGAAATGTAATTTTTAAAGACATAACTCAAAAATTTAGGGATGCATTTTGATGAAATTTTCAGGAAATGTCCAAAATGGGATGAGGAACAAGAGATTAGATTTTGGGAGTGATCTTGATCACTGACTGGATCATCTGGATCCAGGATGCCACGTGTTTGTGAACAAGATAACTAAAAAATTATGGACAGATTTTGATGAAATTTTAAGGTTATTTCTGAAAAGGTAAAAGGATGAAATGATTGAATTTTGGAAGTGATCTGCATCACAAAATGGATCTTCTGGATCCATGAAATGTATTTTTAAAGACCGATACCTAAAAAAGTTATGGATGGGTTTTGATAACATTTTCAGGAAATGGCCTAAATGGGACAAGGAACGATTGATTAGATTTTGGGAGTGATCTGGATCATCTGGATCCATACTGCCAGAACTCACAGCCATAGCATCCAAGTCATTAATATTCATGAGGTTATACAAGGACACAGATCTCCCCTGTAGTTTCCTGACAATATTTTACAAAATGGACGTTTCGACAAAGATAATGGACGTTCATCTCACACATTGGGCTGGTGATTTCTGTCAGGTATCCATTCCTCTTTCCACCTTGTTGGTGTTGGGAGTCGATGTATACCTCTTTCTGTTTTTTTTGCCCATTTCCTTAACCCTTATACTTTATATTTTTTATACATTTACTTTACATAATCTTTTACTTGGTTATTTGAAATGTAATTTAACAGTATATATTTAAAAGAATTAATATTTCTGAGATGTCCTGATTTTGAGTCTCAAGGTTTGTGCTCAGTTAGGCCTTGGCCGCTGAAATATAAAGTTCACTTTTTACTTTATTGGTTGTTTTTTTGTTTTGTCTTGCAGATTTTGATCTTTGTTGGTCCTTTTTTGATAGATCCCTTTTGTCCCCCTTCTTTGCTGTATATTCTTCTTGTCTGTTTGAGGCTTGTTCTTGGTGAGGTGTCTCATATTCTGATTTCTGTTCTTCTAAGTGTTGGTCAAAATTGTCTATTATTAAGGGGTCATATATATATATGTGCAGATTCTAAATAATAACTAAGGAGTTATGACTTTTTAACATACATACTCTTTTTCATTGGTTCTGTCGCAACAGCACCAAACTCTATTTCCTTGTTGATGTAAGTTTGTTTGATCTTGAGGTTTTTTAACTCAGGTGGATTCTCCATGTAGTTTAATCTTTCCTCATTGGTATGAAAGGAAGCAGTGGGATGGCTTGGTCTATAAAAAAGTGAAGAACAGAATTTATTGAGCAGTTGTTCATCAAATATCTGTCATTAAATACAGCTAGATGGGAAATGTAGCAATTTACTCTCTATAATCTCCATCTGGCAAAGCATACTGATCTATATAATTCTTTATTTAAGCCATCTATAACACTTTTAAGGCTGTTTTTGGAACATGCTTTCAAAAAATAAATTAAGGCCTAACATATCATTTCAAATGACTACATGAAAGAAATATTGCTAATATCAAGCCACAAACTACTTACTGCTTGTGTATTTTTAGCTTGTAGCCATGGATGGAATCCACCTGAGTTTTCAGTCTTGAATATTTCCTGGCCATAAATCTCACAAATCTAGTCATTGATCGCTCCTCTAAGGTTGATGTGCCCTCTTTGGCCACCAGGAAGGATGTGTAACCTTCATATAGGTCCTTTGTGGATGTGAACCCTTTTTCTGTCAGACATGATGAAAATTCTGCAAAGAAAGGGATTGGTGAAGCCTGACTTTTCGCATGTAGAAGAGTTCCCTTTGTTTCTTTGGAGCGTGGCATTCTGAAAATACAATAAAAACGGTAATTAGATTTTAATTGGCCAAACTCTTTTATACAGAATTTTTTTCAGTCTGCAAATTAAATATACCTATTAATTCTTCAAAATACATATTCAACACTCAGCTGAGTTACTAAGTACTTAGTTCATAAGCTCTTTAGTGTAGTTTAGTGCTCTAAATATTAACATCACTGCAGATAGTGCCTTTCTTTTAGTAACACCATGAATAAAATTACATCAATGGTAAGTTAAACTGATGTGAGAACTCACTCTGTGAACTAAATAAGCCAATCTGAAGATAATGTTTCTTAACAGCTTTTCTTGTAAACAGTAGCTTTTAATTCATTTTTTAAATTTTTTTTTTGTTGTGTACACCAGCTAATCTGGGTCAGTCAAAATTTGATTGATCCACTTTTAGCTAGGGCTCACCTTTTCATTATTCATCATATATATATATATATATACAATATGTACATTGTTTTACAAAGACCTTTTACTTTTGGAATTACATTGTTATATATATATATATATATATATATATATGTATATATATATATATTACACTTTATTCATCATTAAGTAGACAGTGTGTAAAAACCCAGCTTAAGTCGACACTAACCTATATCTTTCATTTTTAATGATAATAACTTGAGATTTTAAAAATTTCTTCTATTTTGAATGAGGATTTTAAATATATATCCATGCAATGCTTTTAGTTTGAAATAAAATATATAACTCAAGTGTCTACCTAAAAATGTCTACTTAATGTTTTACCCGATTAAAATCATCATTAAGTAGACTGTCCCCTTAAGTGGCGTAAAAACAGCCATATTAAGTAGACATTTTAATGTGTAGAAATATGAATTGGAAATCAGATAAAAAGATCCAAAAATAATTGCTTTTGTATTTATTCTAAACCTATGGCTCTTTGTATAAAAATACTTGGCGTTCTGTAAGTCGTTTTAGCTTTATTTTTTGACAGATTCAATGCACAAGTGATAATTATTAAGTCTGGTTCAACACAATTTAAGCTTCCTTTGAAAACAGCCATCTCATTCTATTTAAGTGAAAAGTTCTGACTTTTACGTAAATCTTCCAGTTGAAAATAGAAATCGTTCTGGTTTTTTTTAAAAAGAATTGAAATATTATTTAACTTAAATACATGAATCTATACTTCCTAAAATTGGTTTAATTTGGATTTTTTTAGGATTCTTTCAACAGTTTTCTCTTTTTAGTTTTAACAAGATAATCAATTGAATAATAAATTACTATGAAAGTTCCTACTTGCTATGTTTTATGCCAAATATTTATGTTATGTATATTTATAATGCATGTATGGTGTACACAAAATGTCCACAAAAGTTGGGATTTTACATCCTAAGATATACACTAAATGTCCATTTAAGTTGGATTTTACATCCTAAAATATACACAAGATGTCCACTTAAGTTGGGTTTTTACATCCTAAGATATACACTGAATGTCCACTTAAGTTGGGTTTTTACATCCTAAGATATACACTAAATGTCCACTTAAGTTGGGATTTTACATCCTAAAATATATACAAGATGTCCACTTAAGTTGGGGTTTTACATCCTAAGATATACATTGAATGTCCACTTAAGTTGGGTTTTTACCTCATAAGATATACACTAAATGTCCACTTAAGTTGGGATTTTTAAAAGTAAGGGGCTAAATCTATGTAAAAAATTGCCCAATTAAGTAACACTGGGAAATCAAGGACTTTGTTAAAATCTTGTAAAATGCTTAATATTGCTTGATTTTAATAAGACAACCACCAAATTGTTAATTATTATATGTAGAATACTCGTTTATAGATAATTAAACTGGAAACCTGACATAAGATATCTTAAAAGTAATATATTGAGTACAGACAAGTATTAGGCCCAAGGAAAATTTTTTTTTTCAATTTAGTGAGAAAGTATCTCAAGAAATTGAGATAACTATCTTGAAAAATTGACCTAATATCGCGAAAATTTGACTTAATATCTCAAGAAATTGAGATAATATCTCAAGAAATTGGGATAATTTGACTCGAAAATTTGACATAATATCTCGAAAAATTTACTTAATATCTCAAGAAATTGACTTAGTATCTCGAAAAATTGAGATAATATCTCAAGAAATTGCGATAACTATCTAAAAAAGTGGGAAATCAAAGGCTATTGTCCATTATTATATGTAGAATACTTGTATATAGATAATTAAACTGGAAACCTGACATAAAATATCTTAAAATCGCCCAACTAAGTAGAAAACTAGGTCAAAATTACTATCAGGCTAGCTTTTCTAGCCAGATATCTTTTGTGCAAATTTGATAAAGCTAGCTGGAATATTTTGAGATTTAGAACAACTTTATAATTTTTAAACAATTGGCTATGGCGGCCATTTTGTTTTTCAAAATGAGGCCAAAATTTTGCAGAGACAGGCCTTTGTAGCCATTAACATTCCTTGCAAATTTGATGAAGATATCTTTATAAATGAATGAGATGTTAAGGTTTATATTAAAACCTGACAAACGGACGCACGGACGCTTGCACAAACAGACACATGTATGGAAGGCATTTACAATCTCTCGTCCTTTGCTTTTCATGGTTTGTCTTTACAATCTGAAGCCACAGCACCAATAATAAGGGAGAAATAAGGATGATTTAGTGTGATGACCTCATTTAACCTTGACACAGGGGTCAAAGGTCAAATTCAACACCTGGAAAAGACTCCCAGGCCATGACTTCCTACAAGTCGCTTTCACATTCCGAACCTCTAGGAGCAATATTTGGGGAGATATAAGGCCTTTTTAATAGGATAACCCCGTTTGACATTAAACATGTGATATGGCGGCCATTTTGTTTTTTGAACTAGGTCAAAATTACTATCAGGCTAGCTTCTCTAGCCATATACCTTTTGTGCAAATTTGATGAAGCTAGCTGGAATATTTCAACGATTTTCAAACAATTAGCTTTTAATTTTTTATAGGTTTGTATAGCCATAAACATTCCTTGCAAATTTGGTGAAGATATCTTAATAAATGAATGAGATATTAAGGTTTATGCAAAAACGTGACAAACGGACGGACGGACGCAGGTACGTACGGAAGGCATTTTTTATCTCCCGACCACGGCCTTCGGCCGCAGGGGGGAGATAACTAGGTAACACTGGGAAATCAAGGACTTTGTTAAAATCCCTGTGAAATGCTTGATATTTGCTTGATATTAATAAGACAGCCACCAATGCCCATTATTATATTTAGAATACTTGTATATAGATAATTAAAATGGAAACTTGACATAAGATATCTTAAAAGTAAGATATTGAGGGACTAATTCTATGTAAAAAAATCGCCCATTTAAGTAACACTTGGAAATCAAAGGCTTTGTTAAAATCCCTGTAAAATGCTTAATATTTGCTTGATTTTAATAAGACAAACACCAAATTGTCCATTATTACATGTAGAATATTTGTATGTAGATAATTAAACTGGAAACCTGACATAGCATATCTTAAGTGTAATATATTGAGGGACTAAATCTATGTAAAAATCGCCCAATTAAGTAACACTGGGAAATCAAGGGCTTTGTTAAAACCTCTGTAAAATGCTTAATATTTGCTTCATTTTAATAAGACAAAACCAAATTGTTTATTACAGTGTTTACATTTCTCTATTATAGATTATTGTATCCACCAGAAGCATCCGGTGGATACATTGGTTTAGCAACCGCTACACCGCCGCCGCCGCGCGTAGAGAGATTTTCGGCGTTAACACTCTAAGAGGAAAACAACAACAGCTAGGTTCACCAAATTTGCAGGATATCTTCATTGGGGATAAGCTTCTCTGGGAAGGAAAATAGCCTCATTCTGAAAAACAAGATGGCCACCACAGGCATTTCTTTGAAAAGAATCTACATTTTTCTACTGGCTGTTCCTCATAGGTAGAAGGTTGAATCTCTTCATAGGTGATATGTATGACACATATACATCTCTTCTACAACCTTGCTCACATTTGACCTTGAAGCTCCTAATACAAGGTCATCCACGGAGTGCCGAAGTAACCCACATGACGGACTTTAAAAGTGCCTATATCTCCCTTATTATTGGTCCTAGAGGTTTGCAATGTGAAGCCAACCTATAGGAAATCATGGGCTGGGAATCTTCTGGTGTGGTCGGATTTGACCTTGGGCCCCTCCTTCAAGGTCAATCGAGGATAGCCAAAGGTAAAAGTGCCTATAACTAGCTTATTATTGGTCCTAGAGGTTTGGGATGGTAAACCAACATATAGAAAATCATGGGCTGGAAATCTTCTGGTGTGGTCGGATTTGACCTTGGGCCCCTCCTTCAAGGTCAATCGAGGATAGCCAAAGGTAAAAGTGCCTATAACTAGCTTATTATTGGTCCTAGAGGTTTGGGATGGTAAACCAACATATAGAAAATCATGGGCGGGGAATCTTCTGGGACCCCTCATTCAAGGTCAAACGAGGACAGCCGAACTTAAAAGTGCTTATAACTCGCTTATTATTGGTCCTACAGGTTTGGGATGGTAAACCAGCATATAGTAACTCATGGGCTGGGAATCTTCTGGTGTGGTCGGATTTGACCTTGGGCCCCTCCTTCAAGGTCAAATGAGGATAGCCAAAGGTAAAAGTGCTTATAAATCGCTTATTGTTGGTCCTAGAAGTTTGGGATGGCAAACCAACATATAGGAAATCATGCACTCAGAATCTTCTGGTGTGGTCGGATTTGACCTTGGGCCCCTCCTTCAAGGTCAAATGAGGTCAACTAAACTTAAAAGTGCTTATACCTCGCTGATTATTGGTCCTAGACGTTTGGGATGGTAAACCAACCTATAGGAAATCATGGGCTGGGAGTCTTCTGGTGTGGTCGGCTTTGACCTTGGGCCCCTCCTTCAAGGTCAAACGAGGATAACCAAAGGTAAAAGTGCCTATAACTCGCTTATTATTGGTCCTAGAGGTTTGGGATGGTAAACCAACCTATAGAAAATTATGGGCTGGGAATCTTCTGGTGTGGTCGGATTTGACCTTGCTCCCCGCATTCAAAGTCAAACGAGGACAGCCAAACTTAAAAGTGCTTATAACTTGCTTATTATCGATCCTAGAGGTTTGGGATGGTAAACCAGCATACAGGAAATCATGGGCTGGGAATCTTCTGTCATGGTCGGATTTGACCTTGGACCCCTCCTTCAAGGTCAAGTGTGAGGACAGCCAAACTTAAAAGTGCTTATAACTTGCTTATTATTGGTCCTAGAGGTTTGGGAATGTAAACCAACATATAGGAAGTCATGGGCGGGGAATCTTCTTGTGTGGTCAGATTTGACCTTGGACCCCTCCTTCAAGGTCAAACAAAGACAGCTAAACTTAAAAGTCCTTTAACTCGCTTATTATCGATCCTAGAGGTTTGGGATGGTAAACCAGCATACAGAAAATCATGGGCTGGGAATCTTCTGGTGTGGTCGGATTTGACCTTGGGCCCCTCCTTCCAGGTCAAATGAGGATAGCCAAAGGTAAAAGTGCTTATAAATCGCTTATTGTTGGTCCTAGAAGTTTGGGATGGCAAACCAACATATAGGAAATCATGGGCGGGGAATCTTCTGGTGTGGTCAGATTTGACCTTGGGCCCCTCCTTCAAGGCCAAATGAGGACAGCCAAACTTAAAGGTGCTTATAACTCGCTTATTGTCGATCCTAGATGTTTGGGATGGTAAACCAACATATAGGAAATCATGCACTCAGAATCTTCTGGTGTGGTCGGATTTGACCTTGGACCCCTCCTTCAAGGTCAAACAAAGACAGCTAAACTTAAAAGTCCTTTAACTCGCTTATAATCAATCCTAGAGGTTTGGGATGGTAAACCAGCATACAGAAAATCATGCACTGGGAATCTTCTGGTGTGGTCGGATTTGACCTTGGGCCCCTCCTTCAAGGTCAAATGAGGATAGCCAAAGGTCAAACTGCTTATAACTCGCTTATTATTGGGCCTACAGGTTTGTGATGGTAAACCAACACATAGGAAATCATCTGCTGGGAATCTTCTGGTGTGGTCGGATTTGACCTTGGGCCCCTCCTTCAAGGTCAAATGAGGACAGCCAAACTTAAAGTGCTAATAACTCACTTATTATTGGGCCTACAGGTTTGTGATGGTAAACCAACCTATAGGAAATCATCTGCTGGGAATCTTCTGGTGTGGTCAGATTTGACCTTGAGCCCCTCCTTCAAGGTCAAATGAGGACCGCCAAACTTAAAGTGCTAATAACTCACTTATTATTGGTCCTAGAGGTTTGGGATGGTAAACCAACCTATAGGAAATCATCTGCTGGGAATCTTCTGGTGTGGTCAGATTTGACCTTGAGCCCCACGGTCAAGATCAAATGAGGACAGCCAAACTAAAAAGTGCTTATAACTCACTTATTATTGGTCCTAGATGTTTGGGATGGTAAACCAACATATAGGAAATCATGCGCTGGGAATCTTCTGGTGAGGTGGGATTTGACCTTGAGCCCCTCCTTGAAGGTCAAATGAGGACAGCCAAACTAAAAAGTGCTTATAGCTCGCTTATTATTGGTCCTAGAGGTTTTGGTGCATTGTATTTACGGTGGATACAATTTGCATCGGTTCTCCGATGCGCTAGTTCTAGTTTATCTGGACACTTTACACAAGATATCTTAAAAGTAAGATATTAAACACCAACATCTATCTTTATTAAAGTCACTGTAAAATGCTTACTATTTGTTAGATTTTAATAAGACAACCACCAAATTGTCCATTATTATGTGTGGAATGCTCTTATATAGGTAATTAAACCAGAAATTTAGCATAAAATATCTTAAAAGTAAGATATTGATGGACTAAATCCACGGAAAAAGTCGCCAAATGAAAATAACTAGTAAACTAGATCTATGCATCAGAGAACCAAAGCCAGTAAATCATCATTTGACCTTGAAGGAGGCGCCAAAGGTCAAATCTGACAACATCACAAGATTCCAAACCCTTGATATCCTACAATTTGGTTTCACATTGCAAACCTCTAGGGCCAATAATAAGGGAGTTATAAGCACTTTCCAGTTTTCCTATCCTCGTTTGTCCTTGAAGGAGGGGCCAAAGGTCAAATCTGAAAACATCAGAAGATTCCTAGCCCAAGATTTCGTACGAGTTGGTTTTGTACTGTAAACCTCTAGGATCTATAATAATCAAGTTATAAGTACTTTTCAGTTTGGCTATCCTTGTTTGACCTTGAAGGAGGGGCCCAAGGAAAAAATCCGACAACACCAAAACATTCCCAGCCCATGATTTCCTATGGGTTGGTTTACCATCCCAAACCTCTAGGACCAATAATAAGTAAGTTATAAGTACTTTTAACCTTGGCTATCCTCATATGACCCTGACGGAGGGGCCCAAGGTTAAATCCGACTACACCAGAAGATTCCCAGCCCATGATTTCCCATAGGTTTGGCTATCCTCGTTTGACCTTGATGGAAAGGGCAAAGGTCAAATCTGACCACACCAGAAGATTCCCAGCCCATGATTTTCTATAGGTTGGTTTACCATGCCAAATCTCTACAACCAATAATAAACGAGTTATAAGCACTTTTAGGTTTGGCTATCCTCATTTGACCTTGAAGGGCAAAGGGCAAAGGTCAAATCTGACCATACCAGAAGATTCCTAGCCCATGATTTCCTATAGGTTGGTTCACTATCCCAAACCTCTAGGAACAGTATTAATCTGGAAACTTAACATAAGATATCTTAAAAGAAAGATATTAAACACCAACATCTTCGGAAAATATCGCCCCTTTAAGTAACATTGGGAAATCAAAGGCAATGTTAAAATCCCTGTAAAATGCTTAATATTTGCTTGATTTTAATAAGACAACCACCAAATGGTTCATTATAATGTGTAGAATACTCCTTTATAGATAATTAATATGGAACCTGACATAAGATATCTTAAAAGTAAGATATTGAATAACTAAATATATGAAGAAAAATCACCCAACTAAGTAGAGTGGATTTATTTGTTGTTTTACATCGTGTTCAACAGCCAGGGTCATATTTCGACGGGTAGTTTACAGGTGGAGGAAACCAGTGCATACTGCACTGTAAACAACCAGGCATCAGCATGTAACTACCAACTTTCCAACATGAAGCACCCAGCCCGAGATTCGAACCGGCGGCATCAGAGGTTGGAGGTGGGAACTCTAACCGCTACACCACCAAGCCCCCTGCCCAACTAAGTAGAACACTAAGTAACACTGGGAAATCAAGGACTTTGTTAAAATCCCTGTAAAATGCTTAATATTTGTTTGATTTTAATAAGGCAAACACCAAATTACTCATTATTATATGTAGAATACTTGTATATAGATAATTAAACTGGAAACCTGACACAGAATATCTTAAAAGTAATATATTGAAGGAGTAAATCTATTTAAAAAATCGTCCAATTAAGTAACATTGGGAAATCAAGGACTTTCTTAAAACCCCTGTTAAATGTTTAATATTTGCTTGATTTTAATAAAACAGCCACAAAATTGTCCATTATTATGGGTAGAATACTCGTTTATAGATAATTAAGTTGGACCTAACATTAACACCTAACATTAGATATCTTAAAAATAAGATATTAGACACCAACATCCATGGAAAAAATTGTCTAATTAAGTAACACTTGGAAATCAAGGGCTTTGTTATAATCCCTGTAAAATGCTTAATATTTGCTTGATTTTAATAAAGCAACCACCAAATTGTCCATTATTATGTGTAGAATACTCGTGTATAGATAATTAAACTGAAAACTTAACATTTGATATCCCAAAAGTAAGATATTAAACACCAACATCGTCCAATTGAGTAACACTTTGAAATCAAGGGCTTTCTTTAAATTCCTGTAAAATGCTTAATATTTGCTTGATTTCAAAAAGACAACCACCACATTGTTTATGATAATGTGTAGAATACTTGTTTATAGATAGTTGATGTGGAAACTTAACATAACATATCTTAAAAGTAAGATATTGAACACCAACATCCACAGAAATTCACCCAATTAAGTAAGACTGGGAAATCAAGGGGTTTGATAAAATTCCTGTAAATGCTTAATGTTTGCTTGATTTTAAAATTGGTTAATTATTGAGCACTTGACAGGTATTTTAAACAAGTGGACACTATAGATCTAAACCAATATCTGTGTTTGGTGTCAGATAAATTTTGTACAAAATATAAGAAATGCCAAAATGTCAGCTTGTCAGATAGTATGTATATTTTACAAACTTGTTTTCTCTATTTTGTTCTCTATTGTAGATACACTCTAAATGACTAACAAACACCCCAGCAGAATGTACACTAGCCTTCTTCAGGGCTATCATTTTATGATATTGTATTGGACAAGACAAAGTTTTAATTGTCAATATCTGACATTGATAACTTTAAAAATTATGTCTTAATATAATTTCACATAACTTGACAATATTTTAGATGGAAATCATTTTACATGATTTGAATTAAATTCACTATTATATAATGTATTTCTCCTAAGCCTTGTGCAAGTCTAATTACCCCACTCCTGGCTGGCACATGCCATAAACAAACAAGCTTCAGATTTCCACATTGAGAACACAGTTATGCTTGTCTAACACATGCTGTGTTGTAATTAGTTCTTATCTCTAACACTGAGTTCCCTGTATGCATTCTGCATATCTCAATGTACCTAATCTGTTTTATTTAACTATTCCATATATTTTCTGAAACTTGTTTTGAATAAAAATGTGTATAAATGTTGACAGAAATGTGAATATACAAACTTGTAAATTATAAATCATTTATAAAATGATTAACAAATGATCAGGATTTAGGCAATGTTAATAATATCAACATCAAATTATTCATTATTATCTGTAAAATGCTTGTTTGTAGATATTAAACTGGAACATTAACAAAATGTATCTTAAAGTTTTTATAAGGCAAATAATAAATTGTCCATTATTACGTGTAGAATGCTTGTCTATAGATAGTAACATTCAAACCTACCATAAGATATCTTAAAAGTAAGATATTGTTGGACTAAATCTACCAAAAAATCACCCCATTGGAAAACACTGGGAAATCCAAGGGTATGTTATAAGCCCTGTAAAATGCTTAATATTTGCTTGATTTTAGTAAGATAACCACCAAATTGTTCATTATTATGTCTACAATGTTTGCCTATAGATAATTTATCGGTAAACATAACATAACATATCTTAAACATAAGATCTTGAACACAAACATCCATGTTAAAAATCGCCCCATTTGAAAGCACTAAGAAAGCAAAGGCTTTTTTTAAATCTCTGTAAAATGCTTAATATTTGTTTAATTTTAATAAGACAACCACCAAATTGTTCATTATTATGTGTACAATGTTTGCCTATAGATAAATTATCGGTAAGCACAACATAACGTATCTTAAACATAAGATCTTGAACACAAACATCCATGTTAAAAACTGCCCCATTGGAAAACACACGGAAATCAAAAACTTTGTTAAAATCCGTGTAAAATGATTAATGTTTGCTTAATTTTAATAAGACAACCACCAAATTGTTCATTATTAAGTGTAGAATACTCGTCTGTCCATAATTAATCTGTACACCTAATGTAAGATATCTTAAAAGTAAAATATTGAACACCCTGCATATACAGAAAAAATCGCCCAATTGAAAAACATTGGGAAATCAAAGGCCTTGTTAAAATCCCTGTAAAATGATTAATGTTTGCTTGATTTTAATAAGTCATTTACCAAATTGTTCATCATTGTGTGTAGATTGCTTGTCTGTCCATAATTAATCTGTAAGCCTAACATAAGAACTCTTCAAAGAATGATATTGAACACCCTACACATATGGAAAAAATCGACCCATTGGAAAACACTGGGAAATCAAAGGCCTTTTTAAAATCCCTATAAAATGTTTAATATTTGCTTGATTTTAATAAGACTACCACCAAATTCTTCATTATTATGTGTACAATGTTTGTCTATAGATAATTGATCTGTAAACTCAACATATCTTAAACGTAAGATCTTGAACACCAATATCCATGGAAAATAATTGCCCTATAGGAAAACACTGGAAAATAAAAGGGTTTGTTAAAATCCCTGTAAAATGTTTGATATTTGATTTTAATCAGACAAGCACCAAATTGTTAATTATTATGTGCAAACTTCTTGTCTATCCAAAATAAATCTGGAAATCTAATAGAACATATCTTAAAAGTAAGATATTACACACAAACTTCCACAGAAAAAAGCAAACAATTAAGGAAGCCTGGAAAAATAAGGGTTTTATTGAAGTAACTTTAAAATGCTTAACATCTGCTTGATTTTAATAAGACAACCACCAAACTGCCTCTTGCTATGTGTAGAATGCTCGTCTATAGATAACTGAACTGGAAACATTATCCTTAAAAGTAAGATATTAATGGACTAAATCTACATAAAAATCACCTTTTGAAAATAACTAACAGCTCTGTTAAAAGGTCTACTTAATTCTTAATATTTGAGAGATTTTAATGAGATCACCACCCAAACTGTTCATTATAATGTGTAAAATACTTGTGTATTCATTAAAATATAATTAATCTGGAAACCTAACACAAGATATCATAAAAGCAAAATATTAAACATTAACATCCAAAAAAAATCACTGGGACATCAAAGGCTTTATTAATATCCCTGTAAAATGCTTAATGTTTACTTCATTTTAACGAGACAACCACAAAAATGTGTGCATGATTATGTGTAGAATGTACATCTATAGATAACATACCTGGACACTTTGCATAAGATACCTTGAAAGTAAGATATTGGGGGCAAATTCCACGAAAAATTCCAATTTACTTTTCTGCAGACAAGCATACATCAAGCAAATTGATGCTTGTCTTATTTAAAAATTTCTAATTATTGAAAATTGATAGGAATTTGAAAATAACCTTTGATTTCTTAATGATGTAATGCTTACATAGCCCAGGAAGAGACATAGAACTGTGTCTCGATTGTTTTCACCCATGGAGTCCGGATGGGCGGGCGACAGGAAAAATTTGTCGGGGCTGTATCTCAGAAACTGTAAGGTGTAGGAAGTTGATAATTGGTAGGGACATTGGTTAGGGGGTGCAGTTGTGCATCGTCATTGTGTTACCTTGATTTGACCTTTGACTTTGCCATAGTGACCTTGAGCTATAAAATTGTGTCCGGCCTATATCTCTGAAACCATAAGGTGTAGGAAGTTGATACTTGGTAGGGACACTGGTTAGGGGTCGTAGTTGTGCATCATCATGGTGTGACCTTAATTTGACCTTTGACTTTGCTGTAGTCACCTTGACCTATAAAATCTTGCTTGGGCTATATCTCAGAAAGCGTAAGGTGTAGGAAGTAGATACTTGGTAGAGGCATTGGTTGGGGTTTGTAGGTGTGCAACGTCATGGTATGACCTTGAGTTTGACCTTTGACCTTGCCATAATGACCTTGACCTTTAAAATTTTGTCCAGGCAATATCTCTGAAACTGTAAATTGTTGGAAGTATATAGTTGGTAGGGACATTGCTTAGGGGTTGTAGGTGTGCATCATAAGTTTTTGTTTGCTGATTAATGCGGTCATCTTGCCAGTGAATTGTTTTGTTGCAATACTTTATCTTTATATACATATTCTTTCTATATACATATTTTTTTATTGTTATTTTCTCTACTCAAACATCAATTTCACATATAACTGGCACTGCTCTGAAAGTATTCCGATCTTTTTATTGTTTCACTACTTCTATATCTCATGGTGTTGAAAACTATTTCCCCAGGCTGTTGGGTATGGGTATCTCTGGTGCTATTTTTAATCTTGTTACCAAGGGTTAGCAAGTTGTTATCATGAGATACTAAGTCATTCCCACAACTTAGTGAGTTATGGTAATGAGATGCTAAGTTATGGTAATGAGAAAATAAGTCATGGGAATGAGATACTTTCTTGTGGGAACAAGATACTTACTTGTGGGAACAAGATACTAACTTGTGGGAACAAGATACCATGTAATTACCTCAAGATAGTAAATCCTTGTGTTTTCATTCTTACCCACCCCTTTACTAACTCATTGCCACCAGTTACTTAATTGTTCTAACTACTTATTAACTCGTACCCACCACTTGCTAACTTGTTCCCACCACTTACTAAGTCATACCCACCACTTAGTAACTTATTCCCACCACTTACAAACTCATTCCCACCACTTACTAACTCATTCCCACCAATTAGTTAGTCATTCCTAACACTTACTTATTTGTTCCCACCACTTCTTAAGTCATTAGCACCACTATTAACTAGTTCCCAAAACTTGCTATCTCATTTCCACCACTTAGTAACTTGTTCCCAACACTAACCAATTTCCACCACTTACTCATTCCCAGCATTTACTTACTTGTTCTCGCCACTTTTAAGTCATGCCCACCACTTGTCATCTGTTCCCACCACTTACTAAGTTGTTCCCACCACTTACTAACTCATTCCCACCACTTACTAGCTCGCTCCCACCACTTACTAACTCATTCCCACCACTTACTAACTCGCTCCCACCACCTGTTAAGTCATTTGCATGAGTGATCAAGTTGTTACAACAAAATACAATGTCATTCTCAGAAGTTAGTAAGTCATGGTAATGAGATACTAAGTTGTGGCAATGAGATGCTAAGTTGTGGTAATGAGATACTAAGTCATGGGAATGAGATACTTATTTGTGGGAACAAGATACTAAGTGGTTACCAGAAGACATTAAAAACCATTAAAAACCAACACAGCATCTCATTACCATGACTAACCAAGTTGTAGGAATAACATAGTATCTTGTGGTAACGACTTGCTAACTTTGGAAATGACAATTGGTGGGAGTGAGTTAGTAAGTGGTGGGAATGAGTTAGCAAGTGGTTGGAATCAGTTAACAAGTGGCGGGAATGACTTAGTAAGTGGTGGGAACGACCCATTAAGTAGTGGGAATGACTTACTAAGTGGTGGGAATGACATATTTAGTGGTTGGAACAACTTTATAAGTGGTAGTAACAACTTACTAAGTTTTGATAATGACTTAGTAAGTGCTGGAACAAGTTATTAAACGGTGGGAAATGAGTTAGTAAGGAGTGGAAACGAGTTAACAAATGGTCGGAATGACCCAGGAAGTAGTGGGAATGACTTATTAAGTGGTGGGAATGACATAGTAAGTGGTTGGAATGACTTTGTAAATGGTGGAAACAAGTCAGTACGTGGTGGGAGCGAGATAGTACGTGGTGGGAACGAGATAGTAACGGTGGTAACAACGTAGTAAGTTGTGGTAATAACTTAGTAAGTGTGGGAACAATTTAGTAAGCTGTGGAATTTGCTTTCAAGGTATCTTATACAAAGGTTCCAGTTAAATTATCTATAGAGCGGCATTCTACACCCATTAATGAACAATTTGGTGGTTGTCTCACTACAATCAAGCGTATATTAAGCATTTAATAGGGATTTTAACAAAGCCTTAGATTTTTCAGTATTTTCCAATGGGGAGATTTTTTCTATGGATGTTGGTGTTCAATATCTTTATGTTATGATATTTTGTGTTAATTTTTAGGGATCAATTATTGATAGATGAGCATTCTACACATAATATTGAACAATTTGGGGGTGGACGTATTAAAATCAAGTAAATATTAAGCATTTTACAGGAATTTAAAAAAAACACTTGATTTCCCAGTGTTACTTAATTGGGCGATTTTTTCCGTGGATGTTAGTGTTCAATATCTTACTTTTTAAGATATCGTATATTAAGTTTCCAGATAAGTTATTGTTAGACGACCATTCTACACATAAAATGAATAATTTGGTGGCTGTTTTAATAAAGTCTATCAAATATTAAGCATTTTATAGGACTTTAACATAACCTTGGCTTTCTGAGTGTTTTCTAATGGGGCAATTTGCTGGGGCATAGATTTAGTCCCTCAATATCATACTTTTAACATATATTATGTTAGGTTTTCAATTTAATTATCTATGAATTAGTAAACGGGTATTCTACACATTATAGCAAACAGTTTGGTGGTTGTTTCATTAAAATCTCTCAAATTGTAAGAATTTAGCAGTTTTTTTAACAGAGCTTATTTTCAATTGTTAGGTTTTGAGTTTAATTATCTCCCAGCTGTGGCCAAACGTCTTGGTCAGGAGATTATAAAATGTCTTCTGTATGTGCGTGTGCATCTGTGCGTCACATTTTTACATAAAACCTTAATATCTCATTCATTTATAAAGATATCTTCACCAAATTTGCAGGGAATGTTTATGGCTATGAAAACCTGTCTGTGAAAAATGTTGTCCTCATTTTGAAAAACAAAATGGCTGCCATAGCTAATTGTTTGAAAATCATAAAGGTGCTCTAAATCTTGAAAAATTCCAGCTAGTTTCATCAAATTTGCACAAAAGATATATGGCTAGAAAAGCTAACCGATAGTAATTTTGCCCTAGTCCTAAAAACAAAATGGCCGCCATATTACATGTTTAATGTAAAACAGGGTTATCCTATTAAAATGACTTATATCTCGCCTATTTTAAGTCCTAGAGGTTTGCAATGCGACTCCATATTATAGGAAATCATGGGCTGGGAACCTTGTGATGTGGTCAAATTTGACCTTGGACAGCTCTTTCAATGTCAAACGAGGATATCCAAACTTTTAAGTGCTTCTAACTGGTTTATTATTGGTCTTAGAAATTTGTAGTCTAAAACCAGCTTATAGGAAATCATGAACTGGGAATCTTCTGGTGTGGTCTGATTTGACGTTAGGCCCCTCCTTCAAGGTCAAATCAGGATAGCCAAACTTAAAAGGGATCATAATTCGCTTATTATTGATCCTAGAGGTTTGGGATGGTAAACCAACCTACAGGAAATCATGGGCTGGGAATCTTTTGATGTGGTCAGATTTGACCTTGGGACCCTCCTTCAAGGTCAAACGAGTACAACAAATCTTAAAAGTGCTTATAACTCCCTTATTATTGATCCTAGATGTTTGCAATGTGAAACCAACTTGTAGGATATCATGGGATGGGAATCTTCTGATATGTTCAGATTTGACTTTGGGCCCCTCCTTCAATGACAAATGAGGATAGGAAACCTTGAAAGTGCTTATAGCTCCCTTATTATTGGCCCTAGAGATTTGCTATGTGAAACCAACTTGTAGGATAACATGGGTTGGGAATCTTCTGATGTTTTCAGATTTGACCTTTGGTGCCTCCTTCAAGGTCAAACGATGATTCACTGGCTTTGGTGAGTTGTCTTTCTGGTAGATACAGATTTGTATTGGTTCTCTGATGCGTAGATCTAGTTTACTAGTAATTTTCATTCAGCGACTTTTTCCGTGGCTTTAGTCCATAAATATCTCACTTTTAAGATATTTTATGCTAAATTTCTGGTTTAATTATCTATATACGAGCATTCCACACATAATAATGGACAATTTGGTGGTTGTAATACTAACATCTAGCAAATATTAAGCATTTTACAGTGACTTTAATAAAGTCCTTATTTCCCAGTGTTACTTATATGTGCATTTTTTCTGTGGATGTTGGTGTACAATATCTTACTTTTAAGATATCTTATGTTAGGTTTCCAGATTAATTATCTATAGACAAGCATTTTACACATAATAATGAAACATTTGGTGGTTATCATATTAAAATCAAGCAAATATTAAGCACTTTTCAGGGATTTTAACAAAGCCTTTGATTTTCCAGTATGGCGATTTTTTCTTGGATGTTGGTTTGTTTGTTTGTTTATTTGGGGTTTTACGTTGCTTTCAACACTGTACAGGTCATATCACGACGGGTAGTTGGAAGGGCAGAGGAAACCAGTACATAGAGTTCGCTAGGGTTGTGTACTGTAAACTGCCGACCAACGGCAAGCAACTACCAGCTTTCCCACTCACGGCCATGACAGGGATCGATCCCCGGCCGCAGAGGTGGGAGGCGAGAGTGTTACCACTCTGCCACCGTGGCCCCTTCTTGGATGTTGGTGTTCAATATCTAAAAAAAAAAGAAATCGTTTTATCCAAATATACAGACATCAAAGGTTATTTTAAAATGCCTGTCCAATTCTCAATAATTACATAATTTGAATGAAACAAAAATCAAGTTACTCATCAATATGAAAAGCATACTTTTATGTAGGTAATTAAACCAGAAATATGACATAAGATGTCTTAAAATTAAGATATTGAGCAGCAAATTATATAATACTGGGAAATCAAAGTATCTTTTAAAATGCCTGTCAAATGTTTATTAATAAATCAATTTCAATGAAACCAAAACCAAATTACTCATTAATGTATGCAAAGTGCTAGTTTTAGATAATTTAACTGGAAACTTAACATCAGATATCTAAAAATTAAGATCATGAATACCCATGAAAAAATTCCCCAATAAAATGCTTAATAAATGGGCGAGTTTAATGAGACAACTACCAAAATTGGTCATTATTACATGCAGAATGTTTATTTATACCTAAGTAAACTGGAACCTAAGTGTAAGTTGTCTTACAAATAAGATACTGATAAGCAACATTTACATGTACTTCAGCGTGAATGGATATTTTTAAAATAATTTTGTACCATTTTAAGTTCTTCCTAATATTCTTATCTTAATCTATATGCAATTAGAGGTCATATGGTACCTTTCTTTTGCCAAAAATATTAAACAAGATAAATTATTATGCATGTTTGTAATCTTGCAGATATGTATGAGTACACAACTACAATTTGCACATGTAGTCATTTAGTCTAAACTGTATATTTGGCATGAAAAAAGTATATGTCTTTTATTTTTTTTATTTGTGGAGGGAAGAACTTAAAACCAAGTTTAAATGATGCTTTCAAAAATCCTTTAATCGACAGTATAAATATAATTTTCATATACACTATTAATTTTTTTAATATTTTAAATTTAATTTGTGTCTACCTAAGTGAGGTTTTTACACACTGTCTACTTAAGGAAAATATACACTTCGAAATTTTGGGCTATTATTGTTGCTTTACATCATGAAAAATTGAAATACAAAATGATTTGATTAAAATTATAGCTACCAACAAACAGGACTGCATTGTAGTTGTCTTATAAAAATCTTTAAAAAATAATTTTTAAGAGGTCCAAACATTAAGTAGACACAAAAATGTCTACTTAAGAAAAATGTCTACTTAAGGTGGTGTATTTACACCGAAGTGTCTACTTAATGATGAATCCAGGAGTATATATATATATATATATATACAATATGTACATTGTTTTACAAAGACCTTTTACTTTTACTTTGGGAATTACATTGTTATATTTTCTTTCCATTCTTCTACTTTCAAAAGTATATGTAATTTAACATATTTCAGATATTATATGTTTATACATTTTTAATATATCCTAACATTCGCTTTTTTATCAATTTTACTTTATACAGCTTATTGTTATGCTGCCACAAGTCATATAGTGAAAATCAGATTATGCATAATTGTGACAATTGCATTTGACATTTCAAAGCAAATTTTTTAAATGTGCATGTATTTTATTAAGGTGCAGCTAGAACTAAACTTTTGCCTCATTTTGAATCCAAGATGGCCGCCACAAGTCATATAATGAAAATCTGATTATGCATAATTAAGATGTATGTGTCTCACATTTCAAAGTCAAATTTTTAAATGTGGATGTATCTTATTAAGATGCAGCTAGAAGTAAACTATGGCCTTTTTTGAAATCCAAGATGGCCCCACAAGCAATATAGTGGCAATCAGATTATGCATAATTATTATATTTGCATCTCATGTTTCAAAGCCAAATTTTTAATGTGAATGTATCTTACTAGGACGCATCTAGAAGTGAACTATAGCCTCATTTTGAAGTCCAAGATGTCCGCCAGGGGTGATAGTGAAAAGCAGATTGTGCATAAATTATGATGTTTGCATCTAATGTTTTAAAGCTGAATTTTGAATGTGGATGCATCTTACTAAGACACAGTTGGGATAGAACTAACACTAAATTTTGAAAACCAAGATGGCCACCACAGGTGATATAGTAAAAAATCAGATTATGCATAATTATGATGTCTTTGTGCCATATTCCTTGATCATAATTACATGCCGATGCATCTTAAGAGAAAGCTTGGAGTGAACCGTGGCCTTTTTTTAAAATCAAAGATGGCTGCCATGATGAAAAAATGGAGAAATGAGTTGATACAAATGAAAGTGTGATGTGTTCCTCTTTTGATTTTATTTATTTCATGATACATAAGTGAAAAAATGGAAAGAATATACAGTGCAAATTCTAAAATTATATGCTTTGCATCACAGATTGTTACCTCCGCCAAGGAGGTTATATTTTCGCCTGGGACCGTGTGTCTGCCCGTCAGTTTGTTTGTGAACAAGATAACTCAAAAACTTATGGATCGATTTTGATGAAATTTTCAGGGTATGTTGGAAAAGGAAGAAATGATTCAATTTTGAAAATGATCCGGATTACTATCTGGATCTTCTGGATCCATGAAATGTAATTTTTAAAGACATAACTAAAAAATTTAGGGACGCATTTTGATGACATTTTCAGGAAATGTCCAAAATGGGATGAGGAACAAGTGACTAGATTTTGGGAGTGATCTCGATTACTGACTGGATCATCTGGATCCAGGATGCCACGTGTGAACAAGATAACTAAAAAATTATGGACAGATTTTGATGAAATTTTAAGGTTATTTCTGAAAAGGTAAAAGGATGAAATGATTGAATTTTGGAAGTGATCTGCATCACAAAATGGATCTTCTGGATCCATGAAATGTATTTTTAAAGACCGATACCTAAAAAAGTTATGGATGGGTTTTGATAACATTTTCAGGAAATGGCCTAAATGGGACAAGGAACGATTGATTAGATTTTGGGAGTGATCTGGATCATCTGGATCCATACTGCCAGAACTCACAGCCATAGCATCCAAGTCATTAATATTCATGAGGTTATACAAGGACACAGATCTCCCCTGTAGTTTCCTGACAATATTTTACAAAATGGACGTTTCGACAAAGATAATGGACGTTCATCTCACACATTGGGCTGGTGATTTCTGTCAGGTATCCATTCCTCTTTCCACCTTGTTGGTGTTGGGAGTCGATGTATACCTCTTTCTGTTTTTTTTGTCCATTTCCTTAACCCTTATACTTTATATTTTTTATACATTTACTTTACATAATCTTTTACTTGGTTATTTGAAATGTAATTTAACAGTATATATTTAAAAGAATTAATATTTCTGAGATGTCCTGATTTTGAGTCTCAAGGTTTGTGCTCAGTTAGGCCTTGGCCGCTGAAATATAAAGTTCACTTTTTACTTTATTGGTTGTTTTTTTGTTTTGTCTTGCAGATTTTGATCTTTGTTGGTCCTTTTTTGATAGATCCCTTTTGTCCCCCTTCTTTGCTGTATATTCTTCTTGTCTGTTTGAGGCTTGTTCTTGGTGAGGTGTCTCATATTCTGATTTCTGTTCTTCTAAGTGTTGGTCAAAATTGTCTATTATTAAGGGGTCATATATATATATGTGCAGATTCTAAATAATAACTAAGGAGTTATGACTTTTTAACATACATACTCTTTTTCATTGGTTCTGTCGCAACAGCACCAAACTCTATTTCCTTGTTGATGTAAGTTTGTTTGATCTTGAGGTTTTTTAACTCAGGTGGATTCTCCATGTAGTTTAATCTTTCCTCATTGGTATGAAAGGAAGCAGTGGGATGGCTTGGTCTATAAAAAAGTGAAGAACAGAATTTATTGAGCAGTTGTTCATCAAATATCTGTCATTAAATACAGCTAGATGGGAAATGTAGCAATTTACTCTCTATAATCTCCATCTGGCAAAGCATACTGATCTATATAATTCTTTATTTAAGCCATCTATAACACTTTTAAGGCTGTTTTTGGAACATGCTTTCAAAAAATAAATTAAGGCCTAACATATCATTTCAAATGACTACATGAAAGAAATATTGCTAATATCAAGCCACAAACTACTTACTGCTTGTGTATTTTTAGCTTGTAGCCATGGATGGAATCCACCTGAGTTTTCAGTCTTGAATATTTCCTGGCCATAAATCTCACAAATCTAGTCATTGATCGCTCCTCTAAGGTTGATGTGCCCTCTTTGGCCACCAGGAAGGATGTGTAACCTTCATATAGGTCCTTTGTGGATGTGAACCCTTTTTCTGTCAGACATGATGAAAATTCTGCAAAGAAAGGGATTGGTGAAGCCTGACTTTTCGCATGTAGAAGAGTTCCCTTTGTTTCTTTGGAGCGTGGCATTCTGAAAATACAATAAAAACGGTAATTAGATTTTAATTGGCCAAACTCTTTTATACAGAATTTTTTTCAGTCTGCAAATTAAATATACCTTTTAATTCTTCAAAATACATATTCAACACTCAGCTGAGTTACTAAGTACTTAGTTCATAAGCTCTTTAGTGTAGTTTAGTGCTCTAAATATTAACATCACTGCAGATAGTGCCTTTCTTTTAGTAACACCATGAATAAAATTACATCAATGGTAAGTTAAACTGATGTGAGAACTCACTCTGTGAACTAAATAAGCCAATCTGAAGATAATGTTTCTTAACAGCTTTTCTTGTAAACAGTAGCTTTTAATTCATTTTTTTAATTTTTTTTTTTTGTTGTGTACACCAGCTAATCTGGGTCAGTCAAAATTTGATTGATCCACTTTTAGCTAGGGCTCACCTTTTCATTATTCATCATATATATATATATATATACAATATGTACATTGTTTTACAAAGACCTTTTACTTTTGGAATTACATTGTTATATATATATATATATATATATATACATACTCCTGGATTCATCATTAGGTAGACACTTTGGTGTAAATACACCACCTTAGGTAGACATTTTACCTAAGTAGACATTTTCGTGTCTACTTAATGTTTGGACCTCTGAAAAATTATTTTGGAGTGATTTAAATATGGCAACTGCAGTTTTGTCCTGTTCTTTGGTACCTATAATTTGAATAAAATAACTTTGTATTTCAATTTTGCATCAAGTAAAGCAACAATAACAGCCTAAAGTTTTGAAGTGTATATTTTCCTTAAGTAGACAGCTTGTAAAAACCTCACTTAGGTAGACACAAATTAAATTTAAAATATTAAAAAAGTTAATAGTGTATATGTAAATTATATTTATACTGTGGGGTAAAGGATTTTTAAAAGCATCATTTAAACTTTGTTTTAAGTTCTTCCCTCCACAAATTAAAAAAATAGAAGACATATACTTTTTTCATACCAAATATACATTTGGGTTTAAATCACTGCATGTGTACATTGTATTTTTGTATTCATATATAGCTGTAACATTATATACATGCACAATAAATTTTTTTTTTGTTTCAATATTGATCAAGAAAAGGGTACAATATTACTTATAATTGCACAGTGATTAAAATAAGCATATAATGAACAACTTAAAATTGTACACAATAATTTTAAAATATCCATTTGTACAGAATTACATCATAAATAATAGATATCTTAAATCAATTTTCTAGTTTAGTTATCTACACTCTAGCATTCTATGCATAAACTAAGCAAGTTGGTGCCGATCTCATTATAAAATTTATTAAGTAAAGAGCATTTGACAGGCATTTTAAAGTAATCTTTAATTTCAATTATTTTGAATTAATTTGGGCGATTTTTCAGTGGATATTGCTGCTTTATATCTTAACTTTAAGATATACAGGTTTCCAGTTTAGTTTTCGACAAATAAGCAAAATAATAACAAGCAATTTGGTGTTGGTCTCATCAAAATTTTCCAATTATTGAGCATTTGACAGGAATTTTAAAATAGCATTTGATTTCCCAGTATTATTTAATGTGGACGATTTTTCAGTGAGTATAGTTGCTTAATATCTTAGCTTTAAGATATCTTAAAGTTGAATTTCCAGTTTAGTTTTCTGCAGACGAACATTCTGTACATAAAAACAAGCAATTTGCTGTTTATCTTGTTAAAATATTCCAATTACTGAGCATTTGACCGGACTTTGATTCACCAGTATTTACAGAGCCCAAGAAGGGACATAGAACTGTTTTCCTATAAGTTTTTAACTCGTTACCACAAGTTAACAAGCCGTTACTACAAGATACTAAGTCATTCCCACAAGTTAGCAAGTCATTACCACAAGAAAATATATCATTCCCAGAAGTTAGTAAGTTATCATAATGAGATACTAAGTTGTTGCAATTAGTCGTGGGAATGAGATACTAACTTGCGAGATCAAGATACTTAGTGATTACCACAAGAGAGTAAATGCTTGGGTTTTCAGTCATATCCCTTACTAACTTGTTCCCACCAACTACTAACTCGTTCCCACCAATTACTAACTCATTCCTACCACTTACTAAGTCATGCTCACCACTAACTAAGTTGCTTCCACCACTTACTAACTCGTTCCCAACACTTACAAAGTTGTTCCCACAATATACTAGGTCATTCCGACCTCTTACTAACTTGTTCCCACCACTTACTAAGTCGTTCCCACTACTTACTAAGCTTTTCCCACCACTTAATAAGTCTTCCCCACCACTTAATAAATCTTCCCCACCACTTGTTAACTCATTCCCACCACTTACTAACTCATTCCGACCTCTTACTAACTCATTGCCAGCTTTTACTAACTCATTCCCACCTCTTAATAGTTAAGTCATTCCCACCATAAGTTGCTACCACAAGATATTATGTTGTTCCCTCAAGATAAGTATGGTATGACATACAAAGAAATTGCCGATAAATTGGTGTTAAAGCATGACTCAGTGACTTTTGATAATGACTTAGTATCTTGTGGTACTGACTTGCTAAATCATGGGAATGAAATATTATCTTGTGGTAACAACTTGCTAACTATTGGTAACAACTTACTATCTTGTGGGAATGACTTTCTTTCTTGTAGGAACGACTTACTATCTTGTGGGAACAACTTTCTATCTTGTGTGAACGACTTACTATCTTGTAGGAACAACTTATCTTGTGTGGAATGACTTGCTATCTCATGGTAACAAGATTTAAAAATCATAGTTCTATGTCCCTTCCTGGGCTCCGTAGTTTTCTATCATTATTTTATCTTATTAGCACAAGATAGTAA
Organism: Sabellastarte sp. h YS-2021; assembly: GCA_964017235.1. Lineage (NCBI taxonomy): Eukaryota > Metazoa > Annelida > Polychaeta > Sabellida > Sabellidae > Sabellastarte > Sabellastarte sp. h YS-2021. The sequence continues at coordinate 110,158,258 of OZ024934.1, forward strand.
CTCATTCACACTTAATAGTAAGTAAGTCATTACCACAAGATACTAAATCATTCCCACAAGTTAGTAAGTCATTACTACAAGATACTAAGTCATTCCCACAAATTAGCAAGTCATTAGCACAAGATACTAAGATGTTTCATGAGATAGCAAGTCGTTCCCATGAGTTACTAAATCAAGTTTTGATGCCAATGTTATGGAGCCCAGGAAGGGACATAGAACTGTTTCATTATCTTTTTTTATCCTGTTACCACAAGTTAATAAGTTGTTACCACAAGATACTAAGTCATTCCAATAAGTTATTAAGCCATTAATACACGATACTAAGTCACTCCCACACCTTTATAAGTTGTGGTAATGAGATACTAAGTTGTGGTAATGAGATACTAAGTTATGATAATGAGATGCTAAGTCGTGAGAATGAGATACTAACTAGTGGTAACAAGATAATAAGAGGTATCACAATTTAGTAAATCCTTTTTTTCATTCATACCCACCCCTTATTAAATCATTCCCACCACTTACTAACTCATTCCCACCACTTACTAACTGGTTCCACCACTTTCTAACTCATTCCCACGACTTATAAGGTCATTCCCACCACTTATTAACTCATTCACAACACTTATAAAGTTATTCCCACCACTTACTATCTCGTTCCCACCACTTACCAACTCGTTCCTACCACTTATTAAGTCATTCCCACCACTTAGTAACTTGTTCTCACCACTTACAAACTTGTTCCCACCACATAATAAATCGTTCCCACCGCTTACTAACTAATTCTAATGCTAAGTCGTACAAATGAGATACTATCTTGTGGTAACAAGATACTAAGTGGTTACCACAAGATAGTAAATTCTTGTTTTCATTCATACCCACCCTCATTAAGTCATTCCCACTACTTACTAGCTCATTCCCACCACTTACTAACTCGTTCCCACCACTTATTAAGTCTTTCCCACCACTTATTAACTCATTCACAACACTTATTAAGTCATTCCCACCACATGCTATCTCGTTCCCACCACTTATTAGGGGCCATGGTGGCAGAGTGGTAACACTCTCGCCTCCAACCTCTGATGCCGGGGTTTGGTTCCCGGCCCAAAATCAAGTGGGAAAGCTGGCAGTTGCTTGCCATTGATCGGCAGTTTACAGTACAGAACCTTGATCCACTGTATGTACTGGTTTCCTCTGCCCTTCCAACTACCTGTCATGATATGACCTGTACAGTGTTGAAAGTAACGTAAACCTCACCACTTATTAAGTCATTCCTACCACTTACTAACTTGTTCCCACCACTTACTATCTTGTTCCCACCACTTATTATCTTGTTCCCACCACTTAATAAATCGTTCCCACCACTTAATAACTAATTCTAATGCTACTTCATACAAATGAGATACTGACTTGTGGTAACAAGATACTAGGTGGTTACCACAAGATAGTAAATCCTTGTCTTCATTCATACCCACTCCTTATTAAATCATTCCCACTACTTACTAACTTATTCCCACCACTTACTAACTCATTCCCACCACTTATTAGGTCATTCCCAACACTTACTAACTCATTCTCACCACTTATTAAGTCATTCCCACCACAAACTAACTCATTCCCACTACTTAATATCTCTTTCCCACCACTTACTATCTCTTTCCCACCACTTACTATCTCATTCCCACCACTTGCTAACTTGTTCCTTGGGAACAACTTGTTATCTTGTGGGAACGAATTGTTAACTTGTTCAAAAGACTTGCTACATTATGGGAACCACTTGCTAACTTGTGGGAATGACTTGCTCTCTTGTGGGAATGACTTGCTATATTGTGGGAATGACTTGCTATCTTGTCGGAATGACTTGCTAATTTGTGGGAATGCATTGATATCTTGTGGGAACAACTTGATAACTTGTGGGAATCACTTGCTATCTTGCAGGAACGACTTGCTAACTTGTGGGAATGACTTTGTATCTTGTGGAAATGATTTGCAATCTCGTGGGAACAACATTTTAACTTGTGGGGACAACTTGCTATCTTGTGGAAATGACTTGCTAACTTGTGGGAATAACTTGCTAATTTGTGGGAATGACTTGCAAGCTTGTGGGAACGACTTGCTATCTTGTGGGAGCAACTTGTTAACTTGTCGGAATGACTTGCTATCTTGTGGAAATGAATTGCTATCTCATGGGAACAACTTGCTAACTTGTAGGAACAACTTACTATGTTGTTGGAACAACTTATGGGAACGACTTGTTGTCTTGTGGGAACGACTTGCTAACTTGTGGGAATGACTTACTATCTTGTGGTAGCGATTTTCTAACTTGTGGGAATGACTTAGTATCTTATGGTAATGACTTACTATCTCAGAACAAGATAAAAAAATGATAGAAAAACAGTTCTATATCCCTTCCTGGGCTCCGCACAATGTACAGGCAATTTCGTTGTATATAATTCCTAACTTACCTTGACGGAACAACATAAGAAGGTAAGTATGGTAAGAATGTTTTAACTGTTAAGAATGACTTGGCAAGTGGTGGGAACTAGTTATTAAGTGGTGGGAAAGATTTAGTAAGTGCTGAGAATAATGGGAAAACTTAGTAAGCAGTGGGAATGCCTTAGTAAGTGGTGGGGATGAGTTAGTAGGTGGTGGGAACGACTCAGTAAGTGGTGGAAGCGAGTTAGCAAGTGGTGGAAACAAGTTGATAAGTGGTGGAACGACTTAAGAAGTGGTGGGAATGAGTTAGTAAGTGGTGGGAGTGACGTAGTAATTGGTGGAATGACTTTTTAAGTAGTGGGAACAACTTAGCAAGTGGTGGGATCGAGTTACTAAGTGGTGAGAATGACTTAGTAAGTGATGGGAATGAGTTAGCAAGTGGTGGGAATTACTTAAGTAGTGAGAACAAGTAAATAAGTGGTGGGAATGAGTTAGTAAGAGGTGGAAATGAGTTAGTAAGTGATGGCAACGAGTTACTAAGTGGTGGGAACGACTTAGTAAGTGGTGGGAATGAGATAGCAAGTTGTGGGATCTAGTTAATAAATGGTGGAAACAACTGACGAAGTGGTGGGAACAAGTTAGCAAGTGGTGGACATGAGTTAATAAGTGGGGGGAACGACTTGAGAAGTGGTGAGAACAAGTAAGTAACTGGTTGCCAATGAGTTAGTAAGGGGTGGGTATGAAATAAAACACAAGGATTTATAAATTAATTATTGGTTGGGATGACTTAAGAAGTAGTGGGAACAAGTAAGTGGTGGTAATGAGTTAGTAAGTGAGTTAATGACTTACTAAGTAAATGACTTAAGAAGTGGAGGGAACGACTTAGTAAGTGGTGGGAACGAGTTGCTCAGTGGTGGGAATGACTTAGCAAGTGGTGGGAACGAGTTAGCAAGTGGTTGGAACAAGTTCATTATTGGTTTGAATGACTTAAGAAGTGGTGGGGACAAGTAAGTAAGTGGTGGTAATGAGTTAGTAAGGGGTGGGTCTGAATGAAAACACAAGGATTACTATCTTGTGGTAACCAATTTGGTATCTTGTTCCCACAAGTTAGTATCTTATTCCTACAACTCAGTAACACATTCCCATAACTTAGTATATCATTTCCACAACTTAGTATCTCATTACCACGACTTACTAAGCTGGGGAATGACTTAGTACCTTGTGGTTACAACATGCTAACTTGTGGGAATGACTTAGTATCTCATGGTAAAGACTTTCTAACTCCTGGTAACAAGATAAAAAATGATAGGAAAACAGTACTTTTTCCCTCCCTGGGCTCCGTTTCACACAATAATGAACAATTTGGTGGTTGTCTCATTAAAATAAAGCAAATATTAAGCATTTAATAGGGATTTTTAACAAAGCCTTTGATTTTCCAGTGTTTTCCAATGGGGCAATTTTTTCGTTGGATGTTGGTGTTCAATATTTTGCTTTTAAGATATCTTACGTTAGGTTTCCAGATTAATTATCTATAGACGAACATTGTACATATAATAATGAATGATTTGATGGCTGTTAAATCTATCAGATATTAAGCAGTTTACAGGGCTTATAACATTAACTGGGTTTCCCAGTGTTTTTCAATGTGGCAATTTTTCCATAGATTTAAGTCCCTCAATATCTTACTTTTAAGATATCTTTATGTTAGGTTTCTAGTTTAATTATCTATTTACCATTCTACCCATAACAATGGATAATGTGGTGCTTGTCTTATTAAAGTCAAACAAATATTAAGCATTTTACAATGACTTTAATAAAGCCCTTATTTCCCAGTGTTACTTAATTGGGAGATTTTTTTGGATATAGGGTGTTCAATATTTTACTTTTAAGATATCTTATGTGAAGTTTACAGATTAATTATGAATAGACTAGCATTCTACACATAATGATGAACTATTGGATTGTTGTCTTATGAAAATCAAGCAAATATTATGCATTTTACAGGGATTTAAAAAAACTTTTGATTTCCCAGTGTTTTCCAATGGGACGATTTTTCCCCTGGATGTTGATGTTCAATATCTTACTTTTAAGATATGTTATGTTAGGTTTACAGATTAATTATCTATGAGCAAACATTGTATACATAATAATTTGATGGTTGTTTATTAAAATCAATCAAACATTAAACATTTTACAGGGATTTTAACAAAGCCTTTGATTTCCCATTGTTTTCCAATGGGGCGAATTTTTTTGTGGATGTTTGTGTTAAATATCTTACTTTTAAGATATGTTATATTAGGTTTCCAGATTAATTATGGATAGACGAGCATTTTACACATAATAATGAACAATTTGGTGGTTGTCTGATTAAAATCAAGGAAATATTAAACAATTTAAAGGGATTTTAACAAAGCCTTTGATTTCCCAGTGTTTTCCAATGGGGCGATTTTTTCAGTGGATGTTGGTATTTAATATCTTACTTTAAAGATATGTTATGATAGGTTTCCAGATTAGTTATCTAATTGTGCATTGTACACATAATAATGAACAATTTGGTGATTGTTTTATTAAAATCAAGCATATATTTACAGGGATTTTAACAAAGGCCTTTATTTCTCAGTGTCATTTAAATTTACAATTTTTTCCGTGGATGTTGGTGTTTAAACCCTTAGCTTTAATACATTTATATTTAGTTATCACTTGATTTATCAAATAACGATTATTGTACTCATAATAATGAACAATTCGATAGTTATTTCATTAAAATCAAGCAATTTTTAAGAATTTTACAGGGATTTTAACAAAGGGTTTGATTTCTTATTGTTTCCTGATTAGGCGAATCTTTTTACATATATATAGTCCCTCAATATCTTACTTTTAAGTTAGTAAGTGGTGGAAACGAGTTAGTAAGGGATGGGTATGACTGAAAACACAATGATTTCTTGTCTTGTGGTAACCACTTAGAATCTTGGTGACCGTGGGCCCCTTCTTCAAGGTCAAACAAAGGTAGCTACACTTAAAAGTGCTTATAACTCACTTATTATTGATCCTAGAGGTTATGGATATGAAGCCAACCTATAAGAAATCATGGGCTTGGATTCTGCTGATGTCGTCATAGCAAGTTGTGGGAACTAGTTAGCAAGTGGTGAAAATGACTTAGTAAGTGGTGGGAAATATTTTTAAAGTGTTGGGAATGACTTAGTAAGTGATGGGAATGAGCTAATAAGTGGTGAACAATTTAGTAAATGGTGGAAACAAGTTAGTAAGGGGTAGGAACGAGTTAGTAAGGGATGGGTATGACTGATAACACAAGGATTTACTGTTTTGTGGTAACCACTTAGTATCTTGGTGACCTTGGGCCCCTTCTTCAAGTTCAAACGAAGGTAGCCACACTTAAAAGTGTTTATAATTCACTTATTATTGGTCCTAGAGGTTATGGATATGAAACCAACCTATAAGAAATCATGGGCTGGGATTCTTCTGACGTCGTCATATTTGACTTAGCAAGTGGTGGGGATGATTTAGCAAGTGGTGGGTCGAGTTACAAGTTGTGGGAATGACTTAGTAAGTGGTGGGAATGATCTATTAAGTGTTTGGAACAGCTTAGTAAGTGGTGCGAATGAGTTAGTAAGGGGTGGGTATCACTGAAACCACAAGGATTTACTCTCTTGTGATAAACACTTAGTATCTTGGTGACCTTGGGCCCCTTCTTCAATGTCAAACGAAGGTAGCCACCCTTAAAACTGCTTATAATTCACTTATTATTGGTCCTAGAGGTTATGGATATGAAGCCAACCTATAAGACATCATGGGCTGGTATTGTTCTGATTTGGTCATATTTGACTTAACAAGTGGTAGGCATGACTTAGCAAGTGGTGGGAATGAGTTAGGAAGTGGTGGGAATAACTTAGTAAGTGGTGGGAACAAGTTAGTAATGGATGGGTATGACTGAAAACACAAGGATTTACTCTCTTGTGATAACCACTTAGTATCTTGGTGACCTTGAGCCCCTTCTTCAAGGTCAAACAAAGGTAGCCACACTTAAAGTGATTATAATTCACTTATTATTGGTCATAGAGATAATGGATATGAAGCCAACCTATAAGACATCATGGGCTGGGATTCTTCTAATGTGGTCATATTTGACTTAGCAAGTGGTGGGAATGAGTTAGCAACTGGTGGGAATGAGGTAGTAAGTCGTGGGAATGAGTTAATAAGTGGTGAACAAGTTAGTAAGTGGTGGGAACGAGTTAGTAAGTGGTGGGAAGGAGTTAGTAAGGGATGGGTATGACTGAAAACACAAGAATTTACTCTCTTGTGATAACCACTTAGTATCTTGGTGACCTTTGGCCCCTTCTCCAAGGGCAAACGAAGGTAGCCACACTTAAAAGTGCTTATAATTAACTTATTATTGGTCCTAGAGGTTATGGATACGAAGCCAACCTATAAGAAATCATTGGCTGGGATTTTTCTGATTTGGTCATATTTGACTTAGCAAGTGGTGGGAACGAGTTAGCAAGTAGTGGCAATGACTTATTAAGTGGTGGGAATGATTTATTAAGTGTTGGGAATGACTTAGTAAGTGGTGGGAATGAGTTAGTAAGGGGTGGAAACGAGTTAGTAAGTGGCGGGAAGGGGTTAGTAAGGGATGGGTATGACTGAAAACACAAGAATTTACTCTCTTGTGATAACCACTTAGTATCTTGGTGACCTTGGGCCCCTTCTTCAAGGGCAAACAAAGTTAGCCACACTTAGAAGTGCCTATAATTCACTTATTATTGGTCCTAGAGGTTATGGATATGAAGCCAACCTATAAGAAATCATTGGCTGGGATTCTTCTGATGGGGTCATAGTTGACTAAGCAAGTGGTGAGAACGAGTTAGCAAGTGGTGGGAATGACTTCTTAAGTGGTGGGAATGATTTATTAAGTGTTGGGAACGACTTAGTAAGTGGTGGGAATTAGCTAATAAGTGGTGAACAATTTAGTAAGTGGTGGAAACAAGATAGTAAAGAGTGGGAACGAGTTAGTAAGGGATGCGTATGACTGAAAACACAAGGATTTACTGTCTTGTGGTAACCACTCAGTATCCTGTTACCCTTTGGCCCCTTCTTCAAGGTCAAACGAAGGTAGCCACACTTAAAAGTGCTTATACTTCACTTATTATTGGTCTTAGAGGTTATGGATATGAAGCCAACCTATAAGAAATCATGGGCTGGGATTATTCTGATGTCATATTTGACTGAGCAAGTGGTGGGGATGACTTTGTAATTGAGGGGAACGAGTTAGCAAGTGGTGGGAATGACTTAGTAAGTGTTGGGTATAATTTAGTAAGTGGTGGGAATGACTTAGTAAGTAGTGGGAACAAGTTACTAAGTGGTGAACAATTTAGTAAGTGGTGGGAATAATTTATTAAGTGGTTGGAACGACTTAGTAAGTGGTGGGAACAAGGTACTAAGTGGTGGGAATGAGTAACTAAGTGATGGGAATGACTTAAAAAGTGGTTGGAATAATTTAGTAAGTGGTGGGAATGACTTAGTAAGGTGTGGAAGCGAGTTACTAAGTGGTGGAAATGTCTTAGTAAGTGGTGGGAACGAGTTAATAAGTGGTGGGAATGACTTAAGAAGCGGTTGTAATGAGTTAGTAAGGGGTGGTTATGAATGAAAACACAAAGATTTACTATCTTATGGTAACCACTTAGTATATTGTTTCCACAAGTAAGTATCTTATTCCCATGACTTAGTATCTCCTATCCACAACTTAGTATCTCATTACCACAACTTACTAAGTTGTGGGAATGACCTAGCATCTTGTGTTAACAACTTGCTAACTCGTGGTAACAAGATAAATAAAATGATAACAGAACATTTCTCTGTCCCTTGCTGGACTCTTAAGTATTACTTCATTGAGAAATCAAAAGCTATTTCAAAATTCCTGTCAAATGCTCAATAATTAGAAAATTTTAACAAGATAAACACCAAGTTGCATGATGTTACATACAGAATGCTTGTCTGTAGCAAACTAAACTGGATTTTGTCAGTGGAATTTTCTCCTCAATATCTTATATCTTACTTTCAATGTATCTTATACAAAGTTTCCAGTTAAATTATCTATAAATGGGCATTCTACACAAAATAATGAATAATGTGGTGGCTTATTTCCGTGGATTTTCCAATGGGACGGTTTTTTCAATGGATGTTGGTGTATCTTACTTTTAACATATCTTATGTTAGGTTTCCAGATACATTATCTATAGACGAACATTGTACACATAATAATGAATAATTTGTTGGTTGTCTTATTAAAATCAAGCAAATATTAAGCATTTTACAGGGATTTTTACAAGCCTTTGATTCTTTAATATAACTTTATCGGATGTTTTTTCAGTGGATGTTAGTGTTCAATATGTTAATGTTAAGATATCTGATGTTAGTTTTCCAGATTAATTTTCTATAGACAAACATTGTACATGTAATAATGAATAACTTGATGGTTGCTTTAATAAAATCTATTATATATTAAGCATTTTACAGGGCTTTTAACATAAACTTCAATTTCCCAATGGGGTGATTTTTTGGGTATATTTAGTCCCTCAATATCTTAATTTTAAGATATCCTATGTTAGGTGTCCGGTGTAATTATCTATAAACGAGTATTCTACACATTATATTAAACAGTTTGGTGGTGATCTCATAAAAAGCTCTCAAATATTAAGAATTTTACAGTCTGTTTAAAAGAGCTTATAATTTACAAGTTATTTTCAATTGGGCGATTTTTTTCATGAATTTAGTACCTAAATATCTTACTTTTATGTCAGGTTACCAGTTTAATTATCTATAGACGATAATTCTACACATAATAATGGACAATTTGGTGGCTGTGTTATTAAAATTAGAAATTATATATGCTAATGTTTCAGTTTAATCATCTACAAGCAAACACTGTACACATGATAATGAGCAATTTGACATTTATTTTATTAACATTGCCTAATTATTGATCAATTGATAAGCATTTTATAAATTATTTAAAATTCACTGTAACTTTAGCTAGAAAACCCAGTTTGTATATTTACATTTTTATTCAAACCAAGTTTTAGTAAATATATGGAATGGCTATATAAAACAGAGGAGGTACATTCAGATATGCAGAATGCATACAGGAAACACAGTGTTAGAGATAAGAACTAATTACAGCACAGCATGTGTTAAACAAGCATAACTGTGTTCTCACTGTGGAAATCTGAAGGTTATTTGTTTATGGCATGTGCCAGTCAGGAGTGGGGTAATTAGACTTCCACAAGGCTTACAAGAAGTAAGATATGTAAAAGTGAATTTAATTTGAAATCATGTAAAATGATTCTTCCATCTAAAATATTGTCTAGTTACCTGAAATTATATTAAGGCATAATTGTCAAAGTTATTAATGTCAGATATTGACAATTAAAACTTTGTTTTTGTCTAATACAATATCTTAAAATGATAGCCCTGAAGAAGGCTAGTGTAATTCTGTTAGGGTGTTTGTTAGTCATTTAGAGTGTATCTACAATAGAGAACAAGATAGAGAAAACAAGTTTGTAAAATATACATACTATCTGACAAGCTGACATTTTGGCATTTCTTATATTTTGTACAAAATTTATCTGACACCAAACACAAATATTGGTTTAGATCTATAGTGTCCACTTGTTTAAAATACCTGTCAAGTGCTCAATAATTAACCAATTTTAAAATCAAGCAAACATTAAGCATTTACAGGAATTTTAACAAAGCCCTGGATTTCCCAGTCTTACTTAATTGGGTGAATTTTCTGTGGATGTTGGTGTTCAATATCTTACCTTTAAGATATCTTATGTTAAGTTTCCATATCAACTATCTATAAACAAGTATTCTACACATTATCCTAAACAATGTGGTGGTTGTCTTTTTGAAATCAAGCAAATATTAAACATTTTACAGGAATTTAAAGAAAGCCCTAGATTTCCAAGTGTTACTCAATTGGACGATTTTTTCCGTAGATGTTGGTGTTTAATATCTTACTTTTGGGTTATCAAATGTTAAGTTTCAACTTAATTCTCTATAAACAAGTTTTCTATACATAATAATGGACAATTTGGTGGCTGTTTTATTAAAATACAGCAAATATTAAGCATTTTACAGGGGTTTTAACAAAGTCCTTGATTTCCCACTGTTACTTAATTGGGCGATTTTTAAAATAGATTTAGTCCCTCAATATATTACTTGTAAGATATCATTTGTCAGGTTTCCAGTTTAATTACCTATAAACGAGTATTCTACATATAATAATGAGCAATTTGGTGGCTGTCTTATTAAAATCAAGCAAATATTAAGCATTTTACAGGGATTTTAACAAAGTCCTTGATTTCCCAGTGTTACTTAGTGTTCTACTCAGTTGGGCGATTTTCTACATAGATTTAGTTCCTCAATATCTTACTTTTAAGATATCTTATGTCAGGTTTCATATTAATTATCTTTAAAGGAGTATTCTACACATTATAATGAACAATTTGGTGGTTGTCTTATTAAAATCAAGCAAATATTAAGCCTTTTACAGGGATTTTAACAAAGCCTTTGATTTCCTAGTGTTACTTAAATGGGCGATTTTTTCTGCCGATGTGGGTGTTTAATATCTTTCTTTTACGATATCTTATGTTACGTTTCCAGATTAATAATCTATAATAGAGTATCTTAAACATTATAATGAACCATTTGGTGGTTGTCTTATTAAAATCAAGCAAATATTAAGCATTTTACTGGGGTTTTAACAAAGTCCTTGATTTCCCAGTGTTACTTAATTGGGTGATTTTTTAAATGGATTTAGTCCCTCAATATATTACTTTTAAGATATCTTATGTCAGGTTTCCAGTTTAATTATCTATAAACGAATATTCTACTTATAATAATGGGCAATTTGGTGGTTGTCTTATTCAAATCAAGCAAATATTAAGCATTTTACAGCGATTTTAATAAAGTCCTTGATTTCCCAGTGTTACTTAGTGTTCCTCTTAGTTGGGCGGTTTTTTACATAGATTTAGTCCCGCAATATCTTACTTTTACGATATCTTATGTCATATTTCCAGTTTAATTATCTATATACAAATATTCTACACATAATAATGGACAATTTGGTGGTTGCAAATATTAAGAATTTTACAGTGATTTAAGTCCTTGATTTTACAGTGTTACATAGTGTTCTACTTAGTTGGGTAATTTTTTACATAGATATTTTCCGTAGATGTTGGTGTCTAATATCTTTCTTTTAAGATATCTTATGTAACGTTTTCAGATTAATAATCTATAATCAAGTATTTTAAACATTATAATGAACAATTTGGTGGTTGTTTTATTAAAATCAAGCAAATATTAAACATTTTACAGGGATTTTAACAAAGCCCTTGATTTCCCACTGTTACTTAATTTGGCGATTTTTTTACATAGATTTAGTCCCTCAATTTCTTACTTTTAATAGATCTTATGTCAGAGTGTACTAGTAACCTTTCCCAAAAATCATTTCCCACCACTTTGGCAGTCATCTTGAATTTCGGCATGAAAAAGCGCAAAAAGTTTGTCTCTGAAACGGAGAGAGCTAGAGCAATTTCGGCAAAATTATTTACCCACAGGGTATCTGCTTATTCTACTGCGACTTTTCGCCAAAATCGGTTTCCTGCCACTTTTGTGGCCATCTTGAATTTCTGCATAAAACATGTTTATCTTGGAAACAGAGAGATAGAGCGATTTTGACAAAATTTTTGATCCCCAGGGTATGTGCAGAGTCTACTGGCGAGTTTTCGCCAAAATCGTTTACTCGCCACTTTTGGCGGCTATTTTGAGTTTCTGCATAAAATGCAAAGACGTGTTTATCTCAGAAATGGAACAAGTTAGAGTGATTTTGACAAAACTTTTGTCACACAGGGATATCTGCATAGTGTACCGGCCGAGCTAGAGCGATTTCGACGAATTTTTTGATCCACAGTGCTTCTGCAGTCTACTTAAGTCTTTTTACCAAAATCCTTTTCCCACCACTTTTGGCGGTCATCTTGAATTTCTGCGTAAAATGTGTTTATCTTGGAAACGAAGCAAGCCAGAAATTTTTCGACAAAATTTTTGACCCTCAGGGTACCTGCATATTCTATTGGCGTCTTCTCGCAAAAATCGTTTTCGCACCACTTTTGGCGGCCAGCTTGTATTTTTGCATAAAACGTGTTTATGTCGGACACAGAACGAGCTAAAGCGATTTTGATGAAATTTTTGACCCACAGGGTATCTGCTTATTCTACTGCGACTTTTCGCCGAAATCGGTTTCCTGCCACTTTTGGTGGCCATCTTGAATTTCTGCATAAAACATGTTTATCTTGGAAACAGAGAGAGAGAGAGAGTGATTTCGACAAAATTTTTGATCCCCAGGGTATGTGCAGAGTCTACTGGTGAGTTTTCGCCAAAATCGTTTACTCGCCACTTTTGGCGGCTATCTTGAATTTCTGCGTAAAATGCAAAGACGTGTTTATCTCAGAAATGGAGCAAGTTAGAGTGATTTTGACAAAACTTTTGTCACACAGGGATATCTGCATAGTGTACTGGCGAGTTTTCACTGAAATTCTTCTTCCGCCACTTTTGGCGGCCATCTTGAATTTCTTCATAAAATGTAAAAATGTGTTTATCTTGGAAATGGAGAGAGCTAGAGCGATTTTGACGAAATCTTTGATCCACAGTGCTTCTGCAGTCTACTTAAGTCTTTTTGCCAAAATCCTTTTCCCACCACTTTTGGCGGCCATCTTGAATTTCTGCGTAAAATGTGTTTATCTTGGAAACGAAGCAAGCCAGAAATTTTTCGACAAAATTTTTGACCCTCAGGGTACCTGCATATTCTATTGGCGTCTTCTCGCAAAAATCGTTTTCCCAGCACTTTTGGCGGCCATCTTGTGTTTTTGCATAAAACGTGTTTATCTCAGAAACAGAACAAGCTAAAGTGATTTCGATGAAATTTTTGACCCACAGGGTATCTGCTCAACCTAGCAGTGACTTTTCGTCAAAACCATTTTCCTGCCACTTTTGGCGGTCATCTTGAATTTCTGTGATACAATGCAGAAACTTGTTTATCTCAGAAATTGAGTGAGCTAAAGCGATTTTGACAAAAATTTTAATTTTTGAATTGCTGCGTAAATAGCAAAAACACATTTAACTCGGAAACAGAATAGAATTTTTGATCCGCAGGGTATCTGGAGAGCCTATTGGGTACTTTTCCCAAAAAGCGTTATCCCGCCACTTTTGTCTGCCAGCTTTAATTTCTGCATTAAATCTTAGGATGTAAAACCCCAACTTAAGTGGACATCTTGAATATATTTTAGGATGAAAAATCCCAACTTAAGTGGACATTTGGTGTATATCTTAGGAGGGAAAAACCCAACTTAAGTAGACATTTAGTGTATATCTTTGGAGGTAAAACCCCAACTTAAGTGGACATCTTGTATATATTTTAGGATGTAAAATCCCAACTTAAGTGGACATTTAGTGTATATCTTAGGACGTAAAACCCCAACTTTTGTAGACATTTTGTGTACACCATACATGCATTATAAATATACATAACATAAATATTTGGCATAAAACTTAGCAAGTAGTAACTTTCATGGAAATTTATTATTATTATCTAACTAAAATAAGAAAACTGTTGCCAGAATCCTAAAAAATATCCAAATTAGACCAATTTTTAGAAGTATAGATACATGTATTTAATTCTGAAAACAAAATATTTCAATTCTTTTTTTACCAAAAACCAAAAGGATTTCTATTTTCAAGTGGAATATTTATGTAGAAGTCAGAACTTTTCACTTGAAATTGAGATGGCTGTTTTCAAAGGAAGCTTAAGTTGTGTTGAACCAAACTTAATAATTCTCACTTGTGCTGCATTGAATTTGCGAAAAAATAAAGCTTAAACTACATACAGAATGCCATGTATTTTTATACAAAAAGCCATAGATTTAGAATAAATACAAAATCAATTATTTTTGGATCTTTTTATCTGATTTCCAATTCATGTTTCTACACATTAAAATGTCTACTTATGTGGCTGTTTTTACACCACTTAAGGGGACAGTCTACTTAATGATAATTTTAATCAGGTAAAACATTAAGTAGACATTTTTAGGTAGACACTGGAGTTATATATTTTATTTCAAACTAAAAGCATTGCATGGATATATATTTAAAATCCTCATTCAAAATATAAGAAATTTTTAAAATCTCACGTTATTATCATTAAAAATGAAAGATATAGGTTAGTGTCGACTTAAGCTGGGTTTTTACACACTGTCTACTTAATGATGAATAAAGTGTAATATATATATATATATATATATATATATACAATATGTACATTGTTTTACAAAGACCTTTTACTTTTACTTTGGGAATTACATTGTTATATTTTCTTTCCATTCTTCTACTTTCAAAAGTATATGTAATTTAACATATTTCAGATATTATATGTTTATACATTTTTAATATATCCTAACATTCGCTTTTTTATCAATTTTACTTTATACAGCTTATTGTTATGCTGCCACAAGTCATATAGTGAAAATCAGATTATGCATAATTGTGACAATTGCATTTGACATTTCAAAGCAAATTTTTTAAATGTGCATGTATTTTATTAAGGTGCAGCTAGAACTAAACTTTTGCCTCATTTTGAATCCAAGATGGCCGCCACAAGTCATATAATGAAAATCTGATTATGCATAATTAAGATGTATGTGTCTCACATTTCAAAGTCAAATTTTTAAATGTGGATGTATCTTATTAAGATGCAGCTAGAAGTAAACTATGGCCTTTTTTGAAATCCAAGATGGCCCCACAAGCAATATAGTGGCAATCAGATTATGCATAATTATTATATTTGCATCTCATGTTTCAAAGCCAAATTTTTAATGTGAATGTATCTTACTAGGACGCATCTAGAAGTGAACTATAGCCTCATTTTGAAGTCCAAGATGTCCGCCAGGGGTGATAGTGAAAAGCAGATTGTGCATAAATTATGATGTTTGCATCTAATGTTTTAAAGCTGAATTTTGAATGTGGATGCATCTTACTAAGACACAGTTGGGATAGAACTAACACTAAATTTTGAAAACCAAGATGGCCACCACAGGTGATATAGTAAAAAATCAGATTATGCATAATTATGATGTCTTTGTGCCATATTCCTTGATCATAATTACATGCCGATGCATCTTAAGAGAAAGCTTGGAGTGAACCGTGGCCTTTTTTTAAAATCAAAGATGGCTGCCATGATGAAAAAATGGAGAAATGAGTTGATACAAATGAAAGTGTGATGTGTTCCTCTTTTGATTTTATTTATTTCATGATACATAAGTGAAAAAATGGAAAGAATATACAGTGCAAATTCTAAAATTATATGCTTTGCATCACAGATTGTTACCTCCGCCAAGGAGGTTATATTTTCGCCTGGGACCGTGTGTCTGCCCGTCAGTTTGTTTGTGAACAAGATAACTCAAAAACTTATGGATCGATTTTGATGAAATTTTCAGGGTATGTTGGAAAAGGAAGAAATGATTCAATTTTGAAAATGATCCGGATTACTATCTGGATCTTCTGGATCCATGAAATGTAATTTTTAAAGACATAACTAAAAAATTTAGGGACGCATTTTGATGACATTTTCAGGAAATGTCCAAAATGGGATGAGGAACAAGTGATTAGATTTTGGGAGTGATCTCGATTACTGACTGGATCATCTGGATCCAGGATGCCACGTGTGAACAAGATAACTAAAAAATTATGGACAGATTTTGATGAAATTTTAAGGTTATTTCTGAAAAGGTAAAAGGATGAAATGATTGAATTTTGGAAGTGATCTGCATCACAAAATGGATCTTCTGGATCCATGAAATGTATTTTTAAAGACCGATACCTAAAAAAGTTATGGATGGGTTTTGATAACATTTTCAGGAAATGGCCTAAATGGGACAAGGAACGATTGATTAGATTTTGGGAGTGATCTGGATCATCTGGATCCATACTGCCAGAACTCACAGCCATAGCATCCAAGTCATTAATATTCATGAGGTTATACAAGGACACAGATCTCCCCTGTAGTTTCCTGACAATATTTTACAAAATGGACGTTTCGACAAAGATAATGGACGTTCATCTCACACATTGGGCTGGTGATTTCTGTCAGGTATCCATTCCTCTTTCCACCTTGTTGGTGTTGGGAGTCGATGTATACCTCTTTCTGTTTTTTTTGCCCATTTCCTTAACCCTTATACTTTATATTTTTTATACATTTACTTTACATAATCTTTTACTTGGTTATTTGAAATGTAATTTAACAGTATATATTTAAAAGAATTAATATTTCTGAGATGTCCTGATTTTGAGTCTCAAGGTTTGTGCTCAGTTAGGCCTTGGCCGCTGAAATATAAAGTTCACTTTTTACTTTATTGGTTGTTTTTTTGTTTTGTCTTGCAGATTTTGATCTTTGTTGGTCCTTTTTTGATAGATCCCTTTTGTCCCCCTTCTTTGCTGTATATTCTTCTTGTCTGTTTGAGGCTTGTTCTTGGTGAGGTGTCTCATATTCTGATTTCTGTTCTTCTAAGTGTTGGTCAAAATTGTCTATTATTAAGGGGTCATATATATATATGTGCAGATTCTAAATAATAACTAAGGAGTTATGACTTTTTAACATACATACTCTTTTTCATTGGTTCTGTCGCAACAGCACCAAACTCTATTTCCTTGTTGATGTAAGTTTGTTTGATCTTGAGGTTTTTTAACTCAGGTGGATTCTCCATGTAGTTTAATCTTTCCTCATTGGTATGAAAGGAAGCAGTGGGATGGCTTGGTCTATAAAAAAGTGAAGAACAGAATTTATTGAGCAGTTGTTCATCAAATATCTGTCATTAAATACAGCTAGATGGGAAATGTAGCAATTTACTCTCTATAATCTCCATCTGGCAAAGCATACTGATCTATATAATTCTTTATTTAAGCCATCTATAACACTTTTAAGGCTGTTTTTGGAACATGCTTTCAAAAAATAAATTAAGGCCTAACATATCATTTCAAATGACTACATGAAAGAAATATTGCTAATATCAAGCCACAAACTACTTACTGCTTGTGTATTTTTAGCTTGTAGCCATGGATGGAATCCACCTGAGTTTTCAGTCTTGAATATTTCCTGGCCATAAATCTCACAAATCTAGTCATTGATCGCTCCTCTAAGGTTGATGTGCCCTCTTTGGCCACCAGGAAGGATGTGTAACCTTCATATAGGTCCTTTGTGGATGTGAACCCTTTTTCTGTCAGACATGATGAAAATTCTGCAAAGAAAGGGATTGGTGAAGCCTGACTTTTCGCATGTAGAAGAGTTCCCTTTGTTTCTTTGGAGCGTGGCATTCTGAAAATACAATAAAAACGGTAATTAGATTTTAATTGGCCAAACTCTTTTATACAGAATTTTTTTCAGTCTGCAAATTAAATATACTTTTTAATTCTTCAAAATACATATTCAACACTCAGCTGAGTTACTAAGTACTTAGTTCATAAGCTCTTTAGTGTAGTTTAGTGCTCTAAATATTAACATCACTGCAGATAGTGCCTTTCTTTTAGTAACACCATGAATAAAATTACATCAATGGTAAGTTAAACTGATGTGAGAACTCACTCTGTGAACTAAATAAGCCAATCTGAAGATAATGTTTCTTAACAGCTTTTCTTGTAAACAGTAGCTTTTAATTCATTTTTTTAATTTTTTTTTTGTTGTGTACACCAGCTAATCTGGGTCAGTCAAAATTTGATTGATCCACTTTTAGCTAGGGCTCACCTTTTCATTATTCATCATATATATATATATATATACAATATGTACATTGTTTTACAAAGACCTTTTACTTTTGGAATTACATTGTTATATATATATATATATATATATATATATATATATATCAGTATGCTTTGAACTTTTCATGTACACAAAGTCTTATAAATGAATCATTCATGTACGGTGTACATGAACCCAGTGAAAATTGTGTACATGAAAAGTCACCTCAATTTTGCAGTGCCAAAGAAAAGGCAATTTTGTTAATTTTTTTTATTACTGGACTTATCTATCAACACTAACTTTATATCATGTACTGTTAAATTTTTTTGTATGTTTAAGGTTATTTATTAACAGCTCATATATCTTTTGCAGGAGTTTTCAGAATGGTTTTTAAAATTATCAAGAATTTTTATGGAAAATTTGGAATTTTTATTTTGTTTATTTAATTTTTTATTAAACATATACATTTTTCAACCATTAAAATTGCCTGGTTTAAAATCCACCTTCCCAGAATTCCTTGTTCCCGCCTCAGCCTCATTTTGGATTGGTGATTCAAAATGGCAGCAAGAGGGAAGATACGAGAGGTGCTTTACTCGAGTCGACTCGTACATGCCCACAATGTCTCAAACAAGTACACTGTGGGAACAACGTAATTACGGTAATGGGACATGCTAAATCCAAAGATAATTGCTGGTAGAACCCTGTACCACCCGAAAATATGTAGATAAACTGTACAAATACCCAAATTGCAACAAAAAAGTTCATCCAGTGCATTGATTTATTTGAGTTATTGTGCTTAAAATGAACCATATTGAAACATTATCATACAATATTATGTAGAAATAAATTATCTTTGGTCATAATACTACAATATGAAAATATATTTTTAATTTATAACACCTTCTATCTATTTTATTTATGAATATATGTAAAAGACATTTACATGATAGGAAATACTCATGCAAAAATTATTTTATTTCCAAAACTATCTAACATGCCAAATCAGCTACTGTATTGCTCCCCCTACTCTCTTGAACCTACAATTGGCAGACCATTTCCTTGAATACACAAAGCTTGACCACAACCGAGCTGGTCACATGACCACAAAAATCAATGAATCTCCCTCGTGAGTGCCCACGAAGTACTTAAAAAAATTAAAGCCAAAAGACTCTCATTTTGGCATGATTATGGCAGTGCATCAGGCTTCTATCCCCAGTAAACCATACTGGGCATACCTGGGAAAGGAGGCCATGTAACCCTCAAAGGTCGAAGCACTGATAAGTGGAACCATTGGTCCAAGAAACCATTACTCCTCCCTGGGTTCCCACGGTGTACAAATCGGAGTACTGAGGAGTACCCCTCAAAACGCGCCTAATTAGGACTACATTTCACTGGACACAGTACCAAAACCATCTGGAACCTACCTGGCGCACCATTTCCCTTCAGTACACGAACCTTGACCACAGCGAGATGGTCACGTGACCCCAAAAATCAATGAGTCTCCCTTGTGAGTGCCCACGATGTACTTAAAAAAATTAAAGCCAAAAGACTCTTATTTTGGCATGATTATGGCAGTACATCAGGCTTCTATCCCCTGTAACCCATACTGGGCATACCTGGGAAAGGAGGCCATGTAACCCTCAAAGGTCGAAGCACTGATAAGTGGAACCATTGGTCCAAGAAACCATTACTCCTCCCTGGGTTCCCACGGTGTACAAATCGGAGTACTGAGGAGTACCCCTCAAAACGCGCCTAATTAGGACTACATTTCACTGGACACAGTACCAAAACCATCTGGAACCTACCTGGCGCACCATTTCCCTTCAGTACACGAACCTTGACCACAGCGAGCTGGTCACGTGACCCCAAAAATCAATGAGTCTCCCTTATGAGTGCCCACGATGTACTTAAAAAAATTAAAGCCAAAAGACTCTCATTTTGGCATGATTATGGCAGTACATCAGGCTTCTATCCCCTGTAACCCATACTGGGCATACCTGGGAAAGGAGGCCATGTAACCCTCAAAGGTCGAAGCACTGATAAGTGGAACCATTGGTCCAAGAAACCATTACTCCTCCCTGGGTTCCCACGGTGTACAAATCGGAGTACTGAGGAGTACCCCTCAAAACGCGCCTAATTAGGACTACATTTCACTGGACACAGTACCAAAACCATCTGGAACCTACCTGGCGCACCATTTCCCTTCAGTACACGAACCTTGACCACAGCGAGATGGTCACGTGACCCCAAAAATCAATGAGTCTCCCTCGTGAGTGCCCACGATGTACTTAAAAAAATTAAAGCCAAAAGACTCTCATTTTGGCATGATTATGGCAGTACATCAGGCTTCTATCTCCTGCAAACCATACTGGGCATACCTTGGAAAGGTGGCCATCCAACCCTTAAAGGTCGAAGGACTGATAAGTGGAACCATTGGTCCAAGAAACCATTACTCCTCCCTGGGTTCCCACGGTGTACAAATCGGAGTACTGAGGAGTACCCCTCAAAACGCGCCTAATTAGGACTACATTTCACTGGACACAGTACCAAAACCATCTGGAACCTACCTGGCGCACCATTTCCCTTCAGTACACGAACCTTGACCACAGCGAGCTGGTCACGTGACCCCAAAAATCAATGAGTCTCCCCCATGAGTGCCCACGATGTACTTAAAAAAATTAAAGCCAAAAGACTCTCATTTTGGCATGATTATGGCAGTACATCAGGCTTCTATCCCCTGTAACCCATACTGGGCATACCTGGGAAAGGAGGCCATGTAACCCTCAAAGGTCGAAGCACTGATAAGTGGAACCATTGGTCCAAGAAACCATTACTCCTCCCTGGGTTCCCACGGTGTACAAATCGGAGTACTGAGGAGTACCCCTCAAAACGCGCCTAATTAGGACTACATTTCACTGGACACAGTACCAAAACCATCTGGAACCTACCTGGCGCACCATTTCCCTTCAGTACACGAACCTTGACCACAGCGAGCTGGTCACGTGACCCCAAAAATCAATGAGTCTCCCTTATGAGTGCCCACGATGTACTTAAAAAAATTAAAGCCAAAAGACTCTTATTTTGGCATGATTATGGCAGTACATCAGGCTTCTATCCCCTGTAACCCATACTGGGCATACCTGGGAAAGGAGGCCATGTAACCCTCAAAGGTCGAAGCACTGATAAGTGGAACCATTGGTCCAAGAAACCATTACTCCTCCCTGGGTTCCCACGGTGTACAAATCGGAGTACTGAGGAGTACCCCTCAAAACGCGCCTAATTAGGACTACATTTCACTGGACACAGTACCAAAACCATCTGGAACCTACCTGGCGCACCATTTCCCTTCAGTACACGAACCTTGACCACAGCGAGCTGGTCACGTGACCCCAAAAATCAATGAGTCTCCCTTATGAGTGCCCACGATGTACTTAAAAAAATTAAAGCCAAAAGACTCTCATTTTGGCATGATTATGGCAGTACATCAGGCTTCTATCCCCTGTAACCCATACTGGGCATACCTGGGAAAGGAGGCCATGTAATCCTCAAAGGTCGAAGCACTGATAAGTGGAACCATTGGTCCAAGAAACCATTACTCCTCCCTGGGTTCCCACGGTGTACAAATCGGAGTACTGAGGAGTACCCCTCAAAACGCGCCTAATTAGGACTACATTTCACTGGACACAGTACCAAAACCATCTGGAACCTACCTGGCGCACCATTTCCCTTCAGTACACGAACCTTGACCACAGCGAGCTGGTCACGTGACCCCAAAAATCAATGAGTCTCCCCCATGAGTGCCCACGATGTACTTAAAAAAATTAAAGCCAAAAGACTCTCATTTTGGCATGATTATGGCAGTACATCAGGCTTCTATCCCCTGTAACCCATACTGGGCATACCTGGGAAAGGAGGCCATGTAACCCTCAAAGGTCGAAGCACTGATAAGTGGAACCATTGGTCCAAGAAACCATTACTCCTCCCTGGGTTCCCACGGTGTACAAATCGGAGTACTGAGGAGTACCCCTCAAAACGCGCCTAATTAGGACTACATTTCACTGGACACAGTACCAAAACCATCTGGAACCTACCTGGCGCACCATTTCCCTTCAGTACACGAACCTTGACCACAGCGAGCTGGTCACGTGACCCCAAAAATCAATGAGTCTCCCTTATGAGTGCCCACGATGTACTTAAAAAAATTAAAGCCAAAAGACTCTTATTTTGGCATGATTATGGCAGTACATCAGGCTTCTATCCCCTGTAACCCATACTGGGCATACCTGGGAAAGGAGGCCATGTAACCCTCAAAGGTCGAAGCACTGATAAGTGGAACCATTGGTCCAAGAAACCATTACTCCTCCCTGGGTTCCCACGGTGTACAAATCGGAGTACTGAGGAGTACCCCTCAAAACGCGCCTAATTAGGACTACATTTCACTGGACACAGTACCAAAACCATCTGGAACCTACCTGGCGCACCATTTCCCTTCAGTACACGAACCTTGACCACAGCGAGCTGGTCACGTGACCCCAAAAATCAATGAGTCTCCCTTATGAGTGCCCACGATGTACTTAAAAAAATTAAAGCCAAAAGACTCTCATTTTGGCATGATTATGGCAGTACATCAGGCTTCTATCCCCTGTAACCCATACTGGGCATACCTGGGAAAGGAGGCCATGTAACCCTCAAAGGTCGAAGCACTGATAAGTGGAACCATTGGTCCAAGAAACCATTACTCCTCCCTGGGTTCCCACGGTGTACAAATCGGAGTACTGAGGAGTACCCCTCAAAACGCGCCTAATTAGGACTACATTTCACTGGACACAGTACCAAAACCATCTGGAACCTACCTGGCGCACCATTTCCCTTCAGTACACGAACCTTGACCACAGCGAGCTGGTCACGTGACCCCAAAAATCAATGAGTCTCCCTTATGAGTGCCCACGATGTACTTAAAAAAATTAAAGCCAAAAGACTCTTATTTTGGCATGATTATGGCAGTACATCAGGCTTCTATCCCCTGTAACCCATACTGGGCATACCTGGGAAAGGAGGCCATGTAACCCTCAAAGGTCGAAGCACTGATAAGTGGAACCATTGGTCCAAGAAACCATTACTCCTCCCTGGGTTCCCACGGTGTACAAATCGGAGTACTGAGGAGTACCCCTCAAAACGCGCCTAATTAGGACTACATTTCACTGGACACAGTACCAAAACCATCTGGAACCTACCTGGCGCACCATTTCCCTTCAGTACACGAACCTTGACCACAGCGAGCTGGTCACGTGACCCCAAAAATCAATGAGTCTCCCTTATGAGTGCCCACGATGTACTTAAAAAAATTAAAGCCAAAAGACTCTCATTTTGGCATGATTATGGCAGTACATCAGGCTTCTATCCCCTGTAACCCATACTGGGCATACCTGGGAAAGGAGGCCATGTAATCCTCAAAGGTCGAAGCACTGATAAGTGGAACCATTGGTCCAAGAAACCATTACTCCTCCCTGGGTTCCCACGGTGTACAAATCGGAGTACTGAGGAGTACCCCTCAAAACGTGCCTAATTAGGACTACATTTCACTGGACACAGTACCAAAACCATCTGGAACCTACCTGGCGCACCATTTCCCTTCAGTACACGAACCTTGACCACTGCGAGCTGGTCACGTGACCCCAAAAATCAATGAGTCTCCCCCGTGAGTGCCCACGATGTACTTAAAAAAATTAAAGCCAAAAGACTCTCATTTTGGCATGATTATGGCAGTACATCAGGCTTCTATCCCCTGTAACCCATACTGGGCATACCTGGGAAAGGAGGCCATGTAACCCTCAAAGGTCGAAGCACTGATAAGTGGAACCATTGGTCCAAGAAACCATTACTCCTCCCTGGGTTCCCACGGTGTACAAATCGGAGTACTGAGGAGTACCCCTCAAAACGCGCCTAATTAGGACTACATTTCACTGGACACAGTACCAAAACCATCTGGAACCTACCTGGCGCACCATTTCCCTTCAGTACACGAACCTTGACCACAGCGAGATGGTCACGTGACCCCAAAAATCAATGAGTCTCCCTCGTGAGTGCCCACGATGTACTTAAAAAAATTAAAGCCAAAAGACTCTCATTTTGGCATGATTATGGCAGTACATCAGGCTTCTATCTCCTGCAAACCATACTGGGCATACCTTGGAAAGGTGGCCATCCAACCCTTAAAGGTCGAAGGACTGATAAGTGGAACCATTGGTCCAAGAAACCATTACTCCTCCCTGGGTTCCCACGGTGTACAAATCGGAGTACTGAGGAGTACCCCTCAAAACGCGCCTAATTAGGACTACATTTCACTGGACACAGTACCAAAACCATCTGGAACCTACCTGGCGCACCATTTCCCTTCAGTACACGAACCTTGACCACAGCGAGCTGGTCACGTGACCCCAAAAATCAATGAGTCTCCCTTATGAGTGCCCACGATGTACTTAAAAAAATTAAAGCCAAAAGACTCTTATTTTGGCATGATTATGGCAGTACATCAGGCTTCTATCCCCTGTAACCCATACTGGGCATACCTGGGAAAGGAGGCCATGTAACCCTCAAAGGTCGAAGCACTGATAAGTGGAACCATTGGTCCAAGAAACCATTACTCCTCCCTGGGTTCCCACGGTGTACAAATCGGAGTACTGAGGAGTACCCCTCAAAACGCGCCTAATTAGGACTACATTTCACTGGACACAGTACCAAAACCATCTGGAACCTACCTGGCGCACCATTTCCCTTCAGTACACGAACCTTGACCACAGCGAGCTGGTCACGTGACCCCAAAAATCAATGAGTCTCCCTTATGAGTGCCCACGATGTACTTAAAAAAATTAAAGCCAAAAGACTCTTATTTTGGCATGATTATGGCAGTACATCAGGCTTCTATCCCCTGTAACCCATACTGGGCATACCTGGGAAAGGAGGCCATGTAACCCTCAAAGGTCGAAGCACTGATAAGTGGAACCATTGGTCCAAGAAACCATTACTCCTCCCTGGGTTCCCACGGTGTACAAATCGGAGTACTGAGGAGTACCCCTCAAAACGCGCCTAATTAGGACTACATTTCACTGGACACAGTACCAAAACCATCTGGAACCTACCTGGCGCACCATTTCCCTTCAGTACACGAACCTTGACCACAGCGAGCTGGTCACGTGACCCCAAAAATCAATGAGTCTCCCTTATGAGTGCCCACGATGTACTTAAAAAAATTAAAGCCAAAAGACTCTTATTTTGGCATGATTATGGCAGTACATCAGGCTTCTATCCCCTGTAACCCATACTGGGCATACCTGGGAAAGGAGGCCATGTAACCCTCAAAGGTCGAAGCACTGATAAGTGGAACCATTGGTCCAAGAAACCATTACTCCTCCCTGGGTTCCCACGGTGTACAAATCGGAGTACTGAGGAGTACCCCTCAAAACGCGCCTAATTAGGACTACATTTCACTGGACACAGTACCAAAACCATCTGGAACCTACCTGGCGCACCATTTCCCTTCAGTACACGAACCTTGACCACAGCGAGCTGGTCACGTGACCCCAAAAATCAATGAGTCTCCCTTATGAGTGCCCACGATGTACTTAAAAAAATTAAAGCCAAAAGACTCTCATTTTGGCATGATTATGGCAGTACATCAGGCTTCTATCCCCTGTAACCCATACTGGGCATACCTGGGAAAGGAGGCCATGTAATCCTCAAAGGTCGAAGCACTGATAAGTGGAACCATTGGTCCAAGAAACCATTACTCCTCCCTGGGTTCCCACGGTGTACAAATCGGAGTACTGAGGAGTACCCCTCAAAACGCGCCTAATTAGGACTACATTTCACTGGACACAGTACCAAAACCATCTGGAACCTACCTGGCGCACCATTTCCCTTCAGTACACGAACCTTGACCACAGCGAGCTGGTCACGTGACCCCAAAAATCAATGAGTCTCCCCCATGAGTGCCCACGATGTACTTAAAAAAATTAAAGCCAAAAGACTCTCATTTTGGCATGATTATGGCAGTACATCAGGCTTCTATCCCCTGTAACCCATACTGGGCATACCTGGGAAAGGAGGCCATGTAACCCTCAAAGGTCGAAGCACTGATAAGTGGAACCATTGGTCCAAGAAACCATTACTCCTCCCTGGGTTCCCACGGTGTACAAATCGGAGTACTGAGGAGTACCCCTCAAAACGCGCCTAATTAGGACTACATTTCACTGGACACAGTACCAAAACCATCTGGAACCTACCTGGCGCACCATTTCCCTTCAGTACACGAACCTTGACCACAGCGAGCTGGTCACGTGACCCCAAAAATCAATGAGTCTCCCTTATGAGTGCCCACGATGTACTTAAAAAAATTAAAGCCAAAAGACTCTTATTTTGGCATGATTATGGCAGTACATCAGGCTTCTATCCCCTGTAACCCATACTGGGCATACCTGGGAAAGGAGGCCATGTAACCCTCAAAGGTCGAAGCACTGATAAGTGGAACCATTGGTCCAAGAAACCATTACTCCTCCCTGGGTTCCCACGGTGTACAAATCGGAGTACTGAGGAGTACCCCTCAAAACGCGCCTAATTAGGACTACATTTCACTGGACACAGTACCAAAACCATCTGGAACCTACCTGGCGCACCATTTCCCTTCAGTACACGAACCTTGACCACAGCGAGCTGGTCACGTGACCCCAAAAATCAATGAGTCTCCCTTATGAGTGCCCACGATGTACTTAAAAAAATTAAAGCCAAAAGACTCTCATTTTGGCATGATTATGGCAGTACATCAGGCTTCTATCCCCTGTAACCCATACTGGGCATACCTGGGAAAGGAGGCCATGTAACCCTCAAAGGTCGAAGCACTGATAAGTGGAACCATTGGTCCAAGAAACCATTACTCCTCCCTGGGTTCCCACGGTGTACAAATCGGAGTACTGAGGAGTACCCCTCAAAACGCGCCTAATTAGGACTACATTTCACTGGACACAGTACCAAAACCATCTGGAACCTACCTGGCGCACCATTTCCCTTCAGTACACGAACCTTGACCACAGCGAGCTGGTCACGTGACCCCAAAAATCAATGAGTCTCCCTTATGAGTGCCCACGATGTACTTAAAAAAATTAAAGCCAAAAGACTCTTATTTTGGCATGATTATGGCAGTACATCAGGCTTCTATCCCCTGTAACCCATACTGGGCATACCTGGGAAAGGAGGCCATGTAACCCTCAAAGGTCGAAGCACTGATAAGTGGAACCATTGGTCCAAGAAACCATTACTCCTCCCTGGGTTCCCACGGTGTACAAATCGGAGTACTGAGGAGTACCCCTCAAAACGCGCCTAATTAGGACTACATTTCACTGGACACAGTACCAAAACCATCTGGAACCTACCTGGCGCACCATTTCCCTTCAGTACACGAACCTTGACCACAGCGAGATGGTCACGTGACCCCAAAAATGAATGAGTCTCCCTCGTGAGTGCCCACGATGTACTTAAAAAAATTAAAGCCAAAAGACTCTCATTTTGGCATGATTATGGCAGTACATCAGGCTTCTATCTCCTGCAAACCATACTGGGCATACCTTGGAAAGGTGGCCATCCAACCCTTAAAGGTCGAAGGACTGATAAGTGGAACCATTGGTCCAAGAAACCATTACTCCTCCCTGGGTTCCCACGGTGTACAAATCGGAGTACTGAGGAGTACCCCTCAAAACGCGCCTAATTAGGACTACATTTCACTGGACACAGTACCAAAACCATCTGGAACCTACCTGGCGCACCATTTCCCTTCAGTACACGAACCTTGACCACAGCGAGCTGGTCACGTGACCCCAAAAATCAATGAGTCTCCCCCATGAGTGCCCACGATGTACTTAAAAAAATTAAAGCCAAAAGACTCTCATTTTGGCATGATTATGGCAGTACATCAGGCTTCTATCCCCTGTAACCCATACTGGGCATACCTGGGAAAGGAGGCCATGTAACCCTCAAAGGTCGAAGCACTGATAAGTGGAACCATTGGTCCAAGAAACCATTACTCCTCCCTGGGTTCCCACGGTGTACAAATCGGAGTACTGAGGAGTACCCCTCAAAACGCGCCTAATTAGGACTACATTTCACTGGACACAGTACCAAAACCATCTGGAACCTACCTGGCGCACCATTTCCCTTCAGTACACGAACCTTGACCACAGCGAGCTGGTCACGTGACCCCAAAAATCAATGAGTCTCCCTTATGAGTGCCCACGATGTACTTAAAAAAATTAAAGCCAAAAGACTCTCATTTTGGCATGATTATGGCAGTACATCAGGCTTCTATCCCCTGTAACCCATACTGGGCATACCTGGGAAAGGAGGCCATGTAATCCTCAAAGGTCGAAGCACTGATAAGTGGAACCATTGGTCCAAGAAACCATTACTCCTCCCTGGGTTCCCACGGTGTACAAATCGGAGTACTGAGGAGTACCCCTCAAAACGCGCCTAATTAGGACTACATTTCACTGGACACAGTACCAAAACCATCTGGAACCTACCTGGCGCACCATTTCCCTTCAGTACACGAACCTTGACCACAGCGAGCTGGTCACGTGACCCCAAAAATCAATGAGTCTCCCCCATGAGTGCCCACGATGTACTTAAAAAAATTAAAGCCAAAAGACTCTCATTTTGGCATGATTATGGCAGTACATCAGGCTTCTATCCCCTGTAACCCATACTGGGCATACCTGGGAAAGGAGGCCATGTAACCCTCAAAGGTCGAAGCACTGATAAGTGGAACCATTGGTCCAAGAAACCATTACTCCTCCCTGGGTTCCCACGGTGTACAAATCGGAGTACTGAGGAGTACCCCTCAAAACGCGCCTAATTAGGACTACATTTCACTGGACACAGTACCAAAACCATCTGGAACCTACCTGGCGCACCATTTCCCTTCAGTACACGAACCTTGACCACAGCGAGCTGGTCACGTGACCCCAAAAATCAATGAGTCTCCCTTATGAGTGCCCACGATGTACTTAAAAAAATTAAAGCCAAAAGACTCTTATTTTGGCATGATTATGGCAGTACATCAGGCTTCTATCCCCTGTAACCCATACTGGGCATACCTGGGAAAGGAGGCCATGTAACCCTCAAAGGTCGAAGCACTGATAAGTGGAACCATTGGTCCAAGAAACCATTACTCCTCCCTGGGTTCCCACGGTGTACAAATCGGAGTACTGAGGAGTACCCCTCAAAACGCGCCTAATTAGGACTACATTTCACTGGACACAGTACCAAAACCATCTGGAACCTACCTGGCGCACCATTTCCCTTCAGTACACGAACCTTGACCACAGCGAGCTGGTCACGTGACCCCAAAAATCAATGAGTCTCCCTTATGAGTGCCCACGATGTACTTAAAAAAATTAAAGCCAAAAGACTCTCATTTTGGCATGATTATGGCAGTACATCAGGCTTCTATCCCCTGTAACCCATACTGGGCATACCTGGGAAAGGAGGCCATGTAACCCTCAAAGGTCGAAGCACTGATAAGTGGAACCATTGGTCCAAGAAACCATTACTCCTCCCTGGGTTCCCACGGTGTACAAATCGGAGTACTGAGGAGTACCCCTCAAAACGCGCCTAATTAGGACTACATTTCACTGGACACAGTACCAAAACCATCTGGAACCTACCTGGCGCACCATTTCCCTTCAGTACACGAACCTTGACCACAGCGAGCTGGTCACGTGACCCCAAAAATCAATGAGTCTCCCTTATGAGTGCCCACGATGTACTTAAAAAAATTAAAGCCAAAAGACTCTTATTTTGGCATGATTATGGCAGTACATCAGGCTTCTATCCCCTGTAACCCATACTGGGCATACCTGGGAAAGGAGGCCATGTAACCCTCAAAGGTCGAAGCACTGATAAGTGGAACCATTGGTCCAAGAAACCATTACTCCTCCCTGGGTTCCCACGGTGTACAAATCGGAGTACTGAGGAGTACCCCTCAAAACGCGCCTAATTAGGACTACATTTCACTGGACACAGTACCAAAACCATCTGGAACCTACCTGGCGCACCATTTCCCTTCAGTACACGAACCTTGACCACAGCGAGATGGTCACGTGACCCCAAAAATGAATGAGTCTCCCTCGTGAGTGCCCACGATGTACTTAAAAAAATTAAAGCCAAAAGACTCTCATTTTGGCATGATTATGGCAGTACATCAGGCTTCTATCTCCTGCAAACCATACTGGGCATACCTTGGAAAGGTGGCCATCCAACCCTTAAAGGTCGAAGGACTGATAAGTGGAACCATTGGTCCAAGAAACCATTACTCCTCCCTGGGTTCCCACGGTGTACAAATCGGAGTACTGAGGAGTACCCCTCAAAACGCGCCTAATTAGGACTACATTTCACTGGACACAGTACCAAAACCATCTGGAACCTACCTGGCGCACCATTTCCCTTCAGTACACGAACCTTGACCACAGCGAGCTGGTCACGTGACCCCAAAAATCAATGAGTCTCCCCCATGAGTGCCCACGATGTACTTAAAAAAATTAAAGCCAAAAGACTCTCATTTTGGCATGATTATGGCAGTACATCAGGCTTCTATCCCCTGTAACCCATACTGGGCATACCTGGGAAAGGAGGCCATGTAACCCTCAAAGGTCGAAGCACTGATAAGTGGAACCATTGGTCCAAGAAACCATTACTCCTCCCTGGGTTCCCACGGTGTACAAATCGGAGTACTGAGGAGTACCCCTCAAAACGCGCCTAATTAGGACTACATTTCACTGGACACAGTACCAAAACCATCTGGAACCTACCTGGCGCACCATTTCCCTTCAGTACACGAACCTTGACCACAGCGAGCTGGTCACGTGACCCCAAAAATCAATGAGTCTCCCTTATGAGTGCCCACGATGTACTTAAAAAAATTAAAGCCAAAAGACTCTTATTTTGGCATGATTATGGCAGTACATCAGGCTTCTATCCCCTGTAACCCATACTGGGCATACCTGGGAAAGGAGGCCATGTAACCCTCAAAGGTCGAAGCACTGATAAGTGGAACCATTGGTCCAAGAAACCATTACTCCTCCCTGGGTTCCCACGGTGTACAAATCGGAGTACTGAGGAGTACCCCTCAAAACGCGCCTAATTAGGACTACATTTCACTGGACACAGTACCAAAACCATCTGGAACCTACCTGGCGCACCATTTCCCTTCAGTACACGAACCTTGACCACAGCGAGCTGGTCACGTGACCCCAAAAATCAATGAGTCTCCCTTATGAGTGCCCACGATGTACTTAAAAAAATTAAAGCCAAAAGACTCTCATTTTGGCATGATTATGGCAGTACATCAGGCTTCTATCCCCTGTAACCCATACTGGGCATACCTGGGAAAGGAGGCCATGTAACCCTCAAAGGTCGAAGCACTGATAAGTGGAACCATTGGTCCAAGAAACCATTACTCCTCCCTGGGTTCCCACGGTGTACAAATCGGAGTACTGAGGAGTACCCCTCAAAACGCGCCTAATTAGGACTACATTTCACTGGACACAGTACCAAAACCATCTGGAACCTACCTGGCGCACCATTTCCCTTCAGTACACGAACCTTGACCACAGCGAGCTGGTCACGTGACCCCAAAAATCAATGAGTCTCCCTTATGAGTGCCCACGATGTACTTAAAAAAATTAAAGCCAAAAGACTCTTATTTTGGCATGATTATGGCAGTACATCAGGCTTCTATCCCCTGTAACCCATACTGGGCATACCTGGGAAAGGAGGCCATGTAACCCTCAAAGGTCGAAGCACTGATAAGTGGAACCATTGGTCCAAGAAACCATTACTCCTCCCTGGGTTCCCACGGTGTACAAATCGGAGTACTGAGGAGTACCCCTCAAAACGCGCCTAATTAGGACTACATTTCACTGGACACAGTACCAAAACCATCTGGAACCTACCTGGCGCACCATTTCCCTTCAGTACACGAACCTTGACCACAGCGAGCTGGTCACGTGACCCCAAAAATCAATGAGTCTCCCTTATGAGTGCCCACGATGTACTTAAAAAAATTAAAGCCAAAAGACTCTCATTTTGGCATGATTATGGCAGTACATCAGGCTTCTATCCCCTGTAACCCATACTGGGCATACCTGGGAAAGGAGGCCATGTAACCCTCAAAGGTCGAAGCACTGATAAGTGGAACCATTGGTCCAAGAAACCATTACTCCTCCCTGGGTTCCCACGGTGTACAAATCGGAGTACTGAGGAGTACCCCTCAAAACGCGCCTAATTAGGACTACATTTCACTGGACACAGTACCAAAACCATCTGGAACCTACCTGGCGCACCATTTCCCTTCAGTACACGAACCTTGACCACAGCGAGCTGGTCACGTGACCCCAAAAATCAATGAGTCTCCCCCATGAGTGCCCACGATGTACTTAAAAAAATTAAAGCCAAAAGACTCTCATTTTGGCATGATTATGGCAGTACATCAGGCTTCTATCCCCTGTAACCCATACTGGGCATACCTGGGAAAGGAGGCCATGTAACCCTCAAAGGTCGAAGCACTGATAAGTGGAACCATTGGTCCAAGAAACCATTACTCCTCCCTGGGTTCCCACGGTGTACAAATCGGAGTACTGAGGAGTACCCCTCAAAACGCGCCTAATTAGGACTACATTTCACTGGACACAGTACCAAAACCATCTGGAACCTACCTGGCGCACCATTTCCCTTCAGTACACGAACCTTGACCACAGCGAGCTGGTCACGTGACCCCAAAAATCAATGAGTCTCCCTTATGAGTGCCCACGATGTACTTAAAAAAATTAAAGCCAAAAGACTCTCATTTTGGCATGATTATGGCAGTACATCAGGCTTCTATCCCCTGTAACCCATACTGGGCATACCTGGGAAAGGAGGCCATGTAATCCTCAAAGGTCGAAGCACTGATAAGTGGAACCATTGGTCCAAGAAACCATTACTCCTCCCTGGGTTCCCACGGTGTACAAATCGGAGTACTGAGGAGTACCCCTCAAAACGCGCCTAATTAGGACTACATTTCACTGGACACAGTACCAAAACCATCTGGAACCTACCTGGCGCACCATTTCCCTTCAGTACACGAACCTTGACCACAGCGAGCTGGTCACGTGACCCCAAAAATCAATGAGTCTCCCCCATGAGTGCCCACGATGTACTTAAAAAAATTAAAGCCAAAAGACTCTCATTTTGGCATGATTATGGCAGTACATCAGGCTTCTATCCCCTGTAACCCATACTGGGCATACCTGGGAAAGGAGGCCATGTAACCCTCAAAGGTCGAAGCACTGATAAGTGGAACCATTGGTCCAAGAAACCATTACTCCTCCCTGGGTTCCCACGGTGTACAAATCGGAGTACTGAGGAGTACCCCTCAAAACGCGCCTAATTAGGACTACATTTCACTGGACACAGTACCAAAACCATCTGGAACCTACCTGGCGCACCATTTCCCTTCAGTACACGAACCTTGACCACAGCGAGCTGGTCACGTGACCCCAAAAATCAATGAGTCTCCCTTATGAGTGCCCACGATGTACTTAAAAAAATTAAAGCCAAAAGACTCTTATTTTGGCATGATTATGGCAGTACATCAGGCTTCTATCCCCTGTAACCCATACTGGGCATACCTGGGAAAGGAGGCCATGTAACCCTCAAAGGTCGAAGCACTGATAAGTGGAACCATTGGTCCAAGAAACCATTACTCCTCCCTGGGTTCCCACGGTGTACAAATCGGAGTACTGAGGAGTACCCCTCAAAACGCGCCTAATTAGGACTACATTTCACTGGACACAGTACCAAAACCATCTGGAACCTACCTGGCGCACCATTTCCCTTCAGTACACGAACCTTGACCACAGCGAGCTGGTCACGTGACCCCAAAAATCAATGAGTCTCCCTTATGAGTGCCCACGATGTACTTAAAAAAATTAAAGCCAAAAGACTCTCATTTTGGCATGATTATGGCAGTACATCAGGCTTCTATCCCCTGTAACCCATACTGGGCATACCTGGGAAAGGAGGCCATGTAACCCTCAAAGGTCGAAGCACTGATAAGTGGAACCATTGGTCCAAGAAACCATTACTCCTCCCTGGGTTCCCACGGTGTACAAATCGGAGTACTGAGGAGTACCCCTCAAAACGCGCCTAATTAGGACTACATTTCACTGGACACAGTACCAAAACCATCTGGAACCTACCTGGCGCACCATTTCCCTTCAGTACACGAACCTTGACCACAGCGAGCTGGTCACGTGACCCCAAAAATCAATGAGTCTCCCTTATGAGTGCCCACGATGTACTTAAAAAAATTAAAGCCAAAAGACTCTTATTTTGGCATGATTATGGCAGTACATCAGGCTTCTATCCCCTGTAACCCATACTGGGCATACCTGGGAAAGGAGGCCATGTAACCCTCAAAGGTCGAAGCACTGATAAGTGGAACCATTGGTCCAAGAAACCATTACTCCTCCCTGGGTTCCCACGGTGTACAAATCGGAGTACTGAGGAGTACCCCTCAAAACGCGCCTAATTAGGACTACATTTCACTGGACACAGTACCAAAACCATCTGGAACCTACCTGGCGCACCATTTCCCTTCAGTACACGAACCTTGACCACAGCGAGATGGTCACGTGACCCCAAAAATGAATGAGTCTCCCTCGTGAGTGCCCACGATGTACTTAAAAAAATTAAAGCCAAAAGACTCTCATTTTGGCATGATTATGGCAGTACATCAGGCTTCTATCTCCTGCAAACCATACTGGGCATACCTTGGAAAGGTGGCCATCCAACCCTTAAAGGTCGAAGGACTGATAAGTGGAACCATTGGTCCAAGAAACCATTACTCCTCCCTGGGTTCCCACGGTGTACAAATCGGAGTACTGAGGAGTACCCCTCAAAACGCGCCTAATTAGGACTACATTTCACTGGACACAGTACCAAAACCATCTGGAACCTACCTGGCGCACCATTTCCCTTCAGTACACGAACCTTGACCACAGCGAGCTGGTCACGTGACCCCAAAAATCAATGAGTCTCCCCCATGAGTGCCCACGATGTACTTAAAAAAATTAAAGCCAAAAGACTCTCATTTTGGCATGATTATGGCAGTACATCAGGCTTCTATCCCCTGTAACCCATACTGGGCATACCTGGGAAAGGAGGCCATGTAACCCTCAAAGGTCGAAGCACTGATAAGTGGAACCATTGGTCCAAGAAACCATTACTCCTCCCTGGGTTCCCACGGTGTACAAATCGGA
This sequence comes from Sabellastarte sp. h YS-2021, assembly GCA_964017235.1. Classification (NCBI taxonomy): domain Eukaryota; kingdom Metazoa; phylum Annelida; class Polychaeta; order Sabellida; family Sabellidae; genus Sabellastarte; species Sabellastarte sp. h YS-2021. The sequence continues at coordinate 110,193,898 of OZ024934.1, forward strand.
GTACTGAGGAGTACCCCTCAAAACGCGCCTAATTAGGACTACATTTCACTGGACACAGTACCAAAACCATCTGGAACCTACCTGGCGCACCATTTCCCTTCAGTACACGAACCTTGACCACAGCGAGCTGGTCACGTGACCCCAAAAATCAATGAGTCTCCCTTATGAGTGCCCACGATGTACTTAAAAAAATTAAAGCCAAAAGACTCTTATTTTGGCATGATTATGGCAGTACATCAGGCTTCTATCCCCTGTAACCCATACTGGGCATACCTGGGAAAGGAGGCCATGTAACCCTCAAAGGTCGAAGCACTGATAAGTGGAACCATTGGTCCAAGAAACCATTACTCCTCCCTGGGTTCCCACGGTGTACAAATCGGAGTACTGAGGAGTACCCCTCAAAACGCGCCTAATTAGGACTACATTTCACTGGACACAGTACCAAAACCATCTGGAACCTACCTGGCGCACCATTTCCCTTCAGTACACGAACCTTGACCACAGCGAGCTGGTCACGTGACCCCAAAAATCAATGAGTCTCCCTTATGAGTGCCCACGATGTACTTAAAAAAATTAAAGCCAAAAGACTCTCATTTTGGCATGATTATGGCAGTACATCAGGCTTCTATCCCCTGTAACCCATACTGGGCATACCTGGGAAAGGAGGCCATGTAACCCTCAAAGGTCGAAGCACTGATAAGTGGAACCATTGGTCCAAGAAACCATTACTCCTCCCTGGGTTCCCACGGTGTACAAATCGGAGTACTGAGGAGTACCCCTCAAAACGCGCCTAATTAGGACTACATTTCACTGGACACAGTACCAAAACCATCTGGAACCTACCTGGCGCACCATTTCCCTTCAGTACACGAACCTTGACCACAGCGAGCTGGTCACGTGACCCCAAAAATCAATGAGTCTCCCTTATGAGTGCCCACGATGTACTTAAAAAAATTAAAGCCAAAAGACTCTTATTTTGGCATGATTATGGCAGTACATCAGGCTTCTATCCCCTGTAACCCATACTGGGCATACCTGGGAAAGGAGGCCATGTAACCCTCAAAGGTCGAAGCACTGATAAGTGGAACCATTGGTCCAAGAAACCATTACTCCTCCCTGGGTTCCCACGGTGTACAAATCGGAGTACTGAGGAGTACCCCTCAAAACGCGCCTAATTAGGACTACATTTCACTGGACACAGTACCAAAACCATCTGGAACCTACCTGGCGCACCATTTCCCTTCAGTACACGAACCTTGACCACAGCGAGCTGGTCACGTGACCCCAAAAATCAATGAGTCTCCCTTATGAGTGCCCACGATGTACTTAAAAAAATTAAAGCCAAAAGACTCTCATTTTGGCATGATTATGGCAGTACATCAGGCTTCTATCCCCTGTAACCCATACTGGGCATACCTGGGAAAGGAGGCCATGTAACCCTCAAAGGTCGAAGCACTGATAAGTGGAACCATTGGTCCAAGAAACCATTACTCCTCCCTGGGTTCCCACGGTGTACAAATCGGAGTACTGAGGAGTACCCCTCAAAACGCGCCTAATTAGGACTACATTTCACTGGACACAGTACCAAAACCATTCTGGAACCTACCTCCCTTCAGTACATGAAAATTAATTCAATCAGGATGTTATAAATCTGGCTGATTTTTAAATACGAAAATAATTCTCTGTAACCAATGAATAACTTTTCATTATTAGAAGGAGAAATCTATTGTTCCTTCTGTATTGATTTCAATCTTGTCTGTAATTTTTTCTACATGGTAAATTTCCTTCATTATATGTTGAAGTCTGCCGTGTTGCTTGATTCGTTGTGCAACGCGGATGTCAGTCATGCTCCTGAGCCAGAAGTTGTTAATGGTATTTCTTCTGCACTGGAATGTTTGCTTAACAAGTTTTTATGACCAGTTTGATGTTCTTACATAAGACTTGCATCAGGATTGCATCATTTCTGGGATTTTGGGCCCCCCTTGCTCAGTCTCACCAGCCGGGTTGGTTTATCCATTTGGTCTTAACTTGGCTTCTAGGATTTGTGTCACTTTAAATTTGACTTTGAAGAAGAAACATGAAAATTCTCCATCCCCTCCTCACTTGACTTCGACCTGCTTTATAGCAGGTCAGGAGGGGGGGGTGTCACAGAGGGTTGCTTATATTTGTCTGTATGCAAAGGTAACATTTCTTACAACTCTTGAAAATCCAAGTAAGTGCATATTTTAGCTTCTTATCAGTAAATTATATTTATCTGGCAATCCTGTTGGGTCCTTGGGTTAAAAGCTCCCCGGGATCTCCCTAGTCCAAAATTCAAATTTTGTCTTTTAAATTACATTGCTGGGCCCTGGCTGCATTAGCTTGTCCTGATGGCCTCTTCTGCTGCTATTCAGGGGCAAATGTATGATAAACTCTAATGACTAAGTGTGTAATATCACATGTAGTTTACTTGTTTTAGCATTGCAGTTGTATCTTACTCATACCATGATAAGTGCATTTTTCGGTTTTTGACTTGTATATAACTTTAGTAGTCTCATTTATTTACAGTGGTTATGTATTCGCATTATTATCATGTATTAATAAACAGTACCCACAGCTGTTGTTTCTCTGACTTGGGGGTTGGGGGAGGTAGGGCCTGACCTAGTAAAGGGAAGAAAGATAAACAGCAACTAGAACAATTTTTTTTGGATATAAAGAATCTCTTGTACATACACATTATACTTTCTAGCATATAACCACCTTAAATTCAGTTAAGCTTAACAATTTATAATTGAATCTAGGATTACCTTTCTGACACATGTTACTGATGCTATTTCATTATGGTAATAAACAGTAAAGTTTGACTTTCATTGTAATTTCGGGCCGACTTTTACAAGCAATGGAGTCCACATTAGGTCTAGGTTAACTTGACTGGTGGCTTTAATCTACATTTATTTAGAAAAGGATGCCCTACAGATTGACTTAGGTGACCTGAACTAACTGAGTAATAGCTGAGTTGAGCCTTCAAGTCTTGAGCAATATTATAAATATTTAAAAAACATTCACAACGAAGCTTTTTAAGCTTCAACACTTTTGAAAATGTTTCAAAAATGTTTTCAGTCATGGTTTATTTTCTTGGGTTATTGTGTATACATTTGAAAATGTTTTGAGCCAAAAACTGTTGTGGAAAGAACAATAAAAAAACTTTTAATATTACAATGTACCATAAGGCTCCATAAAGATTCACTAAGCCCAAAATAGGGTTATAAAACATTTTATAAATATTTAAACCTTTTAAAGCATTTGCATATGTTAACTGCATGGGTAGTTTTATCCAAAAGGAGTGACCTGCGAGTACATCTTTTAGACTCTGCATATGGTTTCCTATTCCCTCTAAATGCTGTTTAAGCCTCCAGAAGGAGAATTCTAGATTCCTTGCATATGATTTCCTGTTACATCTCAATGCACTGAAAACATGTAAATGCAATAATAAAACATATATAAGCTCAAAACTCAGTTATGGGATTTTATTATCCCAATTTCAACCACAGGGAGCAGGTGGTAAATCTGTGCAGTTTTAAGACTCTCTGCATTTCCTTTCACCCATCAGTGAAAGTAAAGCAGGTAGAAAATATAATAGACAAGACTGATATATATACAAGTGGCAGATTATTTTTTTCCTTATAATAAAGATAGGGCATTCATTGGTTACAGAGAATTTTTTTCATATTTAAAAATCAGCCATATTTATAACATCCTGACTAAATAAATTTTCATGTACTGAAGGGAGGTAGGTTCCAGATGGTTTTGGTACTGTGTCCAGTGAAATGTAGTCCTAATTAGGCGCGTTTTGAGGGGTACTCCTCAGTACTCCGATTTGTACACCGTGGGAACCCAGGGAGGAGTAATGGTTTCTTGGACCAATGGTTCCACTTATCAGTGCTTCGACCTTTGAGGGTTACATGGCCTCCTTTCCCAGGTATGCCCAGTATGGGTTACAGGGGATAGAAGCCTGATGTACTGCCATAATCATGCCAAAATGAGAGTCTTTTGGCTTTAATTTTTTAAGTACATCGTGGGCACTCATGGGGGAGACTCATTGATTTTTGGGGTCACGTGACCAGCTCGCTGTGGTCAAGGTTCGTGTACTGAAGGGAAATGGTGCGCCAGGTAGGTTCCAGATGGTTTTGGTACTGTGTCCAGTGAAATGTAGTCCTAATTAGGCGCGTTTTGAGGGGTACTCCTCAGTACTCCGATTTGTACACCGTGGGAACCCAGGGAGGAGTAATGGTTTCTTGGACCAATGGTTCCACTTATCAGTGCTTCGACCTTTGAGGGTTACATGGCCTCCTTTCCCAGGTATGCCCAGTATGGGTTACAGGGGATAGAAGCCTGATGTACTGCCATAATCATGCCAAAATGAGAGTCTTTTGGCTTTAATTTTTTAAGTACATCGTGGGCACTCATGGGGGAGACTCATTGATTTTTGGGGTCACGTGACCAGCTCGCTGTGGTCAAGGTTCGTGTACTGAAGGGAAATGGTGCGCCAGGTAGGTTCCAGATGGTTTTGGTACTGTCTCCAGTGAAATGTAGTCCTAATTAGGCGCGTTTTGAGGGGTACTCCTCAGTACTCCGATTTGTACACCGTGGGAACCCAGGGAGGAGTAATGGTTTCTTGGACCAATGGTTCCACTTATCAGTGCTTCGACCTTTGAGGGTTACATGGCCTCCTTTCCCAGGTATGCCCAGTATGGGTTACAGGGGATAGAAGCCTGATGTACTGCCATAATCATGCCAAAATGAGAGTCTTTTGGCTTTAATTTTTTAAGTACATCGTGGGCACTCATGGGGGAGACTCATTGATTTTTGGGGTCACGTGACCAGCTCGCTGTGGTCAAGGTTCGTGTACTGAAGGGAAATGGTGCGCCAGGTAGGTTCCAGATGGTTTTGGTACTGTGTCCAGTGAAATGTAGTCCTAATTAGGCGCGTTTTGAGGGGTACTCCTCAGTACTCCGATTTGTACACCGTGGGAACCCAGGGAGGAGTAATGGTTTCTTGGACCAATGGTTCCACTTATCAGTGCTTCGACCTTTGAGGGTTACATGGCCTCCTTTCCCAGGTATGCCCAGTATGGGTTACAGGGGATAGAAGCCTGATGTACTGCCATAATCATGCCAAAATGAGAGTCTTTTGGCTTTAATTTTTTAAGTACATCGTGGGCACTCATGGGGGAGACTCATTGATTTTTGGGGTCACGTGACCAGCTCGCTGTGGTCAAGGTTCGTGTACTGAAGGGAAATGGTGCGCCAGGTAGGTTCCAGATGGTTTTGGTACTGTCTCCAGTGAAATGTAGTCCTAATTAGGCGCGTTTTGAGGGGTACTCCTCAGTACTCCGATTTGTACACCGTGGGAACCCAGGGAGGAGTAATGGTTTCTTGGACCAATGGTTCCACTTATCAGTGCTTCGACCTTTGAGGGTTACATGGCCTCCTTTCCCAGGTATGCCCAGTATGGGTTACAGGGGATAGAAGCCTGATGTACTGCCATAATCATGCCAAAATGAGAGTCTTTTGGCTTTAATTTTTTAAGTACATCGTGGGCACTCATGGGGGAGACTCATTGATTTTTGGGGTCACGTGACCAGCTCGCTGTGGTCAAGGTTCGTGTACTGAAGGGAAATGGTGCGCCAGGTAGGTTCCAGATGGTTTTGGTACTGTCTCCAGTGAAATGTAGTCCTAATTAGGCGCGTTTTGAGGGGTACTCCTCAGTACTCCGATTTGTACACCGTGGGAACCCAGGGAGGAGTAATGGTTTCTTGGACCAATGGTTCCACTTATCAGTGCTTCGACCTTTGAGGGTTACATGGCCTCCTTTCCCAGGTATGCCCAGTATGGGTTACAGGGGATAGAAGCCTGATGTACTGCCATAATCATGCCAAAATGAGAGTCTTTTGGCTTTAATTTTTTAAGTACATCGTGGGCACTCATGGGGGAGACTCATTGATTTTTGGGGTCACGTGACCAGCTCGCTGTGGTCAAGGTTCGTGTACTGAAGGGAAATGGTGCGCCAGGTAGGTTCCAGATGGTTTTGGTACTGTGTCCAGTGAAATGTAGTCCTAATTAGGCGCGTTTTGAGGGGTACTCCTCAGTACTCCGATTTGTACACCGTGGGAACCCAGGGAGGAGTAATGGTTTCTTGGACCAATGGTTCCACTTATCAGTGCTTCGACCTTTGAGGGTTACATGGCCTCCTTTCCCAGGTATGCCCAGTATGGGTTACAGGGGATAGAAGCCTGATGTACTGCCATAATCATGCCAAAATGAGAGTCTTTTGGCTTTAATTTTTTAAGTACATCGTGGGCACTCATGGGGGAGACTCATTGATTTTTGGGGTCACGTGACCAGCTCGCTGTGGTCAAGGTTCGTGTACTGAAGGGAAATGGTGCGCCAGGTAGGTTCCAGATGGTTTTGGTACTGTCTCCAGTGAAATGTAGTCCTAATTAGGCGCGTTTTGAGGGGTACTCCTCAGTACTCCGATTTGTACACCGTGGGAACCCAGGGAGGAGTAATGGTTTCTTGGACCAATGGTTCCACTTATCAGTGCTTCGACCTTTGAGGGTTACATGGCCTCCTTTCCCAGGTATGCCCAGTATGGGTTACAGGGGATAGAAGCCTGATGTACTGCCATAATCATGCCAAAATGAGAGTCTTTTGGCTTTAATTTTTTAAGTACATCGTGGGCACTCATGGGGGAGACTCATTGATTTTTGGGGTCACGTGACCAGCTCGCTGTGGTCAAGGTTCGTGTACTGAAGGGAAATGGTGCGCCAGGTAGGTTCCAGATGGTTTTGGTACTGTGTCCAGTGAAATGTAGTCCTAATTAGGCGCGTTTTGAGGGGTACTCCTCAGTACTCCGATTTGTACACCGTGGGAACCCAGGGAGGAGTAATGGTTTCTTGGACCAATGGTTCCACTTATCAGTGCTTCGACCTTTGAGGGTTACATGGCCTCCTTTCCCAGGTATGCCCAGTATGGGTTACAGGGGATAGAAGCCTGATGTACTGCCATAATCATGCCAAAATGAGAGTCTTTTGGCTTTAATTTTTTAAGTACATCGTGGGCACTCATGGGGGAGACTCATTGATTTTTGGGGTCACGTGACCAGCTCGCTGTGGTCAAGGTTCGTGTACTGAAGGGAAATGGTGCGCCAGGTAGGTTCCAGATGGTTTTGGTACTGTCTCCAGTGAAATGTAGTCCTAATTAGGCGCGTTTTGAGGGGTACTCCTCAGTACTCCGATTTGTACACCGTGGGAACCCAGGGAGGAGTAATGGTTTCTTGGACCAATGGTTCCACTTATCAGTGCTTCGACCTTTGAGGGTTACATGGCCTCCTTTCCCAGGTATGCCCAGTATGGGTTACAGGGGATAGAAGCCTGATGTACTGCCATAATCATGCCAAAATGAGAGTCTTTTGGCTTTAATTTTTTAAGTACATCGTGGGCACTCATGGGGGAGACTCATTGATTTTTGGGGTCACGTGACCAGCTCGCTGTGGTCAAGGTTCGTGTACTGAAGGGAAATGGTGCGCCAGGTAGGTTCCAGATGGTTTTGGTACTGTGTCCAGTGAAATGTAGTCCTAATTAGGCGCGTTTTGAGGGGTACTCCTCAGTACTCCGATTTGTACACCGTGGGAACCCAGGGAGGAGTAATGGTTTCTTGGACCAATGGTTCCACTTATCAGTGCTTCGACCTTTGAGGGTTACATGGCCTCCTTTCCCAGGTATGCCCAGTATGGGTTACAGGGGATAGAAGCCTGATGTACTGCCATAATCATGCCAAAATGAGAGTCTTTTGGCTTTAATTTTTTAAGTACATCGTGGGCACTCATGGGGGAGACTCATTGATTTTTGGGGTCACGTGACCAGCTCGCTGTGGTCAAGGTTCGTGTACTGAAGGGAAATGGTGCGCCAGGTAGGTTCCAGATGGTTTTGGTACTGTGTCCAGTGAAATGTAGTCCTAATTAGGCGCGTTTTGAGGGGTACTCCTCAGTACTCCGATTTGTACACCGTGGGAACCCAGGGAGGAGTAATGGTTTCTTGGACCAATGGTTCCACTTATCAGTGCTTCGACCTTTGAGGGTTACATGGCCTCCTTTCCCAGGTATGCCCAGTATGGGTTACAGGGGATAGAAGCCTGATGTACTGCCATAATCATGCCAAAATGAGAGTCTTTTGGCTTTAATTTTTTAAGTACATCGTGGGCACTCATGGGGGAGACTCATTGATTTTTGGGGTCACGTGACCAGCTCGCTGTGGTCAAGGTTCGTGTACTGAAGGGAAATGGTGCGCCAGGTAGGTTCCAGATGGTTTTGGTACTGTCTCCAGTGAAATGTAGTCCTAATTAGGCGCGTTTTGAGGGGTACTCCTCAGTACTCCGATTTGTACACCGTGGGAACCCAGGGAGGAGTAATGGTTTCTTGGACCAATGGTTCCACTTATCAGTGCTTCGACCTTTGAGGGTTACATGGCCTCCTTTCCCAGGTATGCCCAGTATGGGTTACAGGGGATAGAAGCCTGATGTACTGCCATAATCATGCCAAAATGAGAGTCTTTTGGCTTTAATTTTTTAAGTACATCGTGGGCACTCATGGGGGAGACTCATTGATTTTTGGGGTCACGTGACCAGCTCGCTGTGGTCAAGGTTCGTGTACTGAAGGGAAATGGTGCGCCAGGTAGGTTCCAGATGGTTTTGGTACTGTGTCCAGTGAAATGTAGTCCTAATTAGGCGCGTTTTGAGGGGTACTCCTCAGTACTCCGATTTGTACACCGTGGGAACCCAGGGAGGAGTAATGGTTTCTTGGACCAATGGTTCCACTTATCAGTGCTTCGACCTTTGAGGGTTACATGGCCTCCTTTCCCAGGTATGCCCAGTATGGGTTACAGGGGATAGAAGCCTGATGTACTGCCATAATCATGCCAAAATGAGAGTCTTTTGGCTTTAATTTTTTAAGTACATCGTGGGCACTCATGGGGGAGACTCATTGATTTTTGGGGTCACGTGACCAGCTCGCTGTGGTCAAGGTTCGTGTACTGAAGGGAAATGGTGCGCCAGGTAGGTTCCAGATGGTTTTGGTACTGTCTCCAGTGAAATGTAGTCCTAATTAGGCGCGTTTTGAGGGGTACTCCTCAGTACTCCGATTTGTACACCGTGGGAACCCAGGGAGGAGTAATGGTTTCTTGGACCAATGGTTCCACTTATCAGTGCTTCGACCTTTGAGGGTTACATGGCCTCCTTTCCCAGGTATGCCCAGTATGGGTTACAGGGGATAGAAGCCTGATGTACTGCCATAATCATGCCAAAATGAGAGTCTTTTGGCTTTAATTTTTTAAGTACATCGTGGGCACTCATGGGGGAGACTCATTGATTTTTGGGGTCACGTGACCAGCTCGCTGTGGTCAAGGTTCGTGTACTGAAGGGAAATGGTGCGCCAGGTAGGTTCCAGATGGTTTTGGTACTGTGTCCAGTGAAATGTAGTCCTAATTAGGCGCATTTTGAGGGGTACTCCTCAGTACTCCGATTTGTACACCGTGGGAACCCAGGGAGGAGTAATGGTTTCTTGGACCAATGGTTCCACTTATCAGTGCTTCGACCTTTGAGGGTTACATGGCCTCCTTTCCCAGGTATGCCCAGTATGGGTTACAGGGGATAGAAGCCTGATGTACTGCCATAATCATGCCAAAATGAGAGTCTTTTGGCTTTAATTTTTTAAGTACATCGTGGGCACTCATGGGGGAGACTCATTGATTTTTGGGGTCACGTGACCAGCTCGCTGTGGTCAAGGTTCGTGTACTGAAGGGAAATGGTGCGCCAGGTAGGTTCCAGATGGTTTTGGTACTGTCTCCAGTGAAATGTAGTCCTAATTAGGCGCGTTTTGAGGGGTACTCCTCAGTACTCCGATTTGTACACCGTGGGAACCCAGGGAGGAGTAATGGTTTCTTGGACCAATGGTTCCACTTATCAGTGCTTCGACCTTTGAGGGTTACATGGCCTCCTTTCCCAGGTATGCCCAGTATGGGTTACAGGGGATAGAAGCCTGATGTACTGCCATAATCATGCCAAAATGAGAGTCTTTTGGCTTTAATTTTTTAAGTACATCGTGGGCACTCATGGGGGAGACTCATTGATTTTTGGGGTCACGTGACCAGCTCGCTGTGGTCAAGGTTCGTGTACTGAAGGGAAATGGTGCGCCAGGTAGGTTCCAGATGGTTTTGGTACTGTGTCCAGTGAAATGTAGTCCTAATTAGGCGCGTTTTGAGGGGTACTCCTCAGTACTCCGATTTGTACACCGTGGGAACCCAGGGAGGAGTAATGGTTTCTTGGACCAATGGTTCCACTTATCAGTGCTTCGACCTTTGAGGGTTACATGGCCTCCTTTCCCAGGTATGCCCAGTATGGGTTACAGGGGATAGAAGCCTGATGTACTGCCATAATCATGCCAAAATGAGAGTCTTTTGGCTTTAATTTTTTAAGTACATCGTGGGCACTCATGGGGGAGACTCATTGATTTTTGGGGTCACGTGACCAGCTCGCTGTGGTCAAGGTTCGTGTACTGAAGGGAAATGGTGCGCCAGGTAGGTTCCAGATGGTTTTGGTACTGTGTCCAGTGAAATGTAGTCCTAATTAGGCGCGTTTTGAGGGGTACTCCTCAGTACTCCGATTTGTACACCGTGGGAACCCAGGGAGGAGTAATGGTTTCTTGGACCAATGGTTCCACTTATCAGTGCTTCGACCTTTGAGGGTTACATGGCCTCCTTTCCCAGGTATGCCCAGTATGGGTTACAGGGGATAGAAGCCTGATGTACTGCCATAATCATGCCAAAATGAGAGTCTTTTGGCTTTAATTTTTTAAGTACATCGTGGGCACTCATGGGGGAGACTCATTGATTTTTGGGGTCACGTGACCAGCTCGCTGTGGTCAAGGTTCGTGTACTGAAGGGAAATGGTGCGCCAGGTAGGTTCCAGATGGTTTTGGTACTGTCTCCAGTGAAATGTAGTCCTAATTAGGCGCGTTTTGAGGGGTACTCCTCAGTACTCCGATTTGTACACCGTGGGAACCCAGGGAGGAGTAATGGTTTCTTGGACCAATGGTTCCACTTATCAGTGCTTCGACCTTTGAGGGTTACATGGCCTCCTTTCCCAGGTATGCCCAGTATGGGTTACAGGGGATAGAAGCCTGATGTACTGCCATAATCATGCCAAAATGAGAGTCTTTTGGCTTTAATTTTTTAAGTACATCGTGGGCACTCATGGGGGAGACTCATTGATTTTTGGGGTCACGTGACCAGCTCGCTGTGGTCAAGGTTCGTGTACTGAAGGGAAATGGTGCGCCAGGTAGGTTCCAGATGGTTTTGGTACTGTGTCCAGTGAAATGTAGTCCTAATTAGGCGCGTTTTGAGGGGTACTCCTCAGTACTCCGATTTGTACACCGTGGGAACCCAGGGAGGAGTAATGGTTTCTTGGACCAATGGTTCCACTTATCAGTGCTTCGACCTTTGAGGGTTACATGGCCTCCTTTCCCAGGTATGCCCAGTATGGGTTACAGGGGATAGAAGCCTGATGTACTGCCATAATCATGCCAAAATGAGAGTCTTTTGGCTTTAATTTTTTAAGTACATCGTGGGCACTCATGGGGGAGACTCATTGATTTTTGGGGTCACGTGACCAGCTCGCTGTGGTCAAGGTTCGTGTACTGAAGGGAAATGGTGCGCCAGGTAGGTTCCAGATGGTTTTGGTACTGTCTCCAGTGAAATGTAGTCCTAATTAGGCGCGTTTTGAGGGGTACTCCTCAGTACTCCGATTTGTACACCGTGGGAACCCAGGGAGGAGTAATGGTTTCTTGGACCAATGGTTCCACTTATCAGTGCTTCGACCTTTGAGGGTTACATGGCCTCCTTTCCCAGGTATGCCCAGTATGGGTTACAGGGGATAGAAGCCTGATGTACTGCCATAATCATGCCAAAATGAGAGTCTTTTGGCTTTAATTTTTTAAGTACATCGTGGGCACTCATGGGGGAGACTCATTGATTTTTGGGGTCACGTGACCAGCTCGCTGTGGTCAAGGTTCGTGTACTGAAGGGAAATGGTGCGCCAGGTAGGTTCCAGATGGTTTTGGTACTGTGTCCAGTGAAATGTAGTCCTAATTAGGCGCGTTTTGAGGGGTACTCCTCAGTACTCCGATTTGTACACCGTGGGAACCCAGGGAGGAGTAATGGTTTCTTGGACCAATGGTTCCACTTATCAGTGCTTCGACCTTTGAGGGTTACATGGCCTCCTTTCCCAGGTATGCCCAGTATGGGTTACAGGGGATAGAAGCCTGATGTACTGCCATAATCATGCCAAAATGAGAGTCTTTTGGCTTTAATTTTTTAAGTACATCGTGGGCACTCATGGGGGAGACTCATTGATTTTTGGGGTCACGTGACCAGCTCGCTGTGGTCAAGGTTCGTGTACTGAAGGGAAATGGTGCGCCAGGTAGGTTCCAGATGGTTTTGGTACTGTGTCCAGTGAAATGTAGTCCTAATTAGGCGCGTTTTGAGGGGTACTCCTCAGTACTCCGATTTGTACACCGTGGGAACCCAGGGAGGAGTAATGGTTTCTTGGACCAATGGTTCCACTTATCAGTGCTTCGACCTTTGAGGGTTACATGGCCTCCTTTCCCAGGTATGCCCAGTATGGGTTACAGGGGATAGAAGCCTGATGTACTGCCATAATCATGCCAAAATGAGAGTCTTTTGGCTTTAATTTTTTAAGTACATCGTGGGCACTCATGGGGGAGACTCATTGATTTTTGGGGTCACGTGACCAGCTCGCTGTGGTCAAGGTTCGTGTACTGAAGGGAAATGGTGCGCCAGGTAGGTTCCAGATGGTTTTGGTACTGTCTCCAGTGAAATGTAGTCCTAATTAGGCGCGTTTTGAGGGGTACTCCTCAGTACTCCGATTTGTACACCGTGGGAACCCAGGGAGGAGTAATGGTTTCTTGGACCAATGGTTCCACTTATCAGTGCTTCGACCTTTGAGGGTTACATGGCCTCCTTTCCCAGGTATGCCCAGTATGGGTTACAGGGGATAGAAGCCTGATGTACTGCCATAATCATGCCAAAATGAGAGTCTTTTGGCTTTAATTTTTTAAGTACATCGTGGGCACTCATGGGGGAGACTCATTGATTTTTGGGGTCACGTGACCAGCTCGCTGTGGTCAAGGTTCGTGTACTGAAGGGAAATGGTGCGCCAGGTAGGTTCCAGATGGTTTTGGTACTGTGTCCAGTGAAATGTAGTCCTAATTAGGCGCGTTTTGAGGGGTACTCCTCAGTACTCCGATTTGTACACCGTGGGAACCCAGGGAGGAGTAATGGTTTCTTGGACCAATGGTTCCACTTATCAGTGCTTCGACCTTTGAGGGTTACATGGCCTCCTTTCCCAGGTATGCCCAGTATGGGTTACAGGGGATAGAAGCCTGATGTACTGCCATAATCATGCCAAAATGAGAGTCTTTTGGCTTTAATTTTTTAAGTACATCGTGGGCACTCATGGGGGAGACTCATTGATTTTTGGGGTCACGTGACCAGCTCGCTGTGGTCAAGGTTCGTGTACTGAAGGGAAATGGTGCGCCAGGTAGGTTCCAGATGGTTTTGGTACTGTCTCCAGTGAAATGTAGTCCTAATTAGGCGCGTTTTGAGGGGTACTCCTCAGTACTCCGATTTGTACACCGTGGGAACCCAGGGAGGAGTAATGGTTTCTTGGACCAATGGTTCCACTTATCAGTGCTTCGACCTTTGAGGGTTACATGGCCTCCTTTCCCAGGTATGCCCAGTATGGGTTACAGGGGATAGAAGCCTGATGTACTGCCATAATCATGCCAAAATGAGAGTCTTTTGGCTTTAATTTTTTAAGTACATCGTGGGCACTCATGGGGGAGACTCATTGATTTTTGGGGTCACGTGACCAGCTCGCTGTGGTCAAGGTTCGTGTACTGAAGGGAAATGGTGCGCCAGGTAGGTTCCAGATGGTTTTGGTACTGTGTCCAGTGAAATGTAGTCCTAATTAGGCGCGTTTTGAGGGGTACTCCTCAGTACTCCGATTTGTACACCGTGGGAACCCAGGGAGGAGTAATGGTTTCTTGGACCAATGGTTCCACTTATCAGTGCTTCGACCTTTGAGGGTTACATGGCCTCCTTTCCCAGGTATGCCCAGTATGGGTTACAGGGGATAGAAGCCTGATGTACTGCCATAATCATGCCAAAATGAGAGTCTTTTGGCTTTAATTTTTTAAGTACATCGTGGGCACTCATGGGGGAGACTCATTGATTTTTGGGGTCACGTGACCAGCTCGCTGTGGTCAAGGTTCGTGTACTGAAGGGAAATGGTGCGCCAGGTAGGTTCCAGATGGTTTTGGTACTGTGTCCAGTGAAATGTAGTCCTAATTAGGCGCGTTTTGAGGGGTACTCCTCAGTACTCCGATTTGTACACCGTGGGAACCCAGGGAGGAGTAATGGTTTCTTGGACCAATGGTTCCACTTATCAGTGCTTCGACCTTTGAGGGTTACATGGCCTCCTTTCCCAGGTATGCCCAGTATGGGTTACAGGGGATAGAAGCCTGATGTACTGCCATAATCATGCCAAAATGAGAGTCTTTTGGCTTTAATTTTTTAAGTACATCGTGGGCACTCATGGGGGAGACTCATTGATTTTTGGGGTCACGTGACCAGCTCGCTGTGGTCAAGGTTCGTGTACTGAAGGGAAATGGTGCGCCAGGTAGGTTCCAGATGGTTTTGGTACTGTCTCCAGTGAAATGTAGTCCTAATTAGGCGCGTTTTGAGGGGTACTCCTCAGTACTCCGATTTGTACACCGTGGGAACCCAGGGAGGAGTAATGGTTTCTTGGACCAATGGTTCCACTTATCAGTGCTTCGACCTTTGAGGGTTACATGGCCTCCTTTCCCAGGTATGCCCAGTATGGGTTACAGGGGATAGAAGCCTGATGTACTGCCATAATCATGCCAAAATGAGAGTCTTTTGGCTTTAATTTTTTAAGTACATCGTGGGCACTCATGGGGGAGACTCATTGATTTTTGGGGTCACGTGACCAGCTCGCTGTGGTCAAGGTTCGTGTACTGAAGGGAAATGGTGCGCCAGGTAGGTTCCAGATGGTTTTGGTACTGTCTCCAGTGAAATGTAGTCCTAATTAGGCGCGTTTTGAGGGGTACTCCTCAGTACTCCGATTTGTACACCGTGGGAACCCAGGGAGGAGTAATGGTTTCTTGGACCAATGGTTCCACTTATCAGTGCTTCGACCTTTGAGGGTTACATGGCCTCCTTTCCCAGGTATGCCCAGTATGGGTTACAGGGGATAGAAGCCTGATGTACTGCCATAATCATGCCAAAATGAGAGTCTTTTGGCTTTAATTTTTTAAGTACATCGTGGGCACTCATGGGGGAGACTCATTGATTTTTGGGGTCACGTGACCAGCTCGCTGTGGTCAAGGTTCGTGTACTGAAGGGAAATGGTGCGCCAGGTAGGTTCCAGATGGTTTTGGTACTGTCTCCAGTGAAATGTAGTCCTAATTAGGCGCGTTTTGAGGGGTACTCCTCAGTACTCCGATTTGTACACCGTGGGAACCCAGGGAGGAGTAATGGTTTCTTGGACCAATGGTTCCACTTATCAGTGCTTCGACCTTTGAGGGTTACATGGCCTCCTTTCCCAGGTATGCCCAGTATGGGTTACAGGGGATAGAAGCCTGATGTACTGCCATAATCATGCCAAAATGAGAGTCTTTTGGCTTTAATTTTTTAAGTACATCGTGGGCACTCATGGGGGAGACTCATTGATTTTTGGGGTCACGTGACCAGCTCGCTGTGGTCAAGGTTCGTGTACTGAAGGGAAATGGTGCGCCAGGTAGGTTCCAGATGGTTTTGGTACTGTGTCCAGTGAAATGTAGTCCTAATTAGGCGCGTTTTGAGGGGTACTCCTCAGTACTCCGATTTGTACACCGTGGGAACCCAGGGAGGAGTAATGGTTTCTTGGACCAATGGTTCCACTTATCAGTGCTTCGACCTTTGAGGGTTACATGGCCTCCTTTCCCAGGTATGCCCAGTATGGGTTACAGGGGATAGAAGCCTGATGTACTGCCATAATCATGCCAAAATGAGAGTCTTTTGGCTTTAATTTTTTAAGTACATCGTGGGCACTCATGGGGGAGACTCATTGATTTTTGGGGTCACGTGACCAGCTCGCTGTGGTCAAGGTTCGTGTACTGAAGGGAAATGGTGCGCCAGGTAGGTTCCAGATGGTTTTGGTACTGTCTCCAGTGAAATGTAGTCCTAATTAGGCGCGTTTTGAGGGGTACTCCTCAGTACTCCGATTTGTACACCGTGGGAACCCAGGGAGGAGTAATGGTTTCTTGGACCAATGGTTCCACTTATCAGTGCTTCGACCTTTGAGGGTTACATGGCCTCCTTTCCCAGGTATGCCCAGTATGGGTTACAGGGGATAGAAGCCTGATGTACTGCCATAATCATGCCAAAATGAGAGTCTTTTGGCTTTAATTTTTTAAGTACATCGTGGGCACTCATGGGGGAGACTCATTGATTTTTGGGGTCACGTGACCAGCTCGCTGTGGTCAAGGTTCGTGTACTGAAGGGAAATGGTGCGCCAGGTAGGTTCCAGATGGTTTTGGTACTGTGTCCAGTGAAATGTAGTCCTAATTAGGCGCGTTTTGAGGGGTACTCCTCAGTACTCCGATTTGTACACCGTGGGAACCCAGGGAGGAGTAATGGTTTCTTGGACCAATGGTTCCACTTATCAGTGCTTCGACCTTTGAGGGTTACATGGCCTCCTTTCCCAGGTATGCCCAGTATGGGTTACAGGGGATAGAAGCCTGATGTACTGCCATAATCATGCCAAAATGAGAGTCTTTTGGCTTTAATTTTTTAAGTACATCGTGGGCACTCATGGGGGAGACTCATTGATTTTTGGGGTCACGTGACCAGCTCGCTGTGGTCAAGGTTCGTGTACTGAAGGGAAATGGTGCGCCAGGTAGGTTCCAGATGGTTTTGGTACTGTGTCCAGTGAAATGTAGTCCTAATTAGGCGCGTTTTGAGGGGTACTCCTCAGTACTCCGATTTGTACACCGTGGGAACCCAGGGAGGAGTAATGGTTTCTTGGACCAATGGTTCCACTTATCAGTGCTTCGACCTTTGAGGGTTACATGGCCTCCTTTCCCAGGTATGCCCAGTATGGGTTACAGGGGATAGAAGCCTGATGTACTGCCATAATCATGCCAAAATGAGAGTCTTTTGGCTTTAATTTTTTAAGTACATCGTGGGCACTCATGGGGGAGACTCATTGATTTTTGGGGTCACGTGACCAGCTCGCTGTGGTCAAGGTTCGTGTACTGAAGGGAAATGGTGCGCCAGGTAGGTTCCAGATGGTTTTGGTACTGTCTCCAGTGAAATGTAGTCCTAATTAGGCGCGTTTTGAGGGGTACTCCTCAGTACTCCGATTTGTACACCGTGGGAACCCAGGGAGGAGTAATGGTTTCTTGGACCAATGGTTCCACTTATCAGTGCTTCGACCTTTGAGGGTTACATGGCCTCCTTTCCCAGGTATGCCCAGTATGGGTTACAGGGGATAGAAGCCTGATGTACTGCCATAATCATGCCAAAATGAGAGTCTTTTGGCTTTAATTTTTTAAGTACATCGTGGGCACTCATGGGGGAGACTCATTGATTTTTGGGGTCACGTGACCAGCTCGCTGTGGTCAAGGTTCGTGTACTGAAGGGAAATGGTGCGCCAGGTAGGTTCCAGATGGTTTTGGTACTGTGTCCAGTGAAATGTAGTCCTAATTAGGCGCGTTTTGAGGGGTACTCCTCAGTACTCCGATTTGTACACCGTGGGAACCCAGGGAGGAGTAATGGTTTCTTGGACCAATGGTTCCACTTATCAGTGCTTCGACCTTTGAGGGTTACATGGCCTCCTTTCCCAGGTATGCCCAGTATGGGTTACAGGGGATAGAAGCCTGATGTACTGCCATAATCATGCCAAAATGAGAGTCTTTTGGCTTTAATTTTTTAAGTACATCGTGGGCACTCATGGGGGAGACTCATTGATTTTTGGGGTCACGTGACCAGCTCGCTGTGGTCAAGGTTCGTGTACTGAAGGGAAATGGTGCGCCAGGTAGGTTCCAGATGGTTTTGGTACTGTCTCCAGTGAAATGTAGTCCTAATTAGGCGCGTTTTGAGGGGTACTCCTCAGTACTCCGATTTGTACACCGTGGGAACCCAGGGAGGAGTAATGGTTTCTTGGACCAATGGTTCCACTTATCAGTGCTTCGACCTTTGAGGGTTACATGGCCTCCTTTCCCAGGTATGCCCAGTATGGGTTACAGGGGATAGAAGCCTGATGTACTGCCATAATCATGCCAAAATGAGAGTCTTTTGGCTTTAATTTTTTAAGTACATCGTGGGCACTCATGGGGGAGACTCATTGATTTTTGGGGTCACGTGACCAGCTCGCTGTGGTCAAGGTTCGTGTACTGAAGGGAAATGGTGCGCCAGGTAGGTTCCAGATGGTTTTGGTACTGTGTCCAGTGAAATGTAGTCCTAATTAGGCGCGTTTTGAGGGGTACTCCTCAGTACTCCGATTTGTACACCGTGGGAACCCAGGGAGGAGTAATGGTTTCTTGGACCAATGGTTCCACTTATCAGTGCTTCGACCTTTGAGGGTTACATGGCCTCCTTTCCCAGGTATGCCCAGTATGGGTTACAGGGGATAGAAGCCTGATGTACTGCCATAATCATGCCAAAATGAGAGTCTTTTGGCTTTAATTTTTTAAGTACATCGTGGGCACTCATGGGGGAGACTCATTGATTTTTGGGGTCACGTGACCAGCTCGCTGTGGTCAAGGTTCGTGTACTGAAGGGAAATGGTGCGCCAGGTAGGTTCCAGATGGTTTTGGTACTGTCTCCAGTGAAATGTAGTCCTAATTAGGCGCGTTTTGAGGGGTACTCCTCAGTACTCCGATTTGTACACCGTGGGAACCCAGGGAGGAGTAATGGTTTCTTGGACCAATGGTTCCACTTATCAGTGCTTCGACCTTTGAGGGTTACATGGCCTCCTTTCCCAGGTATGCCCAGTATGGGTTACAGGGGATAGAAGCCTGATGTACTGCCATAATCATGCCAAAATGAGAGTCTTTTGGCTTTAATTTTTTAAGTACATCGTGGGCACTCATGGGGGAGACTCATTGATTTTTGGGGTCACGTGACCAGCTCGCTGTGGTCAAGGTTCGTGTACTGAAGGGAAATGGTGCGCCAGGTAGGTTCCAGATGGTTTTGGTACTGTGTCCAGTGAAATGTAGTCCTAATTAGGCGCGTTTTGAGGGGTACTCCTCAGTACTCCGATTTGTACACCGTGGGAACCCAGGGAGGAGTAATGGTTTCTTGGACCAATGGTTCCACTTATCAGTGCTTCGACCTTTGAGGGTTACATGGCCTCCTTTCCCAGGTATGCCCAGTATGGGTTACAGGGGATAGAAGCCTGATGTACTGCCATAATCATGCCAAAATGAGAGTCTTTTGGCTTTAATTTTTTAAGTACATCGTGGGCACTCATGGGGGAGACTCATTGATTTTTGGGGTCACGTGACCAGCTCGCTGTGGTCAAGGTTCGTGTACTGAAGGGAAATGGTGCGCCAGGTAGGTTCCAGATGGTTTTGGTACTGTCTCCAGTGAAATGTAGTCCTAATTAGGCGCGTTTTGAGGGGTACTCCTCAGTACTCCGATTTGTACACCGTGGGAACCCAGGGAGGAGTAATGGTTTCTTGGACCAATGGTTCCACTTATCAGTGCTTCGACCTTTGAGGGTTACATGGCCTCCTTTCCCAGGTATGCCCAGTATGGGTTACAGGGGATAGAAGCCTGATGTACTGCCATAATCATGCCAAAATGAGAGTCTTTTGGCTTTAATTTTTTAAGTACATCGTGGGCACTCATGGGGGAGACTCATTGATTTTTGGGGTCACGTGACCAGCTCGCTGTGGTCAAGGTTCGTGTACTGAAGGGAAATGGTGCGCCAGGTAGGTTCCAGATGGTTTTGGTACTGTGTCCAGTGAAATGTAGTCCTAATTAGGCGCGTTTTGAGGGGTACTCCTCAGTACTCCGATTTGTACACCGTGGGAACCCAGGGAGGAGTAATGGTTTCTTGGACCAATGGTTCCACTTATCAGTGCTTCGACCTTTGAGGGTTACATGGCCTCCTTTCCCAGGTATGCCCAGTATGGGTTACAGGGGATAGAAGCCTGATGTACTGCCATAATCATGCCAAAATGAGAGTCTTTTGGCTTTAATTTTTTAAGTACATCGTGGGCACTCATGGGGGAGACTCATTGATTTTTGGGGTCACGTGACCAGCTCGCTGTGGTCAAGGTTCGTGTACTGAAGGGAAATGGTGCGCCAGGTAGGTTCCAGATGGTTTTGGTACTGTCTCCAGTGAAATGTAGTCCTAATTAGGCGCGTTTTGAGGGGTACTCCTCAGTACTCCGATTTGTACACCGTGGGAACCCAGGGAGGAGTAATGGTTTCTTGGACCAATGGTTCCACTTATCAGTGCTTCGACCTTTGAGGGTTACATGGCCTCCTTTCCCAGGTATGCCCAGTATGGGTTACAGGGGATAGAAGCCTGATGTACTGCCATAATCATGCCAAAATGAGAGTCTTTTGGCTTTAATTTTTTAAGTACATCGTGGGCACTCATGGGGGAGACTCATTGATTTTTGGGGTCACGTGACCAGCTCGCTGTGGTCAAGGTTCGTGTACTGAAGGGAAATGGTGCGCCAGGTAGGTTCCAGATGGTTTTGGTACTGTGTCCAGTGAAATGTAGTCCTAATTAGGCGCGTTTTGAGGGGTACTCCTCAGTACTCCGATTTGTACACCGTGGGAACCCAGGGAGGAGTAATGGTTTCTTGGACCAATGGTTCCACTTATCAGTGCTTCGACCTTTGAGGGTTACATGGCCTCCTTTCCCAGGTATGCCCAGTATGGGTTACAGGGGATAGAAGCCTGATGTACTGCCATAATCATGCCAAAATGAGAGTCTTTTGGCTTTAATTTTTTAAGTACATCGTGGGCACTCATGGGGGAGACTCATTGATTTTTGGGGTCACGTGACCAGCTCGCTGTGGTCAAGGTTCGTGTACTGAAGGGAAATGGTGCGCCAGGTAGGTTCCAGATGGTTTTGGTACTGTCTCCAGTGAAATGTAGTCCTAATTAGGCGCGTTTTGAGGGGTACTCCTCAGTACTCCGATTTGTACACCGTGGGAACCCAGGGAGGAGTAATGGTTTCTTGGACCAATGGTTCCACTTATCAGTGCTTCGACCTTTGAGGGTTACATGGCCTCCTTTCCCAGGTATGCCCAGTATGGGTTACAGGGGATAGAAGCCTGATGTACTGCCATAATCATGCCAAAATGAGAGTCTTTTGGCTTTAATTTTTTAAGTACATCGTGGGCACTCATGGGGGAGACTCATTGATTTTTGGGGTCACGTGACCAGCTCGCTGTGGTCAAGGTTCGTGTACTGAAGGGAAATGGTGCGCCAGGTAGGTTCCAGATGGTTTTGGTACTGTGTCCAGTGAAATGTAGTCCTAATTAGGCGCGTTTTGAGGGGTACTCCTCAGTACTCCGATTTGTACACCGTGGGAACCCAGGGAGGAGTAATGGTTTCTTGGACCAATGGTTCCACTTATCAGTGCTTCGACCTTTGAGGGTTACATGGCCTCCTTTCCCAGGTATGCCCAGTATGGGTTACAGGGGATAGAAGCCTGATGTACTGCCATAATCATGCCAAAATGAGAGTCTTTTGGCTTTAATTTTTTAAGTACATCGTGGGCACTCATGGGGGAGACTCATTGATTTTTGGGGTCACGTGACCAGCTCGCTGTGGTCAAGGTTCGTGTACTGAAGGGAAATGGTGCGCCAGGTAGGTTCCAGATGGTTTTGGTACTGTCTCCAGTGAAATGTAGTCCTAATTAGGCGCGTTTTGAGGGGTACTCCTCAGTACTCCGATTTGTACACCGTGGGAACCCAGGGAGGAGTAATGGTTTCTTGGACCAATGGTTCCACTTATCAGTGCTTCGACCTTTGAGGGTTACATGGCCTCCTTTCCCAGGTATGCCCAGTATGGGTTACAGGGGATAGAAGCCTGATGTACTGCCATAATCATGCCAAAATGAGAGTCTTTTGGCTTTAATTTTTTAAGTACATCGTGGGCACTCATGGGGGAGACTCATTGATTTTTGGGGTCACGTGACCAGCTCGCTGTGGTCAAGGTTCGTGTACTGAAGGGAAATGGTGCGCCAGGTAGGTTCCAGATGGTTTTGGTACTGTGTCCAGTGAAATGTAGTCCTAATTAGGCGCGTTTTGAGGGGTACTCCTCAGTACTCCGATTTGTACACCGTGGGAACCCAGGGAGGAGTAATGGTTTCTTGGACCAATGGTTCCACTTATCAGTGCTTCGACCTTTGAGGGTTACATGGCCTCCTTTCCCAGGTATGCCCAGTATGGGTTACAGGGGATAGAAGCCTGATGTACTGCCATAATCATGCCAAAATGAGAGTCTTTTGGCTTTAATTTTTTAAGTACATCGTGGGCACTCATGGGGGAGACTCATTGATTTTTGGGGTCACGTGACCAGCTCGCTGTGGTCAAGGTTCGTGTACTGAAGGGAAATGGTGCGCCAGGTAGGTTCCAGATGGTTTTGGTACTGTGTCCAGTGAAATGTAGTCCTAATTAGGCGCGTTTTGAGGGGTACTCCTCAGTACTCCGATTTGTACACCGTGGGAACCCAGGGAGGAGTAATGGTTTCTTGGACCAATGGTTCCACTTATCAGTGCTTCGACCTTTGAGGGTTACATGGCCTCCTTTCCCAGGTATGCCCAGTATGGGTTACAGGGGATAGAAGCCTGATGTACTGCCATAATCATGCCAAAATGAGAGTCTTTTGGCTTTAATTTTTTAAGTACATCGTGGGCACTCATGGGGGAGACTCATTGATTTTTGGGGTCACGTGACCAGCTCGCTGTGGTCAAGGTTCGTGTACTGAAGGGAAATGGTGCGCCAGGTAGGTTCCAGATGGTTTTGGTACTGTGTCCAGTGAAATGTAGTCCTAATTAGGCGCGTTTTGAGGGGTACTCCTCAGTACTCCGATTTGTACACCGTGGGAACCCAGGGAGGAGTAATGGTTTCTTGGACCAATGGTTCCACTTATCAGTGCTTCGACCTTTGAGGGTTACATGGCCTCCTTTCCCAGGTATGCCCAGTATGGGTTACAGGGGATAGAAGCCTGATGTACTGCCATAATCATGCCAAAATGAGAGTCTTTTGGCTTTAATTTTTTAAGTACATCGTGGGCACTCATGGGGGAGACTCATTGATTTTTGGGGTCACGTGACCAGCTCGCTGTGGTCAAGGTTCGTGTACTGAAGGGAAATGGTGCGCCAGGTAGGTTCCAGATGGTTTTGGTACTGTCTCCAGTGAAATGTAGTCCTAATTAGGCGCGTTTTGAGGGGTACTCCTCAGTACTCCGATTTGTACACCGTGGGAACCCAGGGAGGAGTAATGGTTTCTTGGACCAATGGTTCCACTTATCAGTGCTTCGACCTTTGAGGGTTACATGGCCTCCTTTCCCAGGTATGCCCAGTATGGGTTACAGGGGATAGAAGCCTGATGTACTGCCATAATCATGCCAAAATGAGAGTCTTTTGGCTTTAATTTTTTAAGTACATCGTGGGCACTCATGGGGGAGACTCATTGATTTTTGGGGTCACGTGACCAGCTCGCTGTGGTCAAGGTTCGTGTACTGAAGGGAAATGGTGCGCCAGGTAGGTTCCAGATGGTTTTGGTACTGTGTCCAGTGAAATGTAGTCCTAATTAGGCGCGTTTTGAGGGGTACTCCTCAGTACTCCGATTTGTACACCGTGGGAACCCAGGGAGGAGTAATGGTTTCTTGGACCAATGGTTCCACTTATCAGTGCTTCGACCTTTGAGGGTTACATGGCCTCCTTTCCCAGGTATGCCCAGTATGGGTTACAGGGGATAGAAGCCTGATGTACTGCCATAATCATGCCAAAATGAGAGTCTTTTGGCTTTAATTTTTTAAGTACATCGTGGGCACTCATGGGGGAGACTCATTGATTTTTGGGGTCACGTGACCAGCTCGCTGTGGTCAAGGTTCGTGTACTGAAGGGAAATGGTGCGCCAGGTAGGTTCCAGATGGTTTTGGTACTGTCTCCAGTGAAATGTAGTCCTAATTAGGCGCGTTTTGAGGGGTACTCCTCAGTACTCCGATTTGTACACCGTGGGAACCCAGGGAGGAGTAATGGTTTCTTGGACCAATGGTTCCACTTATCAGTGCTTCGACCTTTGAGGGTTACATGGCCTCCTTTCCCAGGTATGCCCAGTATGGGTTACAGGGGATAGAAGCCTGATGTACTGCCATAATCATGCCAAAATGAGAGTCTTTTGGCTTTAATTTTTTAAGTACATCGTGGGCACTCATGGGGGAGACTCATTGATTTTTGGGGTCACGTGACCAGCTCGCTGTGGTCAAGGTTCGTGTACTGAAGGGAAATGGTGCGCCAGGTAGGTTCCAGATGGTTTTGGTACTGTGTCCAGTGAAATGTAGTCCTAATTAGGCGCGTTTTGAGGGGTACTCCTCAGTACTCCGATTTGTACACCGTGGGAACCCAGGGAGGAGTAATGGTTTCTTGGACCAATGGTTCCACTTATCAGTGCTTCGACCTTTGAGGGTTACATGGCCTCCTTTCCCAGGTATGCCCAGTATGGGTTACAGGGGATAGAAGCCTGATGTACTGCCATAATCATGCCAAAATGAGAGTCTTTTGGCTTTAATTTTTTAAGTACATCGTGGGCACTCATGGGGGAGACTCATTGATTTTTGGGGTCACGTGACCAGCTCGCTGTGGTCAAGGTTCGTGTACTGAAGGGAAATGGTGCGCCAGGTAGGTTCCAGATGGTTTTGGTACTGTCTCCAGTGAAATGTAGTCCTAATTAGGCGCGTTTTGAGGGGTACTCCTCAGTACTCCGATTTGTACACCGTGGGAACCCAGGGAGGAGTAATGGTTTCTTGGACCAATGGTTCCACTTATCAGTGCTTCGACCTTTGAGGGTTACATGGCCTCCTTTCCCAGGTATGCCCAGTATGGGTTACAGGGGATAGAAGCCTGATGTACTGCCATAATCATGCCAAAATGAGAGTCTTTTGGCTTTAATTTTTTAAGTACATCGTGGGCACTCATGGGGGAGACTCATTGATTTTTGGGGTCACGTGACCAGCTCGCTGTGGTCAAGGTTCGTGTACTGAAGGGAAATGGTGCGCCAGGTAGGTTCCAGATGGTTTTGGTACTGTGTCCAGTGAAATGTAGTCCTAATTAGGCGCGTTTTGAGGGGTACTCCTCAGTACTCCGATTTGTACACCGTGGGAACCCAGGGAGGAGTAATGGTTTCTTGGACCAATGGTTCCACTTATCAGTGCTTCGACCTTTGAGGGTTACATGGCCTCCTTTCCCAGGTATGCCCAGTATGGGTTACAGGGGATAGAAGCCTGATGTACTGCCATAATCATGCCAAAATGAGAGTCTTTTGGCTTTAATTTTTTAAGTACATCGTGGGCACTCATGGGGGAGACTCATTGATTTTTGGGGTCACGTGACCAGCTCGCTGTGGTCAAGGTTCGTGTACTGAAGGGAAATGGTGCGCCAGGTAGGTTCCAGATGGTTTTGGTACTGTGTCCAGTGAAATGTAGTCCTAATTAGTCGCGTTTTGAGGGGTACTCCTCAGTACTCCGATTTGTACACCGTGGGAACCCAGGGAGGAGTAATGGTTTCTTGGACCAATGGTTCCACTTATCAGTGCTTCGACCTTTGAGGGTTACATGGCCTCCTTTCCCAGGTATGCCCAGTATGGGTTACAGGGGATAGAAGCCTGATGTACTGCCATAATCATGCCAAAATGAGAGTCTTTTGGCTTTAATTTTTTAAGTACATCGTGGGCACTCATGGGGGAGACTCATTGATTTTTGGGGTCACGTGACCAGCTCGCTGTGGTCAAGGTTCGTGTACTGAAGGGAAATGGTGCGCCAGGTAGGTTCCAGATGGTTTTGGTACTGTCTCCAGTGAAATGTAGTCCTAATTAGGCGCGTTTTGAGGGGTACTCCTCAGTACTCCGATTTGTACACCGTGGGAACCCAGGGAGGAGTAATGGTTTCTTGGACCAATGGTTCCACTTATCAGTGCTTCGACCTTTGAGGGTTACATGGCCTCCTTTCCCAGGTATGCCCAGTATGGGTTACAGGGGATAGAAGCCTGATGTACTGCCATAATCATGCCAAAATGAGAGTCTTTTGGCTTTAATTTTTTAAGTACATCGTGGGCACTCATGGGGGAGACTCATTGATTTTTGGGGTCACGTGACCAGCTCGCTGTGGTCAAGGTTCGTGTACTGAAGGGAAATGGTGCGCCAGGTAGGTTCCAGATGGTTTTGGTACTGTCTCCAGTGAAATGTAGTCCTAATTAGGCGCGTTTTGAGGGGTACTCCTCAGTACTCCGATTTGTACACCGTGGGAACCCAGGGAGGAGTAATGGTTTCTTGGACCAATGGTTCCACTTATCAGTGCTTCGACCTTTGAGGGTTACATGGCCTCCTTTCCCAGGTATGCCCAGTATGGGTTACAGGGGATAGAAGCCTGATGTACTGCCATAATCATGCCAAAATGAGAGTCTTTTGGCTTTAATTTTTTAAGTACATCGTGGGCACTCATGGGGGAGACTCATTGATTTTTGGGGTCACGTGACCAGCTCGCTGTGGTCAAGGTTCGTGTACTGAAGGGAAATGGTGCGCCAGGTAGGTTCCAGATGGTTTTGGTACTGTGTCCAGTGAAATGTAGTCCTAATTAGGCGCGTTTTGAGGGGTACTCCTCAGTACTCCGATTTGTACACCGTGGGAACCCAGGGAGGAGTAATGGTTTCTTGGACCAATGGTTCCACTTATCAGTGCTTCGACCTTTGAGGGTTACATGGCCTCCTTTCCCAGGTATGCCCAGTATGGGTTACAGGGGATAGAAGCCTGATGTACTGCCATAATCATGCCAAAATGAGAGTCTTTTGGCTTTAATTTTTTAAGTACATCGTGGGCACTCATGGGGGAGACTCATTGATTTTTGGGGTCACGTGACCAGCTCGCTGTGGTCAAGGTTCGTGTACTGAAGGGAAATGGTGCGCCAGGTAGGTTCCAGATGGTTTTGGTACTGTCTCCAGTGAAATGTAGTCCTAATTAGGCGCGTTTTGAGGGGTACTCCTCAGTACTCCGATTTGTACACCGTGGGAACCCAGGGAGGAGTAATGGTTTCTTGGACCAATGGTTCCACTTATCAGTGCTTCGACCTTTGAGGGTTACATGGCCTCCTTTCCCAGGTATGCCCAGTATGGGTTACAGGGGATAGAAGCCTGATGTACTGCCATAATCATGCCAAAATGAGAGTCTTTTGGCTTTAATTTTTTAAGTACATCGTGGGCACTCATGGGGGAGACTCATTGATTTTTGGGGTCACGTGACCAGCTCGCTGTGGTCAAGGTTCGTGTACTGAAGGGAAATGGTGCGCCAGGTAGGTTCCAGATGGTTTTGGTACTGTGTCCAGTGAAATGTAGTCCTAATTAGGCGCGTTTTGAGGGGTACTCCTCAGTACTCCGATTTGTACACCGTGGGAACCCAGGGAGGAGTAATGGTTTCTTGGACCAATGGTTCCACTTATCAGTGCTTCGACCTTTGAGGGTTACATGGCCTCCTTTCCCAGGTATGCCCAGTATGGGTTACAGGGGATAGAAGCCTGATGTACTGCCATAATCATGCCAAAATGAGAGTCTTTTGGCTTTAATTTTTTAAGTACATCGTGGGCACTCATGGGGGAGACTCATTGATTTTTGGGGTCACGTGACCAGCTCGCTGTGGTCAAGGTTCGTGTACTGAAGGGAAATGGTGCGCCAGGTAGGTTCCAGATGGTTTTGGTACTGTGTCCAGTGAAATGTAGTCCTAATTAGGCGCGTTTTGAGGGGTACTCCTCAGTACTCCGATTTGTACACCGTGGGAACCCAGGGAGGAGTAATGGTTTCTTGGACCAATGGTTCCACTTATCAGTGCTTCGACCTTTGAGGGTTACATGGCCTCCTTTCCCAGGTATGCCCAGTATGGGTTACAGGGGATAGAAGCCTGATGTACTGCCATAATCATGCCAAAATGAGAGTCTTTTGGCTTTAATTTTTTAAGTACATCGTGGGCACTCATGGGGGAGACTCATTGATTTTTGGGGTCACGTGACCAGCTCGCTGTGGTCAAGGTTCGTGTACTGAAGGGAAATGGTGCGCCAGGTAGGTTCCAGATGGTTTTGGTACTGTCTCCAGTGAAATGTAGTCCTAATTAGGCGCGTTTTGAGGGGTACTCCTCAGTACTCCGATTTGTACACCGTGGGAACCCAGGGAGGAGTAATGGTTTCTTGGACCAATGGTTCCACTTATCAGTGCTTCGACCTTTGAGGGTTACATGGCCTCCTTTCCCAGGTATGCCCAGTATGGGTTACAGGGGATAGAAGCCTGATGTACTGCCATAATCATGCCAAAATGAGAGTCTTTTGGCTTTAATTTTTTAAGTACATCGTGGGCACTCATGGGGGAGACTCATTGATTTTTGGGGTCACGTGACCAGCTCGCTGTGGTCAAGGTTCGTGTACTGAAGGGAAATGGTGCGCCAGGTAGGTTCCAGATGGTTTTGGTACTGTCTCCAGTGAAATGTAGTCCTAATTAGGCGCGTTTTGAGGGGTACTCCTCAGTACTCCGATTTGTACACCGTGGGAACCCAGGGAGGAGTAATGGTTTCTTGGACCAATGGTTCCACTTATCAGTGCTTCGACCTTTGAGGGTTACATGGCCTCCTTTCCCAGGTATGCCCAGTATGGGTTACAGGGGATAGAAGCCTGATGTACTGCCATAATCATGCCAAAATGAGAGTCTTTTGGCTTTAATTTTTTAAGTACATCGTGGGCACTCATGGGGGAGACTCATTGATTTTTGGGGTCACGTGACCAGCTCGCTGTGGTCAAGGTTCGTGTACTGAAGGGAAATGGTGCGCCAGGTAGGTTCCAGATGGTTTTGGTACTGTGTCCAGTGAAATGTAGTCCTAATTAGGCGCGTTTTGAGGGGTACTCCTCAGTACTCCGATTTGTACACCGTGGGAACCCAGGGAGGAGTAATGGTTTCTTGGACCAATGGTTCCACTTATCAGTGCTTCGACCTTTGAGGGTTACATGGCCTCCTTTCCCAGGTATGCCCAGTATGGGTTACAGGGGATAGAAGCCTGATGTACTGCCATAATCATGCCAAAATGAGAGTCTTTTGGCTTTAATTTTTTAAGTACATCGTGGGCACTCATGGGGGAGACTCATTGATTTTTGGGGTCACGTGACCAGCTCGCTGTGGTCAAGGTTCGTGTACTGAAGGGAAATGGTGCGCCAGGTAGGTTCCAGATGGTTTTGGTACTGTCTCCAGTGAAATGTAGTCCTAATTAGGCGCGTTTTGAGGGGTACTCCTCAGTACTCCGATTTGTACACCGTGGGAACCCAGGGAGGAGTAATGGTTTCTTGGACCAATGGTTCCACTTATCAGTGCTTCGACCTTTGAGGGTTACATGGCCTCCTTTCCCAGGTATGCCCAGTATGGGTTACAGGGGATAGAAGCCTGATGTACTGCCATAATCATGCCAAAATGAGAGTCTTTTGGCTTTAATTTTTTAAGTACATCGTGGGCACTCATGGGGGAGACTCATTGATTTTTGGGGTCACGTGACCAGCTCGCTGTGGTCAAGGTTCGTGTACTGAAGGGAAATGGTGCGCCAGGTAGGTTCCAGATGGTTTTGGTACTGTGTCCAGTGAAATGTAGTCCTAATTAGGCGCGTTTTGAGGGGTACTCCTCAGTACTCCGATTTGTACACCGTGGGAACCCAGGGAGGAGTAATGGTTTCTTGGACCAATGGTTCCACTTATCAGTGCTTCGACCTTTGAGGGTTACATGGCCTCCTTTCCCAGGTATGCCCAGTATGGGTTACAGGGGATAGAAGCCTGATGTACTGCCATAATCATGCCAAAATGAGAGTCTTTTGGCTTTAATTTTTTAAGTACATCGTGGGCACTCATGGGGGAGACTCATTGATTTTTGGGGTCACGTGACCAGCTCGCTGTGGTCAAGGTTCGTGTACTGAAGGGAAATGGTGCGCCAGGTAGGTTCCAGATGGTTTTGGTACTGTGTCCAGTGAAATGTAGTCCTAATTAGGCGCGTTTTGAGGGGTACTCCTCAGTACTCCGATTTGTACACCGTGGGAACCCAGGGAGGAGTAATGGTTTCTTGGACCAATGGTTCCACTTATCAGTGCTTCGACCTTTGAGGGTTACATGGCCTCCTTTCCCAGGTATGCCCAGTATGGGTTACAGGGGATAGAAGCCTGATGTACTGCCATAATCATGCC
The DNA here is from genome assembly GCA_964017235.1 of Sabellastarte sp. h YS-2021. Classification (NCBI taxonomy): domain Eukaryota; kingdom Metazoa; phylum Annelida; class Polychaeta; order Sabellida; family Sabellidae; genus Sabellastarte; species Sabellastarte sp. h YS-2021. The sequence goes on from OZ024934.1 coordinate 110,224,513, forward strand.
AAAATGAGAGTCTTTTGGCTTTAATTTTTTAAGTACATCGTGGGCACTCATGGGGGAGACTCATTGATTTTTGGGGTCACGTGACCAGCTCGCTGTGGTCAAGGTTCGTGTACTGAAGGGAAATGGTGCGCCAGGTAGGTTCCAGATGGTTTTGGTACTGTCTCCAGTGAAATGTAGTCCTAATTAGGCGCGTTTTGAGGGGTACTCCTCAGTACTCCGATTTGTACACCGTGGGAACCCAGGGAGGAGTAATGGTTTCTTGGACCAATGGTTCCACTTATCAGTGCTTCGACCTTTGAGGGTTACATGGCCTCCTTTCCCAGGTATGCCCAGTATGGGTTACAGGGGATAGAAGCCTGATGTACTGCCATAATCATGCCAAAATGAGAGTCTTTTGGCTTTAATTTTTTAAGTACATCGTGGGCACTCATGGGGGAGACTCATTGATTTTTGGGGTCACGTGACCAGCTCGCTGTGGTCAAGGTTCGTGTACTGAAGGGAAATGGTGCGCCAGGTAGGTTCCAGATGGTTTTGGTACTGTGTCCAGTGAAATGTAGTCCTAATTAGGCGCGTTTTGAGGGGTACTCCTCAGTACTCCGATTTGTACACCGTGGGAACCCAGGGAGGAGTAATGGTTTCTTGGACCAATGGTTCCACTTATCAGTGCTTCGACCTTTGAGGGTTACATGGCCTCCTTTCCCAGGTATGCCCAGTATGGGTTACAGGGGATAGAAGCCTGATGTACTGCCATAATCATGCCAAAATGAGAGTCTTTTGGCTTTAATTTTTTAAGTACATCGTGGGCACTCATGGGGGAGACTCATTGATTTTTGGGGTCACGTGACCAGCTCGCTGTGGTCAAGGTTCGTGTACTGAAGGGAAATGGTGCGCCAGGTAGGTTCCAGATGGTTTTGGTACTGTCTCCAGTGAAATGTAGTCCTAATTAGGCGCGTTTTGAGGGGTACTCCTCAGTACTCCGATTTGTACACCGTGGGAACCCAGGGAGGAGTAATGGTTTCTTGGACCAATGGTTCCACTTATCAGTGCTTCGACCTTTGAGGGTTACATGGCCTCCTTTCCCAGGTATGCCCAGTATGGGTTACAGGGGATAGAAGCCTGATGTACTGCCATAATCATGCCAAAATGAGAGTCTTTTGGCTTTAATTTTTTAAGTACATCGTGGGCACTCATGGGGGAGACTCATTGATTTTTGGGGTCACGTGACCAGCTCGCTGTGGTCAAGGTTCGTGTACTGAAGGGAAATGGTGCGCCAGGTAGGTTCCAGATGGTTTTGGTACTGTGTCCAGTGAAATGTAGTCCTAATTAGGCGCGTTTTGAGGGGTACTCCTCAGTACTCCGATTTGTACACCGTGGGAACCCAGGGAGGAGTAATGGTTTCTTGGACCAATGGTTCCACTTATCAGTGCTTCGACCTTTGAGGGTTACATGGCCTCCTTTCCCAGGTATGCCCAGTATGGGTTACAGGGGATAGAAGCCTGATGTACTGCCATAATCATGCCAAAATGAGAGTCTTTTGGCTTTAATTTTTTAAGTACATCGTGGGCACTCATGGGGGAGACTCATTGATTTTTGGGGTCACGTGACCAGCTCGCTGTGGTCAAGGTTCGTGTACTGAAGGGAAATGGTGCGCCAGGTAGGTTCCAGATGGTTTTGGTACTGTCTCCAGTGAAATGTAGTCCTAATTAGGCGCGTTTTGAGGGGTACTCCTCAGTACTCCGATTTGTACACCGTGGGAACCCAGGGAGGAGTAATGGTTTCTTGGACCAATGGTTCCACTTATCAGTGCTTCGACCTTTGAGGGTTACATGGCCTCCTTTCCCAGGTATGCCCAGTATGGGTTACAGGGGATAGAAGCCTGATGTACTGCCATAATCATGCCAAAATGAGAGTCTTTTGGCTTTAATTTTTTAAGTACATCGTGGGCACTCATGGGGGAGACTCATTGATTTTTGGGGTCACGTGACCAGCTCGCTGTGGTCAAGGTTCGTGTACTGAAGGGAAATGGTGCGCCAGGTAGGTTCCAGATGGTTTTGGTACTGTGTCCAGTGAAATGTAGTCCTAATTAGGCGCGTTTTGAGGGGTACTCCTCAGTACTCCGATTTGTACACCGTGGGAACCCAGGGAGGAGTAATGGTTTCTTGGACCAATGGTTCCACTTATCAGTGCTTCGACCTTTGAGGGTTACATGGCCTCCTTTCCCAGGTATGCCCAGTATGGGTTACAGGGGATAGAAGCCTGATGTACTGCCATAATCATGCCAAAATGAGAGTCTTTTGGCTTTAATTTTTTAAGTACATCGTGGGCACTCATGGGGGAGACTCATTGATTTTTGGGGTCACGTGACCAGCTCGCTGTGGTCAAGGTTCGTGTACTGAAGGGAAATGGTGCGCCAGGTAGGTTCCAGATGGTTTTGGTACTGTGTCCAGTGAAATGTAGTCCTAATTAGGCGCGTTTTGAGGGGTACTCCTCAGTACTCCGATTTGTACACCGTGGGAACCCAGGGAGGAGTAATGGTTTCTTGGACCAATGGTTCCACTTATCAGTGCTTCGACCTTTGAGGGTTACATGGCCTCCTTTCCCAGGTATGCCCAGTATGGGTTACAGGGGATAGAAGCCTGATGTACTGCCATAATCATGCCAAAATGAGAGTCTTTTGGCTTTAATTTTTTAAGTACATCGTGGGCACTCATGGGGGAGACTCATTGATTTTTGGGGTCACGTGACCAGCTCGCTGTGGTCAAGGTTCGTGTACTGTGTCCAGTGAAATGTAGTCCTAATTAGGCGCGTTTTGAGGGGTACTCCTCAGTACTCCGATTTGTACACCGTGGGAACCCAGGGAGGAGTAATGGTTTCTTGGACCAATGGTTCCACTTATCAGTGCTTCGACCTTTGAGGGTTACATGGCCTCCTTTCCCAGGTATGCCCAGTATGGGTTACAGGGGATAGAAGCCTGATGTACTGCCATAATCATGCCAAAATGAGAGTCTTTTGGCTTTAATTTTTTAAGTACATCGTGGGCACTCATGGGGGAGACTCATTGATTTTTGGGGTCACGTGACCAGCTCGCTGTGGTCAAGGTTCGTGTACTGAAGGGAAATGGTGCGCCAGGTAGGTTCCAGATGGTTTTGGTACTGTGTCCAGTGAAATGTAGTCCTAATTAGGCGCGTTTTGAGGGGTACTCCTCAGTACTCCGATTTGTACACCGTGGGAACCCAGGGAGGAGTAATGGTTTCTTGGACCAATGGTTCCACTTATCAGTGCTTCGACCTTTGAGGGTTACATGGCCTCCTTTCCCAGGTATGCCCAGTATGGGTTACAGGGGATAGAAGCCTGATGTACTGCCATAATCATGCCAAAATGAGAGTCTTTTGGCTTTAATTTTTTAAGTACATCGTGGGCACTCATGGGGGAGACTCATTGATTTTTGGGGTCACGTGACCAGCTCGCTGTGGTCAAGGTTCGTGTACTGAAGGGAAATGGTGCGCCAGGTAGGTTCCAGATGGTTTTGGTACTGTCTCCAGTGAAATGTAGTCCTAATTAGGCGCGTTTTGAGGGGTACTCCTCAGTACTCCGATTTGTACACCGTGGGAACCCAGGGAGGAGTAATGGTTTCTTGGACCAATGGTTCCACTTATCAGTGCTTCGACCTTTGAGGGTTACATGGCCTCCTTTCCCAGGTATGCCCAGTATGGGTTACAGGGGATAGAAGCCTGATGTACTGCCATAATCATGCCAAAATGAGAGTCTTTTGGCTTTAATTTTTTAAGTACATCGTGGGCACTCATGGGGGAGACTCATTGATTTTTGGGGTCACGTGACCAGCTCGCTGTGGTCAAGGTTCGTGTACTGAAGGGAAATGGTGCGCCAGGTAGGTTCCAGATGGTTTTGGTACTGTGTCCAGTGAAATGTAGTCCTAATTAGGCGCGTTTTGAGGGGTACTCCTCAGTACTCCGATTTGTACACCGTGGGAACCCAGGGAGGAGTAATGGTTTCTTGGACCAATGGTTCCACTTATCAGTGCTTCGACCTTTGAGGGTTACATGGCCTCCTTTCCCAGGTATGCCCAGTATGGGTTACAGGGGATAGAAGCCTGATGTACTGCCATAATCATGCCAAAATGAGAGTCTTTTGGCTTTAATTTTTTAAGTACATCGTGGGCACTCATGGGGGAGACTCATTGATTTTTGGGGTCACGTGACCAGCTCGCTGTGGTCAAGGTTCGTGTACTGTGTCCAGTGAAATGTAGTCCTAATTAGGCGCGTTTTGAGGGGTACTCCTCAGTACTCCGATTTGTACACCGTGGGAACCCAGGGAGGAGTAATGGTTTCTTGGACCAATGGTTCCACTTATCAGTGCTTCGACCTTTGAGGGTTACATGGCCTCCTTTCCCAGGTATGCCCAGTATGGGTTACAGGGGATAGAAGCCTGATGTACTGCCATAATCATGCCAAAATGAGAGTCTTTTGGCTTTAATTTTTTAAGTACATCGTGGGCACTCATGGGGGAGACTCATTGATTTTTGGGGTCACGTGACCAGCTCGCTGTGGTCAAGGTTCGTGTACTGTGTCCAGTGAAATGTAGTCCTAATTAGGCGCGTTTTGAGGGGTACTCCTCAGTACTCCGATTTGTACACCGTGGGAACCCAGGGAGGAGTAATGGTTTCTTGGACCAATGGTTCCACTTATCAGTGCTTCGACCTTTGAGGGTTACATGGCCTCCTTTCCCAGGTATGCCCAGTATGGGTTACAGGGGATAGAAGCCTGATGTACTGCCATAATCATGCCAAAATGAGAGTCTTTTGGCTTTAATTTTTTAAGTACATCGTGGGCACTCATGGGGGAGACTCATTGATTTTTGGGGTCACGTGACCAGCTCGCTGTGGTCAAGGTTCGTGTACTGAAGGGAAATGGTGCGCCAGGTAGGTTCCAGATGGTTTTGGTACTGTGTCCAGTGAAATGTAGTCCTAATTAGGCGCGTTTTGAGGGGTACTCCTCAGTACTCCGATTTGTACACCGTGGGAACCCAGGGAGGAGTAATGGTTTCTTGGACCAATGGTTCCACTTATCAGTGCTTCGACCTTTGAGGGTTACATGGCCTCCTTTCCCAGGTATGCCCAGTATGGGTTACAGGGGATAGAAGCCTGATGTACTGCCATAATCATGCCAAAATGAGAGTCTTTTGGCTTTAATTTTTTAAGTACATCGTGGGCACTCATGGGGGAGACTCATTGATTTTTGGGGTCACGTGACCAGCTCGCTGTGGTCAAGGTTCGTGTACTGAAGGGAAATGGTGCGCCAGGTAGGTTCCAGATGGTTTTGGTACTGTCTCCAGTGAAATGTAGTCCTAATTAGGCGCGTTTTGAGGGGTACTCCTCAGTACTCCGATTTGTACACCGTGGGAACCCAGGGAGGAGTAATGGTTTCTTGGACCAATGGTTCCACTTATCAGTGCTTCGACCTTTGAGGGTTACATGGCCTCCTTTCCCAGGTATGCCCAGTATGGGTTACAGGGGATAGAAGCCTGATGTACTGCCATAATCATGCCAAAATGAGAGTCTTTTGGCTTTAATTTTTTAAGTACATCGTGGGCACTCATGGGGGAGACTCATTGATTTTTGGGGTCACGTGACCAGCTCGCTGTGGTCAAGGTTCGTGTACTGAAGGGAAATGGTGCGCCAGGTAGGTTCCAGATGGTTTTGGTACTGTGTCCAGTGAAATGTAGTCCTAATTAGGCGCGTTTTGAGGGGTACTCCTCAGTACTCCGATTTGTACACCGTGGGAACCCAGGGAGGAGTAATGGTTTCTTGGACCAATGGTTCCACTTATCAGTGCTTCGACCTTTGAGGGTTACATGGCCTCCTTTCCCAGGTATGCCCAGTATGGGTTACAGGGGATAGAAGCCTGATGTACTGCCATAATCATGCCAAAATGAGAGTCTTTTGGCTTTAATTTTTTAAGTACATCGTGGGCACTCATGGGGGAGACTCATTGATTTTTGGGGTCACGTGACCAGCTCGCTGTGGTCAAGGTTCGTGTACTGAAGGGAAATGGTGCGCCAGGTAGGTTCCAGATGGTTTTGGTACTGTGTCCAGTGAAATGTAGTCCTAATTAGGCGCGTTTTGAGGGGTACTCCTCAGTACTCCGATTTGTACACCGTGGGAACCCAGGGAGGAGTAATGGTTTCTTGGACCAATGGTTCCACTTATCAGTGCTTCGACCTTTGAGGGTTACATGGCCTCCTTTCCCAGGTATGCCCAGTATGGGTTACAGGGGATAGAAGCCTGATGTACTGCCATAATCATGCCAAAATGAGAGTCTTTTGGCTTTAATTTTTTAAGTACATCGTGGGCACTCATGGGGGAGACTCATTGATTTTTGGGGTCACGTGACCAGCTCGCTGTGGTCAAGGTTCGTGTACTGTGTCCAGTGAAATGTAGTCCTAATTAGGCGCGTTTTGAGGGGTACTCCTCAGTACTCCGATTTGTACACCGTGGGAACCCAGGGAGGAGTAATGGTTTCTTGGACCAATGGTTCCACTTATCAGTGCTTCGACCTTTGAGGGTTACATGGCCTCCTTTCCCAGGTATGCCCAGTATGGGTTACAGGGGATAGAAGCCTGATGTACTGCCATAATCATGCCAAAATGAGAGTCTTTTGGCTTTAATTTTTTAAGTACATCGTGGGCACTCATGGGGGAGACTCATTGATTTTTGGGGTCACGTGACCAGCTCGCTGTGGTCAAGGTTCGTGTACTGAAGGGAAATGGTGCGCCAGGTAGGTTCCAGATGGTTTTGGTACTGTGTCCAGTGAAATGTAGTCCTAATTAGGCGCGTTTTGAGGGGTACTCCTCAGTACTCCGATTTGTACACCGTGGGAACCCAGGGAGGAGTAATGGTTTCTTGGACCAATGGTTCCACTTATCAGTGCTTCGACCTTTGAGGGTTACATGGCCTCCTTTCCCAGGTATGCCCAGTATGGGTTACAGGGGATAGAAGCCTGATGTACTGCCATAATCATGCCAAAATGAGAGTCTTTTGGCTTTAATTTTTTAAGTACATCGTGGGCACTCATGGGGGAGACTCATTGATTTTTGGGGTCACGTGACCAGCTCGCTGTGGTCAAGGTTCGTGTACTGAAGGGAAATGGTGCGCCAGGTAGGTTCCAGATGGTTTTGGTACTGTGTCCAGTGAAATGTAGTCCTAATTAGGCGCGTTTTGAGGGGTACTCCTCAGTACTCCGATTTGTACACCGTGGGAACCCAGGGAGGAGTAATGGTTTCTTGGACCAATGGTTCCACTTATCAGTGCTTCGACCTTTGAGGGTTACATGGCCTCCTTTCCCAGGTATGCCCAGTATGGGTTACAGGGGATAGAAGCCTGATGTACTGCCATAATCATGCCAAAATGAGAGTCTTTTGGCTTTAATTTTTTAAGTACATCGTGGGCACTCATGGGGGAGACTCATTGATTTTTGGGGTCACGTGACCAGCTCGCTGTGGTCAAGGTTCGTGTACTGAAGGGAAATGGTGCGCCAGGTAGGTTCCAGATGGTTTTGGTACTGTCTCCAGTGAAATGTAGTCCTAATTAGGCGCGTTTTGAGGGGTACTCCTCAGTACTCCGATTTGTACACCGTGGGAACCCAGGGAGGAGTAATGGTTTCTTGGACCAATGGTTCCACTTATCAGTGCTTCGACCTTTGAGGGTTACATGGCCTCCTTTCCCAGGTATGCCCAGTATGGGTTACAGGGGATAGAAGCCTGATGTACTGCCATAATCATGCCAAAATGAGAGTCTTTTGGCTTTAATTTTTTAAGTACATCGTGGGCACTCATGGGGGAGACTCATTGATTTTTGGGGTCACGTGACCAGCTCGCTGTGGTCAAGGTTCGTGTACTGAAGGGAAATGGTGCGCCAGGTAGGTTCCAGATGGTTTTGGTACTGTGTCCAGTGAAATGTAGTCCTAATTAGGCGCGTTTTGAGGGGTACTCCTCAGTACTCCGATTTGTACACCGTGGGAACCCAGGGAGGAGTAATGGTTTCTTGGACCAATGGTTCCACTTATCAGTGCTTCGACCTTTGAGGGTTACATGGCCTCCTTTCCCAGGTATGCCCAGTATGGGTTACAGGGGATAGAAGCCTGATGTACTGCCATAATCATGCCAAAATGAGAGTCTTTTGGCTTTAATTTTTTAAGTACATCGTGGGCACTCATGGGGGAGACTCATTGATTTTTGGGGTCACGTGACCAGCTCGCTGTGGTCAAGGTTCGTGTACTGAAGGGAAATGGTGCGCCAGGTAGGTTCCAGATGGTTTTGGTACTGTCTCCAGTGAAATGTAGTCCTAATTAGGCGCGTTTTGAGGGGTACTCCTCAGTACTCCGATTTGTACACCGTGGGAACCCAGGGAGGAGTAATGGTTTCTTGGACCAATGGTTCCACTTATCAGTGCTTCGACCTTTGAGGGTTACATGGCCTCCTTTCCCAGGTATGCCCAGTATGGGTTACAGGGGATAGAAGCCTGATGTACTGCCATAATCATGCCAAAATGAGAGTCTTTTGGCTTTAATTTTTTAAGTACATCGTGGGCACTCATGGGGGAGACTCATTGATTTTTGGGGTCACGTGACCAGCTCGCTGTGGTCAAGGTTCGTGTACTGAAGGGAAATGGTGCGCCAGGTAGGTTCCAGATGGTTTTGGTACTGTGTCCAGTGAAATGTAGTCCTAATTAGGCGCGTTTTGAGGGGTACTCCTCAGTACTCCGATTTGTACACCGTGGGAACCCAGGGAGGAGTAATGGTTTCTTGGACCAATGGTTCCACTTATCAGTGCTTCGACCTTTGAGGGTTACATGGCCTCCTTTCCCAGGTATGCCCAGTATGGGTTACAGGGGATAGAAGCCTGATGTACTGCCATAATCATGCCAAAATGAGAGTCTTTTGGCTTTAATTTTTTAAGTACATCGTGGGCACTCATGGGGGAGACTCATTGATTTTTGGGGTCACGTGACCAGCTCGCTGTGGTCAAGGTTCGTGTACTGAAGGGAAATGGTGCGCCAGGTAGGTTCCAGATGGTTTTGGTACTGTGTCCAGTGAAATGTAGTCCTAATTAGGCGCGTTTTGAGGGGTACTCCTCAGTACTCCGATTTGTACACCGTGGGAACCCAGGGAGGAGTAATGGTTTCTTGGACCAATGGTTCCACTTATCAGTGCTTCGACCTTTGAGGGTTACATGGCCTCCTTTCCCAGGTATGCCCAGTATGGGTTACAGGGGATAGAAGCCTGATGTACTGCCATAATCATGCCAAAATGAGAGTCTTTTGGCTTTAATTTTTTAAGTACATCGTGGGCACTCATGGGGGAGACTCATTGATTTTTGGGGTCACGTGACCAGCTCGCTGTGGTCAAGGTTCGTGTACTGTGTCCAGTGAAATGTAGTCCTAATTAGGCGCGTTTTGAGGGGTACTCCTCAGTACTCCGATTTGTACACCGTGGGAACCCAGGGAGGAGTAATGGTTTCTTGGACCAATGGTTCCACTTATCAGTGCTTCGACCTTTGAGGGTTACATGGCCTCCTTTCCCAGGTATGCCCAGTATGGGTTACAGGGGATAGAAGCCTGATGTACTGCCATAATCATGCCAAAATGAGAGTCTTTTGGCTTTAATTTTTTAAGTACATCGTGGGCACTCATGGGGGAGACTCATTGATTTTTGGGGTCACGTGACCAGCTCGCTGTGGTCAAGGTTCGTGTACTGAAGGGAAATGGTGCGCCAGGTAGGTTCCAGATGGTTTTGGTACTGTGTCCAGTGAAATGTAGTCCTAATTAGGCGCGTTTTGAGGGGTACTCCTCAGTACTCCGATTTGTACACCGTGGGAACCCAGGGAGGAGTAATGGTTTCTTGGACCAATGGTTCCACTTATCAGTGCTTCGACCTTTGAGGGTTACATGGCCTCCTTTCCCAGGTATGCCCAGTATGGGTTACAGGGGATAGAAGCCTGATGTACTGCCATAATCATGCCAAAATGAGAGTCTTTTGGCTTTAATTTTTTAAGTACATCGTGGGCACTCATGGGGGAGACTCATTGATTTTTGGGGTCACGTGACCAGCTCGCTGTGGTCAAGGTTCGTGTACTGAAGGGAAATGGTGCGCCAGGTAGGTTCCAGATGGTTTTGGTACTGTCTCCAGTGAAATGTAGTCCTAATTAGGCGCGTTTTGAGGGGTACTCCTCAGTACTCCGATTTGTACACCGTGGGAACCCAGGGAGGAGTAATGGTTTCTTGGACCAATGGTTCCACTTATCAGTGCTTCGACCTTTGAGGGTTACATGGCCTCCTTTCCCAGGTATGCCCAGTATGGGTTACAGGGGATAGAAGCCTGATGTACTGCCATAATCATGCCAAAATGAGAGTCTTTTGGCTTTAATTTTTTAAGTACATCGTGGGCACTCATGGGGGAGACTCATTGATTTTTGGGGTCACGTGACCAGCTCGCTGTGGTCAAGGTTCGTGTACTGAAGGGAAATGGTGCGCCAGGTAGGTTCCAGATGGTTTTGGTACTGTGTCCAGTGAAATGTAGTCCTAATTAGGCGCGTTTTGAGGGGTACTCCTCAGTACTCCGATTTGTACACCGTGGGAACCCAGGGAGGAGTAATGGTTTCTTGGACCAATGGTTCCACTTATCAGTGCTTCGACCTTTGAGGGTTACATGGCCTCCTTTCCCAGGTATGCCCAGTATGGGTTACAGGGGATAGAAGCCTGATGTACTGCCATAATCATGCCAAAATGAGAGTCTTTTGGCTTTAATTTTTTAAGTACATCGTGGGCACTCATGGGGGAGACTCATTGATTTTTGGGGTCACGTGACCAGCTCGCTGTGGTCAAGGTTCGTGTACTGAAGGGAAATGGTGCGCCAGGTAGGTTCCAGATGGTTTTGGTACTGTCTCCAGTGAAATGTAGTCCTAATTAGGCGCGTTTTGAGGGGTACTCCTCAGTACTCCGATTTGTACACCGTGGGAACCCAGGGAGGAGTAATGGTTTCTTGGACCAATGGTTCCACTTATCAGTGCTTCGACCTTTGAGGGTTACATGGCCTCCTTTCCCAGGTATGCCCAGTATGGGTTACAGGGGATAGAAGCCTGATGTACTGCCATAATCATGCCAAAATGAGAGTCTTTTGGCTTTAATTTTTTAAGTACATCGTGGGCACTCATGGGGGAGACTCATTGATTTTTGGGGTCACGTGACCAGCTCGCTGTGGTCAAGGTTCGTGTACTGAAGGGAAATGGTGCGCCAGGTAGGTTCCAGATGGTTTTGGTACTGTGTCCAGTGAAATGTAGTCCTAATTAGGCGCGTTTTGAGGGGTACTCCTCAGTACTCCGATTTGTACACCGTGGGAACCCAGGGAGGAGTAATGGTTTCTTGGACCAATGGTTCCACTTATCAGTGCTTCGACCTTTGAGGGTTACATGGCCTCCTTTCCCAGGTATGCCCAGTATGGGTTACAGGGGATAGAAGCCTGATGTACTGCCATAATCATGCCAAAATGAGAGTCTTTTGGCTTTAATTTTTTAAGTACATCGTGGGCACTCATGGGGGAGACTCATTGATTTTTGGGGTCACGTGACCAGCTCGCTGTGGTCAAGGTTCGTGTACTGAAGGGAAATGGTGCGCCAGGTAGGTTCCAGATGGTTTTGGTACTGTGTCCAGTGAAATGTAGTCCTAATTAGGCGCGTTTTGAGGGGTACTCCTCAGTACTCCGATTTGTACACCGTGGGAACCCAGGGAGGAGTAATGGTTTCTTGGACCAATGGTTCCACTTATCAGTGCTTCGACCTTTGAGGGTTACATGGCCTCCTTTCCCAGGTATGCCCAGTATGGGTTACAGGGGATAGAAGCCTGATGTACTGCCATAATCATGCCAAAATGAGAGTCTTTTGGCTTTAATTTTTTAAGTACATCGTGGGCACTCATGGGGGAGACTCATTGATTTTTGGGGTCACGTGACCAGCTCGCTGTGGTCAAGGTTCGTGTACTGAAGGGAAATGGTGCGCCAGGTAGGTTCCAGATGGTTTTGGTACTGTGTCCAGTGAAATGTAGTCCTAATTAGGCGCGTTTTGAGGGGTACTCCTCAGTACTCCGATTTGTACACCGTGGGAACCCAGGGAGGAGTAATGGTTTCTTGGACCAATGGTTCCACTTATCAGTGCTTCGACCTTTAAGGGTTGGATGGCCACCATTCCAAGGTATGCCCAGTATGGTTTACAGGAGATAGAAGGCTGATGTACTGCCATAATCATGCCAAAATGAGAGTCTTTTGGCTTTAATTTTTTTAAGTACATCGTGGGCACTCACGAGGGAGACTCATTGATTTTTGGGGTCACGTGACCATCTCGCTGTGGTCAAGGTTCGTGTACTGAAGGGAAATGGTGCGCCAGGTAGGTTCCAGATGGTTTTGGTACTGTGTCCAGTGAAATGTAGTCCTAATTAGGCGCGTTTTGAGGGGTACTCCTCAGTACTCCGATTTGTACACCGTGGGAACCCAGGGAGGAGTAATGGTTTCTTGGACCAATGGTTCCACTTATCAGTGCTTCGACCTTTGAGGGTTACATGGCCTCCTTTCCCAGGTATGCCCAGTATGGGTTACAGGGGATAGAAGCCTGATGTACTGCCATAATCATGCCAAAATGAGAGTCTTTTGGCTTTAATTTTTTAAGTACATCGTGGGCACTCATGGGGGAGACTCATTGATTTTTGGGGTCACGTGACCAGCTCGCTGTGGTCAAGGTTCGTGTACTGAAGGGAAATGGTGCGCCAGGTAGGTTCCAGATGGTTTTGGTACTGTGTCCAGTGAAATGTAGTCCTAATTAGGCGCGTTTTGAGGGGTACTCCTCAGTACCCCGATTTGTACACCGTGGGAACCCAGGGAGGAGTAATGGTTTCTTGGACCAATGGTTCCACTTATCAGTGCTTCGACCTTTGAGGGTTACATGGCCTCCTTTCCCAGGTATGCCCAGTATGGGTTACAGGGGATAGAAGCCTGATGTACTGCCATAATCATGCCAAAATGAGAGTCTTTTGGCTTTAATTTTTTAAGTACATCGTGGGCACTCATGGGGGAGACTCATTGATTTTTGGGGTCACGTGACCAGCTCGCTGTGGTCAAGGTTCGTGTACTGAAGGGAAATGGTGCGCCAGGTAGGTTCCAGATGGTTTTGGTACTGTGTCCAGTGAAATGTAGTCCTAATTAGGCGCGTTTTGAGGGGTACTCCTCAGTACTCCGATTTGTACACCGTGGGAACCCAGGGAGGAGTAATGGTTTCTTGGACCAATGGTTCCACTTATCAGTGCTTCGACCTTTAAGGGTTGGATGGCCACCATTCCAAGGTATGCCCAGTATGGTTTACAGGAGATAGAAGGCTGATGTACTGCCATAATCATGCCAAAATGAGAGTCTTTTGGCTTTAATTTTTTTAAGTACATCGTGGGCACTCACGAGGGAGACTCATTGATTTTTGGGGTCACGTGACCATCTCGCTGTGGTCAAGGTTCATGTACTGAAGGGAAATGGTGCGCCAGGTAGGTTCCAGATGGTTTTGGTACTGTGTCCAGTGAAATGTAGTCCTAATTAGGCGCGTTTTGAGGGGTACTCCTCAGTACTCCGATTTGTACACCGTGGGAACCCAGGGAGGAGTAATGGTTTCTTGGACCAATGGTTCCACTTATCAGTGCTTCGACCTTTGAGGGTTACATGGCCTCCTTTCCCAGGTATGCCCAGTATGGGTTACAGGGGATAGAAGCCTGATGTACTGCCATAATCATGCCAAAATGAGAGTCTTTTGGCTTTAATTTTTTAAGTACATCGTGGGCACTCATGGGGGAGACTCATTGATTTTTGGGGTCACGTGACCAGCTCGCTGTGGTCAAGGTTCGTGTACTGAAGGGAAATGGTGCGCCAGGTAGGTTCCAGATGGTTTTGGTACTGTGTCCAGTGAAATGTAGTCCTAATTAGGCGCGTTTTGAGGGGTACTCCTCAGTACCCCGATTTGTACACCGTGGGAACCCAGGGAGGAGTAATGGTTTCTTGGACCAATGGTTCCACTTATCAGTGCTTCGACCTTTGAGGGTTACATGGCCTCCTTTCCCAGGTATGCCCAGTATGGGTTACAGGGGATAGAAGCCTGATGTACTGCCATAATCATGCCAAAATGAGAGTCTTTTGGCTTTAATTTTTTAAGTACATCGTGGGCACTCATGGGGGAGACTCATTGATTTTTGGGGTCACGTGACCAGCTCGCTGTGGTCAAGGTTCGTGTACTGAAGGGAAATGGTGCGCCAGGTAGGTTCCAGATGGTTTTGGTACTGTGTCCAGTGAAATGTAGTCCTAATTAGGCGCGTTTTGAGGGGTACTCCTCAGTACTCCGATTTGTACACCGTGGGAACCCAGGGAGGAGTAATGGTTTCTTGGACCAATGGTTCCACTTATCAGTGCTTCGACCTTTAAGGGTTGGATGGCCACCATTCCAAGGTATGCCCAGTATGGTTTACAGGAGATAGAAGGCTGATGTACTGCCATAATCATGCCAAAATGAGAGTCTTTTGGCTTTAATTTTTTTAAGTACATCGTGGGCACTCACGAGGGAGACTCATTGATTTTTGGGGTCACGTGACCATCTCGCTGTGGTCAAGGTTCGTGTACTGAAGGGAAATGGTGCGCCAGGTAGGTTCCAGATGGTTTTGGTACTGTGTCCAGTGAAATGTAGTCCTAATTAGGCGCGTTTTGAGGGGTACTCCTCAGTACTCCGATTTGTACACCGTGGGAACCCAGGGAGGAGTAATGGTTTCTTGGACCAATGGTTCCACTTATCAGTGCTTCGACCTTTAAGGGTTGGATGGCCACCATTCCAAGGTATGCCCAGTATGGTTTACAGGAGATAGAAGGCTGATGTACTGCCATAATCATGCCAAAATGAGAGTCTTTTGGCTTTAATTTTTTTAAGTACATCGTGGGCACTCACGAGGGAGACTCATTGATTTTTGGGGTCACGTGACCATCTCGCTGTGGTCAAGGTTCGTGTACTGAAGGGAAATGGTGCGCCAGGTAGGTTCCAGATGGTTTTGGTACTGTGTCCAGTGAAATGTAGTCCTAATTAGGCGCGTTTTGAGGGGTACTCCTCAGTACTCCGATTTGTACACCGTGGGAACCCAGGGAGGAGTAATGGTTTCTTGGACCAATGGTTCCACTTATCAGTGCTTCGACCTTTGAGGGTTACATGGCCTCCTTTCCCAGGTATGCCCAGTATGGGTTACAGGGGATAGAAGCCTGATGTACTGCCATAATCATGCCAAAATGAGAGTCTTTTGGCTTTAATTTTTTTAAGTACATCGTGGGCACTCATGGGGGAGACTCATTGATTTTTGGGGTCACGTGACCAGCTCGCTGTGGTCAAGGTTCGTGTACTGAAGGGAAATGGTGCGCCAGGTAGGTTCCAGATGGTTTTGGTACTGTGTCCAGTGAAATGTAGTCCTAATTAGGCGCGTTTTGAGGGGTACTCCTCAGTACTCCGATTTGTACACCGTGGGAACCCAGGGAGAAGTAATGGTTTCTTGGACCAATGGTTCCACTTATCAGTGCTTCGACCTTTAAGGGTTGGATGGCCACCTTTCCAAGGTATGCACAGTATGGTTTACAGGAGATAGAAGCCTGATATACTGCCATAATCATGCCAAAATGAGAGTCTTTTGGCTTTAATTTTTTTAAGTACATCGTGGGCACTCACGAGGGAGACTCATTGATTTTTGGGGTCATGTGACCATCTCGCTGTGGTCAAGGTTCGTGTATTGAAGGGAAATGGTGCACCAGGTAGGTTCAAGATGGTTTTGTACTGTGTCCAGTGAAATGTAGTCCTAATTAGGCGCGTTTTGAGGGGTACTCCTCAGTACTCCGATTTATACACCGTGGGAACCAAAGGAGGAGTAATGGTTTCTTGGACCAATGGTTCCACTTATCAGTGCTTCGACCAGTATGATTTACTGAGGATAGAAGTCTGATTCAGCTATGACATAATAATAATAATAATTATTATTATAATAATAATTGCAATCAATACCAGTTATATCTGTAATAAATAGATAATAATAATACTAATACCACTACTAGTAGTACCAATAATAATAATAATAATAACAATAATAATGATAATAATAATTTATCTACATATTTATCTACATAATTTTTTCGGGTGGTAGACAGTTGTACCACTTATTCTATTTGATATTAGTATGCTCCAATTACGATGTTCCCACAATGTACTTTTTGGAGACATTGTGGGCATGTACGAGTCGACTCGTGTAAAGCTCAGATGGAAGATACTGGTAAGTATATTTATTTTCTGGACTGTTGGAGAGAATATATTGCTGATCATTTCTATTTAGAGTAAATAATTATTTAAATTTTGTAAAGGGCTAACACAAATTCTGAACTGCATGGTGGGAGAAATATTTCCAGTAAATTGCTGGATCATATAAAAATGTTGGTGGAAACTTCATCGTGGCCCCACAATTCCTTGTGTACAACTACCAGCATTAAATATTTTATTTGTTTAATATTGCGTGAAGACAGTAAAATATTGCTGGATAATATATTTGTAAAATATTGCTGGAAATTTCATCGTGGCCCCACGTTTCCTTGTGTACAAGTACCAGCATTTGATATTTTGTTTAATATTGCGAGAAGACTGTAGGTTAGGTGACAGTAAAATATTGCTGGATAATATATTTGTAAAATATTGCTAGAAACTTCATCGTGGCCCCACGTTTCCTTGTGTACAACTACCAGCATTTGATATTTTGTTTAATATTGCGAGAAGACAGGTAAGGTGACAATAAAATATTGCTGGATCATATATTTGTAAAATATTGCTGGAAACATCGTGGCCCCACGTTTCCTTGTGTGCAACTACCAGCATTTGATATTTTATTTGTTTAATATTGCGAGAAGACAGTAGGTAAGGTGGCAGTAAAATATTGCTGGATAAAATATTTGTAAAATATTGCTGGAAACATCGTGGCCAGATATTTCCTTGTGTACAACTACCAGCATTTGATATTTTATTTGTTTAATATTGCGAGAAGACAGTAGGTAAGGTGGCAGTAAAATATTGCTGGATAAAATATTTGTAAAATATTGCTGGAAACATCGTGGCCAGATATTTCCTTGTGTACAACTACCAGCATTTGATATTTTATTTGTTTAATATTGTGAGAAGACGGTAAGTAAGGTGACATTAAAATATTGCTGGATCATATATTTGTAAAATATTGCTGGAAACATCGTGGCCCCACATTTCCTTGTGTACAACTACCAGCATTTGATATTTTGTTTAATATTGTGAGAAGACTGTAGGTTAGGTGACAGTAAAATATTGCTGGATTATAATATTTGTAAAATATTGCTGGAAACTTCATCGTGGCCCCACGTTTCCTTGTGTACAACTACCAGCTTTTGATATTTTGTTTAATATTGCGAGAAGGCAGTAGGTAAGGTGACAATAAAATATTGCTGGATTATATATTTGTAAAATATTGCTGGAAACATCGTGGCCCCACGTTTCCTTGTGTGAAACTACCAGCATTTGATATATTATTAGTCGAATCTTTGATTCGAGTTATGTACTGGGTTGTGGCCGCGATTTTAAATTCGCCGTTTAAGCCCTTAAATATCAAATTCTGCATAATATTTGTTCACATATCGGTACATTAAGGTGTATATTATACACTCTGCCATTTTGAAGATTTTTAATGCTTTTATTCAGTTATATTTTATAAAGTAAAAAGCTTGTCTAGCACTTCGTCTGGCTTTCCCTAAGAACCTGTATGTCCTAGAACCTATTGTATTTCCATTGTGATTTTCTACTCAAACGAGTCTTTTTTTAACGGTTTCGTCTGCTGGTTTCTAGACGGGAAACCCCAATTAATTTAACTGTCTGCTGGTGTATCACGCACTCACTGTTAATGTAAAATAGTTGTCTGCGCATCTCCCCATTTGTTAAACAAAAAAACCGCAAAGAAATTAATGAATGAAGTGACGTCACGGTAGTACTACACCTTTGTCGTTCAGCCAATCAGAATCGACAATGAAAATATTCAAACTCCGTAGTTCTACATTCAACCACTCGAAGGCACTTTTGCATGTCCTAGACGTTATCACGTGATTTCATTTTTCCGTCAAAACACTTCATCGGTAAAATACAGCATAACGTCTGATCCCGATTATCACTCATTATGGCTATCGTAATATTGTAGAAATAACACACGAATATTTTATTTAAATACTTACAATTTGCTTCTGTAAAATATCCATATACAGTACTATATATCCACGCTTCAAAATTGAAATATGTCTTCTCATTTCAAAATCAAATTTCAAACTGCGAGTCCGTGAACAGGAAATATGCTGGTAGTTTTCATCTTAAACCAGCCTTGTAAAATATTGTCGCCAAACCCCCTCAAATAAGTGCCGTGACTGCGCATGTTTGTCCACTAATATTAATGAGGCAAGTCCGCGAACAGGAAATATGCTGGTGGTTTTCATCTTAAACCAGCCTCGGGAAACCCCCACAAAGAACTGCCGTGACTGCGCATATTTGCTCATTAATATTAATGAGGCAAGTCCGTGAACAGGAAATATGTTGGTAGTTTTCATCTTAAACCAGCCTTGTAAAATATTGTCGCCAAACCCCCTCAAAGAACTGCCGTGACTGCGCATATTTGCTCATTAATATTAATGAGGCAAGTCCGTGGACAGGAAATATGCTGGTGGTTTTCATCTAAAACCAGCCTTGTAAAACTGCGCATCTACAGACCCTTTATATTTGTAAACAAATACCCATCTCGCGACACAAATCTGAAAACTTCCCTGAAAGCGGTTTCCAAATACTGTCACCGCACCTACTGCCTTCACGAAATATTTGAAGCAAATAAAATATAAATAAAATATAAAATGCTGGTACTTGTACACACACAGAGTACTGAAAACGTGAGGCTATAATGGGGTTTCTAACAATCTTTTACAAATATATAATCCAGCAATATTTTACTGTCACCGCACCTAATACTGCCTTCACGACATATTTAAAACAAATAAAATATAAAATGCTGGTACTTGTACACTCACAGAGTGCTGCAAACGAGAGGCTACAATGGGGTTTCTAACAATCTTTTACAAATACTCAGTATATAATCCAGCAATATTTTACTGTCACCGCACCTAATACTGCCTTCACGAAATATTTAAAACAAATAAAATATAAAATGCTGGTACTTGTACACTCACAGAGTGCTGCAAACGTGAGGCTACAATGGGGTTTCTAACAATCTGTTACAAATATATAATCCAGCAATATTTTACTGTCACCGCACCTAATACTGCCTTCACGAAATATTTAAAACAAATAAAATATAAAATGCTGGTACTTGTACACTCACAGAGTGCTGCAAACGTGAGGCTACAATGGGGTTTCTAACAATCTGTTACAAATATATAATCCAGCAATATTTTACTGTCACCGCACCTAATACTGCCTCCTCGCAATATTTAAAACAAATATTTTTACCGCACCTCCACCGCACCCCTCTGACTGCACCTCCGGAGCTCCAAGTTTTATAAGGCACCGTGAAAGTGGTTTCCAAATGCGGGCGATAATACAGAGTTTACAGATTTCAACACCCAGTCCTGTCCTAAGATTCGACTCTGTGGTTGGGTGAAAGCTAACCACTGGACTCTTGTTTGCTTAATATTGCGAGAAGACAGTAGGTAAGGTGGCAGTAAAATAATGCTGGATAAAATATTTGTATAATATTGCTGCAAACATCGTGGCCACATATTTCCTTGTGTATAACTACCAGCATTTGATATATATTTGTTTAATATTACTAGAAGACAGTAGGTAAGGTGACAATAAAATATTGCTGGATCATATATTTGTAAAATATTGCTGGAAACATCGTGGCCCCACCCACGTTTCCTTGTGTGCAACTACCAGCATTTGATATTTTATTTGTTTAATATTGCGAGAAGACAGTAGGTAAGGTGGCAGTAAAATATTGCTGGAAACATCGTGGCCAGATATTTCCTTGTGTACAACTACCAGTATTTGATATTTTATTTGTTTAATGTTGCGAGAAGACAGTAGATAAGGTGGCAGTAAAATATTGCTGGATAAAATATTTGTAAAATATTGCTGGAAACATCGTGGCCAGATATTTCCTTGTGTACAACTACCAGCATTTGATATTTTATTTGTTTAATATTGCTAGAAGGTGGTAGGTAAGGTGACATTAAAATATTGCTGGATCATATATCTGTAAAATATTGCTGGAAACATCGTGGCCCCACGTTTCCTTGTGTACAACTACCTGCATTTAATATTTTATTTATTTTATATTGCAATAAGACAGTGGGTGAGGTGACAGTAAAATGGTGCTGGATAAAATATTTGTAAAAAATTGCTGTCCACAGGCACTGACTGCTTGTTTATTGTAATTTATGAAGCATTAAACAATAGAACACCTTAAAAGTCAGCATAGCTCACCAATCTTTCAATCTTTTTAATGAGACTTTTTGGTTTTCTATAACAGGAAATATCCGGAAACACAGGATTTTTGAAAGTGTAAGGCACTCGAGAGGGAAGAAATCGCCGAGCCATGCTGGTCAGTTAAAAATGCTGAGTGGCCCTATAGCTCAGGTAAGAGGCGAACCTACTGATCAGTTAGAACAAACTAAAGAACATATGGTCCAATGGAAATAGTTTTATGTTTGTGATATGGTTTTTACCCTACAGCCCTTAAGGGCTGTCAGGGTATTGCTTTCACCCATGGTGTTCGGATTGGTGGTGCGGGCGGCGGGAAAAGTTTGCCCGGGCTGTATCTCTGGAACTATAAGGTGTAGGAAGTTGATACTAGTAGGGACATTGGTTGGGGGGTGTAGGTGTGCAACATCATGGTCTGACCTTGATTTGACCTTTGACCTTGCCGTAGTGACCTTGAGTTGGAAAATCTTGTCCAGGCTATATCTTGCAAACCGTAAGATATAGGAAGTTGATACTTCGTAGGGACATTGGTTAGGGGGTGTAGGTGTGCAACAACATGGTGTGACCTTGATTTGACCTTTAACCTTGCCATAGTGACCTAGATCTATAAAATCTTGTCCGGGCCATATCTCAGAAACCGTAAGGTGCAGGAAGATGGTACTTGGTAGGGACAATGGTTAGGGGGTGTAGGTGTGCAGCATCATGGTCTGACCTTGATTTGACCTTCGACCGTGCTGTAGTGACCTTGACCTATAAAATCTTGTCTGGGTTATACCTTGGAAACCATTAGGTGTATGAAGTTCATACTTAGTGGGGACATGGATTAGGGGTTGTAGGTGTGCAACATCAAGGTTTGACCTTGATTTGACCTTTGACCTTTTCTGGTATGGAAACTGTTGCATTTAGAGAATTTCTTTAAATATGGTATCCACCTACTTTTGGGTCAGCAATAACATAGCATAATTGCAGACTTGTAGCTCATTGCATAGCTGGGCTATAGCTCATTGCAGAGTATAGCTGTTGAGTAAATCACTTAATTTTAAAACTATTGTATTTTGAGCATTTTGTTTAAATATGTTGGTCACCTAATTTTTGGTCTGCAATAACATAGTAAAATTGCAGACCTGTATCTCATTACACATCTGAGGAATAGATATATTCAAGTTCTCACTGTTGAGTAAATCAGGTGTAACTTGAAAACTATTGTATTTACAGTATTTAGTTTAAATGTGTTATTCACCTACTTTTTTGTCACCTATAACATGGTAAAATTGTAGATGTATCTCATAACATAGCTGAGCAATAACTGCTTTCAGCTTCTTACTATTGAGTAAATCAGTTGTAACTTCAAAACTATTGCATTTACAGTATGTTGCTCAAGTATGTTGTATACCAACTTTTAGATCAGCTATAATGTGGTAAAATTGCAGACATATAGCTCATTGCTTAGCTTAGCCATAGCTACTTTCAAAGTATCGCTGTTGAGTAAATCAGTTGTAACTTCAAAACTATTGCATTTACAGTATTTTGTGTATATATTATTCACCTACCTTTTGGTCAGCTAGACCATAGTAAAATTACAGACCTGTAGCTCATTACATAGCTGAGCAATAGCTACTTTGAGAGTTTCACTGTTGAGTAAATCAGTTGTAACTTGAAAACTATTGCATTTACAGTACTTTGTTTAAAGATGTTTTCCACTCACAGTTTACTCCGTAACAGTTAACTCGGCACTTTACTTCTGGTACCATTTGCAGGGCATAACTTTTGTGTCCTTTTCTTCTTTCTCTTTTACTTTTAAGCTGAAAACACACAGTCAGCTGACACAGAGCCTGTTCACAGGCACTGACTGCTTGTTTATTGTTTTTATGAAGCATTAAACAATAGAAAACCTTAAAAGTTAGCATAGATCACCAATCTTTCAATCATTTTAATGAGACTTTTTGGTTTTCTGTGACAGGAAATATCCGGAAACACAGGATTTTTGAAAGTGTAAGGCACTTGAGAGGGAAGAAATTGCCGAGCCATGCTGGTCAGTTAAAAATGCTGAGTGGCCCTATAGCTCAGGTAAGAGGTGAACCTACTGATCAGTTAGAACAAACTAAAAAACATACGGTCCAATGGAAATAGTTTTATGTTTGTGATATGGTTTTTACCCCACAGCCCTTAAGGGCTGTCGGTGTATTGGTTTCACCCATGGTGTTCGTATTGGCGGGCGGGCGGCAGGAAAAGTTTGCCCTGGCTGTATCTCTAGAACTATAAGGTGTAGGAAGTTGATACTTGGCAGGGACATTGGTTAGGGGGTGTAGGTGTGCAACGTCATGGTCTGACCTTGATTTGACCTTTGATCTTGCCGTAGTGACCTTGAGTTGGAAAATCTTGTCCGGGCTATATCTTGCAAACCGTAAGATATAGGAAGTTGATACTTGGTAGGGACATTGGTTAGGGGGTGTAGATGTGCAACATCATGGTGTGACCTTGATTTGACCTTTAACCTTGTCGTAGTGACCTAGATCTATAAAATCTTGTCCGGGCCATATCTCAGAAACCGTAATGTGCAGGAAGATGGTACTTGGTAGGGACAATGGTTAGGGGGTGTAGGTGTGCAGCATCATGGTCTGACCTTGATTTGACCTTCAACCTTGCTGTAGTGACCTTGACCTACAAAATCTTTTCCGGGATATACCTTGGAAACCGTAAGGTGTAAGAAGTTGATACTTGATAGGGACATTGGTACAGCTGAAAGAATATTCGCATTATTCATTTTCCGGTCAACTTAAAAGTGCTATAACTCGCTTATTATTGTTCCTAGAGGTTTGGGATGGTAAACCAACCTATAGGAAATCATGGGCTGAGAATCTGTTGCTGCGGTCGGATTTGACCTTGGACCCATCCTTCAAGGTTAAACAAAGATTGCCAAACTTAAAGGTGTTTATAACTTGCTTATTATTGGTCCTAGAGGTTTGTGATGGTAAACCAACCTATAGAAAATCATGGGCTGGGAATCTTTTGGTGTGGTCGGATCTGACCTTGGACCCTTCCTTCAAGGTCAAACGAGGATAGCCAAACTTAAAAGTGCTATAACTCGCTTATTATTGGTCCTAGAGGTTTGGGATGGCAAACCAACCTATAGGAAATCATGGGCTGGGAATCTGTTGCTGTGGTCAGATTTGACCTTGGACCCCTCCTTCAAGGTTAAACAAGGATTGCCAAGCTTAAAAGTGTTTATAACTTGCTTATTATTGGTCCTAGAGGTTTGTGATGGTAAACGAACCTATAGACAATCATGGACTGGGAATCATTTGGTGTGGTCAGATTTGACCTTGGACTCCTCCTTCAAGGTCAAACAAGGATTGGCAAACTTAAAAGTGTTTATAACCCGCTTATTATTGGTCCTAGAGGCTTGTGATGGTAAACCAACCTATAGGAAATCATGGGCTGGGAATCTTTTGGTGTGGTCGGATTTAACCTTGGACCCCTCCTTCAAGGTCAAATGAAGATAGCCAAACTTTTTAGTTAAAAGTGCTTATAACTCGCTTATTATTGGTCCTAGAGGTTTGGAATGGTAAACCAACCTATAGGAAATCATGGGCCTGGATTCTTTTGGTGTGGTCGGATTTGACCTTGGGACCTTCCTTCAAGGTCAAACGAGGATAGCCAAAATTAACAGTGCTTATATCTCGCTTATTTGTGTTCCTAGAGGTTTGCAAAGTCACACCAACCTGTAGGAATTATGGGCTAAGAATCTTTTGATATGGTCAGATTTCACCTTGGGCTTCTCCAAAGTTAAGCATGTTTTAGTGGCTTTGGTCAGTTTTCTTTCTGGTGGATACAATTTGCATCGGTTCTCCGATGCGATAGGTCTAGTTTCAGTATGTTATTCACATATTTTGGCGTCATGTATAACATAGTAAAATTACAACTATTGCATTTGCAATATTTTCTTTAACTATGTTTTTATGTCAGCTGACTTGTCAGTCAGCTGGCATTATGTCGTCACTCTGCGGCGTGGGCGTACGCGTACGCGTGAACAACTTCTCCTCCAAAACTACAAGGCCTAGAGACGTGCTGTTTTTTTTAAAAGATACCTTATCTATCGAGGATGAAAAATTGTTCAAGGCATGCAAATCTGTCTGTTCGTCTGTTTGCTAGAGACATTACAAGGGGGGTACCCCCACCAAAAGTGTGAAAATTTCAACTTTTTATCACAATTTTCTCAGTGACTATTGCAGGGATTTCTCTCATATCGTGCATATATGTACTAGGCCAGAGGTAGATTCTCTTGTGTGAGTATGAGACCTGGATCTCTCTTACTTTTTTTTTAATAAATTTTTTTAATAATTTTTAATGCATTAACATTCATGAAATCATGCACAAAATCATTTATAACTTGAAAACTGTTGCATCTAGAGCATTTTGTTAAAATATGTTATTCAGCTACTTTTTTCATAGCTACAATATGGTGAGTAAGTTGGGTGTCTGTCTCAATAGCTAAGTGAGTAATAGCTACTTTTGGGCTTTTCAGTAACTTCCATCATGAGTAGAATCACTTGTAACTTAAAAACTATTGCATTTAGAGAATTTCGTATAAATATGTTATTCAGCTACTTTTGGGTCAGCTATAACATAGTAAAATTTTAGACCTGTAGCTCATGGCATAGCTGAGTAATAGCTACTTTTAGGTTATCACTGTTGAGTAAATTGCTTATAACTTCAAAACTATTGCATTTAGAGAATTTTGCTTAAATATGTTATTCAGCTACTTTTGGGTCTGCTATAACATAGTAAAATTTCAGACCTGTAGCTCATGGCATAGCTGAGTAATAGCTACTTTTAGGTTATCACTGTTGAGTAAATCGCTTATAACTTGGAAACTATTGCATTTAGAGTATTTTGTTTCAATATGTTATTCACCTATTTTGGGATCAGCTATAACATAGTGAAGTTTCAGATCTGTGGCTCATTGCATAGCTGAGTAATAGCTACTTTGAAGTTCTCACTATTGAGTAAATCAGTTGTAATTGGAAAACTATTGCATTTAGAGAATTTCGTATAAATATGTTATTCAGCTACTTTTGGGTCAGCTATAACATAGTAAAATTTCAGACCTGTAGCTCATGGCATAGCTGAGTAATAGCTACTTTTAGGTCATCACTATTGAGTAAATCAGTTGTAACTTGAAAACTATTGCATTTACAGTATTTTGCTTAAATATGTTGTTCACCTACTTTTGGGTCAGCTATAACATAGTAAAATTTCAGACCTGTAGCTCATGGCATAGCTGAGTAATAGCTACTTTTAGGTCGTCACTATTGAGTAAATCAGTTGTAACTTGAAAACTATTGCATTTACAGTATTTTGCTTTAATATGTTGTTCACCTACTTTTGGGTCAGCTATAACATAGTGAAATTTCAGACCTGTAGCTCATTGCATAGCTGAGTAATAACTACTTTGAGGTTCTCACTATTGAGTAAATCAGTTGTAATTGGAAAATTATTGCATTTAGAGAATTTAGTATAAATATGTTATTCAGCTACTTTTGGGTCAACTATAACATAGTAAAATTTCAGACCTGTAGCTCATGGCATAGCTGAATAATAGCTACTTTTAGGTCATCATTATTGAGTAAATCAGTTGTAACTTGAAAACTATTGCATTTACAGTATTTTGCTTAAATATGTTGTTCACCTACTTTTGGGTCAGCTATAACATAGTAAAATTTCAGACCTGTAGCTCATGGCATAGCTGAGTAATAGCTACTTTTAGGTCATCACTATTGAGTAAATCAGTTGTAACTTG
This sequence comes from Sabellastarte sp. h YS-2021, assembly GCA_964017235.1. Classification (NCBI taxonomy): domain Eukaryota; kingdom Metazoa; phylum Annelida; class Polychaeta; order Sabellida; family Sabellidae; genus Sabellastarte; species Sabellastarte sp. h YS-2021. Next base: position 110,250,914 of record OZ024934.1, read on the forward strand.
AAAACTATTGCATTTACAGTATTTTGCTTAAATATGTTGTTCACCTACTTTTGGGTCAGCTATAACATAGTAAAATTTCAGACCTGTAGCTCATGGCATAGCTGAGTAATAGCTACTTTTAGGTTATCACTGTTGAGTAAATCAGTTGTAGTTGGAAAACTATTGCATTTAGAGAATTTAGTATAAATATGTTATTCAGCTACTTTTGGGTCAACTATAACATAGTAAAATTTCAGACCTGTAGCTCATGGCATAGCTGAGTAATAGCTACTTTTAGATCATCACTATTGAGTAAATCAGTTGTAACTTGAAAACTATTGCATTTACAGTATTTTGCTTAAATATGTTGTTCACCTACTTTTGGGTCAGCTATAACATAGTAAAATTTCAGACCTGTAGCTCATGGCATAGCTGAGTAATAGCTACTTTTAGGTCATCACTATTGAGTAAATCAGTTGTAACTTGAAAACTATTGCATTTACAGTATTTTGCTTAAATATGTTGTTCACCTACTTTTGGGTCAGCTATAACATAGTAAAATTTCAGACCTGTAGCTCATGGCATAGCTGAGTAATAGCTACTTTTAGGTCATCACTATTGAGTAAATCAGTTGTAACTTGAAAACTATTGCATTTACAGTATTTTGCTTAAATATGTTGTTCACCTACTTTTGGGTCAGCTATAACATAGTAAAATTTCAGACCTGTAGCTCATGGCATAGCTGAGTAATAGCTACTTTTAGGTCATCACTATTGAGTAAATCAGTTGTAACTTGAAAACTATTGCATTTACAGTATTTTGCTTAAATATGTTGTTCACCTACTTTTGGGTCAGCTATAACATAGTAAAATTTCAGACCTGTAGCTCATGGCATAGCTGAGTAATAGCTACTTTTAGGTCATCACTATTGAGTAAATCAGTTGTAACTTGAAAACTATTGCATTTACAGTATTTTGCTTTAATATGTTGTTCACCTACTTTTGGGTCAGCTATAACATAGTGAAATTTCAGACCTGTAGCTCATTGCATAGCTGAGTAATAACTACTTTGAGGTTCTCACTATTGAGTAAATCAGTTGTAATTGGAAAATTATTGCATTTAGAGAATTTCGTATAAATATGTTATTCAGCTACTTTTGGGTCAACTATAACATAGTAAAATTTCAGACCTGTAGCTCATGGCATAGCTGAGTAATAGCTACTTTTAGGTCATCACTATTGACTAAATCAGTTTTAACTTGAAAACTATTGCATTTACAGTATTTTGCTTAAATATGTTGTTCACCTACTTTTGGGTCAGCTATAACATAGTAAAAATTCAGACCTGTAGCTCATGGCATAGCTGAGTAATAGCTACTTTTAGGTTATCACTGTTGAGTAAATCAGTTGTAGTTGGAAAACTATTGCATTTAGAGAATTTAGTATAAATGTTATTCAGCTACTTTTGGGTCAACTATAACATAGTAAAATTTCAGACCTGTAGCTCATGGCATAGCTGAGTAATAGCTACTTTTAGATCATCACTATTGAGTAAATCAGTTGTAACTTGAAAACTATTGCATTTACAGTATTTTGCTTAAATATGTTGTTCACCTACTTTTGGGTCAGCTATAACATAGTAAAATTTCAGACCTGTAGCTCATGGCATAGCTGAGTAATAGCTACTTTTAGGTCATCACTATTGAGTAAATCAGTTGTAACTTGAAAACTATTGCATTTACAGTATTTTGCTTAAATATGTTGTTCACCTACTTTTGGGTCAGCTATAACATAGTAAAATTTCAGACCTGTAGCTCATGGCATAGCTGAGTAATAGCTACTTTTAGGTTATCACTGTTGAGTAAATCAGTTGTAGTTGGAAAACTATTGCATTTAGAGAATTTAGTATAAATATGTTATTCAGCTACTTTTGGGTCAACTATAACATAGTAAAATTTCAGACCTGTAGCTCATGGCATAGCTGAGTAATAGCTACTTTTAGATCATCACTATTGAGTAAATCAGTTGTAACTTGAAAACTATTGCATTTACAGTATTTTGCTTAAATATGTTGTTCACCTACTTTTGGGTCAGCTATAACATAGTAAAATTTCAGACCTGTAGCTCATGGCATAGCTGAGTAATAGCTACTTTTAGGTTATCACTGTTGAGTAAATCGCTTATAACTTGGAAACTATTGCATTTAGAGTATTTTGTTTCAATATGTTATTCACCTATTTTGGGATCAGCTATAACATAGTGAAGTTTCAGATCTGTGGCTCCTTGCATAGCTGAGTAATAGCTACTTTGAAGTTCTCACTATTGAGTAAATCAGTTGTAATTGGAAAACTATTGCATTTAGAGAATTTCGTATAAATATGTTATTCAGCTACTTTTGGGTCAGCTATAACATAGTGAAATTACAGACCTGTAGCTCATGGCATAGCTGAGTAATAGCTACTTTTAGGTCATCACTATTGAGTAAATCAGTTGTAACTTGAAAACTATTGCATTTACAGTATTTTGCTTTAATATGTTGTTCACCTACTTTTGGGTCAGCTATAACATAGTGAAATTTCAGACCTGTAGCTCATTGCATAGCTGAGTAATAACTACTTTGAGGTTCTCACTGTTGAGTAAATCAGATGTAATTGGAAAACTATTGCATTTAGAGAATTTAGTATAAATATGTTATTCAGCTACTTTTGGGTCAACTATAACATAGTAAAATTTCAGACCTGTAGCTCATGGCATAGCTGAGTAATAGCTACTTTTAGGTCATCACTATTGAGTAAATCAGTTGTAACTTGAAAACTATTGCATTTACAGTATTTTGCTTAAATATGTTGTTCACCTACTTTTGGGTCAGCTATAACATAGTAAAATTTCAGACCTGTAGCTCATGGCATAGCTGAGTAATAGCTACTTTTAGGTTATCACTGTTGAGTAAATCGCTTATAACTTGGAAATTATTGCATTTAGAGTATTTTGTTTCAATATGTTATTCACCTATTTTGGGGTCAGCTATAACATAGTGAAGTTCCAGACCCGTGACTCATTGCATAGCTGAGTAATAGCTACTTTGAAGTTCTCAATGTTGAGTAAATCACTTGTAATTTGAAAACTATTGCATTTAGAGAATTTAGTATAAATATGTTATTCAGCTACTTTTGGGTCAGCTATAACATAGTAAAATTTCAGACCTGTAGCTCATGGCATAGCTGAGTAATAGCTACTTTTAGGCTAAAACTGTTGAGTAAATCACTTATAACTTGAAAACTATTGCATTCAGAGTATTTTGTTTCAATATGTTATTCACCTATTTTGGGGTCAGCTATAACATAGTGAAGTTCCAGACCTGTGGCTCATTGCATAGCTGAGTAATAGCTACTTTAAAGTTCTCACTGTTGAGTAAATCAGTTGTAATTGGAAAACTATTGCCTTTACAGAAATTTGTGCAAATATGTTATTCAGCTACTTTTGGGTCAGCTATAACATAGTGAAATTACAGACCTGTAGCTCATGGCACAACTGAGCAATAGCTGTTCTCAAGCACTGACTGTTGAGTAAGTCAGCTATAACTTGAAAAATATTGCATTTGGAGTATTTTGTTAAAATATATTGTTCACCTACTTTTGGGTTAGCTATAACATAGTGAAATTACAGACCTATAGCTCATGGCATAGCGGAGCAATAGCTATTTTCTGGTTCTCACTATTGAGTAAATCAGTTGTAACTTGAAAACTATTGCATTTACAGTATTTTGCTTAAATATGTTGTTCAGCTACTATTAGGTCAGCTATAACAGAGCAAAAATTCAGACATGTAGCTCATTGCATAGCTGAGTAATAGTTACTTTGAGGTTCTCACTCTTGAGTAAATCAGTTGTAACTTGAAAATTATTACATTTAGAGTATTTTGTTAAATATGTTATTCACAGACGTTTTGGTCAGCTATAACATAGTGAAATTGCAGACCTCTATGTCATGGGATAGCTGAGCAATAGCTTCTTTCAGGTTCTCACTGTTGAGTAAATCATTGTATCCAACCTGTAGGAAATCATGGGCTGGGAATCTGTTAATATGGTCCGATTTGACCTTGGAACCCTCCTTCAAGGTCAAATGAGGATAGCCAAACATAAAAGTGCTTATAACTCGCTTATTATTGGTCCCAGAGGTTGGAATGAAAACCAACCTATAGAAAATCATGAGCTGGGAATTTTTTGGTGTGGTCGGATTTCACCTTGGACCCCTCCTTCAAGGTCAAATGAGGATAGCCAAACTTAAAAGTGCTTATAACTCACTTATTATTGGTCCTAGAGGTTTCGAATGGAAAACCAACCTATAGAAAATCATGGGCTGGGAATCTTTTGGTGTGGTCGGATTTGACCTGGGACCCCTCCTTCAAGGGCAGTTGAGGATAGCCAAACTTACAATTGCTTAGAACTCGCTTATTATTGGTCCTACAAGTTTGGGATGACAAACAAGCTACAGGAAATCATGGGCTGGGAATTTTTTTGTGTGGTCGGATTTGACCTTGGACCCCCTCCTTCCAGGTCAAACGAAGATAGCCAAACTTAAAGTGCTTATAACTCGCGTATTATTGGTCTTGGAGGTTTGGGATGGTAAACCAACATATAAGAAATCATGGGCTGGGATTCTTTTGGTGTGGTCAGATTTGACCTGGGACCCCTCCTTCAAGGGCAGTTGAGGATAGCCAAACTTACAATTGCTTAGAACTCGCTTATTATTGGTCCTACAAGTTTGGGATGGTAAACAAGCTACAGGAAATCATGGGCTGGGAATTTTTTTGTGTGGTCGGATTTGACCTTGGACCCCCTCCTTCAAGGTCAAACAAGGATAGCCAAACTTAAAAAGTGCCTATAACTCACTTATTATTGGTCCGAGAGGTTTGGGATGGTAAACCATCCTAAATTCTTTGGCTGGGAATCTTTTGGTATGGTCAGATTTGACCTTTGGACCCCTTCTTCATGGTGGAACGAGGATATTGCATTTATAGTATTTCTTTAAATATTTTTAACCTACTTTTTACCCTTAAACAATTACCTTGTTACTTTATTTCATAATACCATTTGCAGGGCACAACTTTTTTGTCGTTTTCTTCTGTCAGCTTCGGAATATCTTTCGAACATGTGTTCAGTTACCATTTACTGTATTTCTGTACAGCCCTTTCCCTGATAATTATGCTTTCCTCTCATTATCACCATCATAAATCAAAAACATTCAGTCAGCTGACACAGTGCCCGTTCACGTTTATTGTGTTAATACATCCTATCCAATGGACAATTGCTTTACCGGTCAGCGCGACCGGTCCTGCCAAACGTCAGAAAAACACATCCTGGATATATAATACCGACAGGACCGGTCAGGAGAGTGCATTCGCCAGGTGGTGCCTCGTACTTCCTTGCTGTCTAGACAACGTGACATCATAGCATCTTTTTTGTTTGGCGCATGGAGAGTGAAGACGTGTTTTCAACGACAAGGAAATTTTCGTTCTACAACGAACTCAACTGTTTTAATTCATCTTTGAAGAAGTTTAGAAGTATTATCTACTACTATGTCATCTCCAGGACAGAGAAGAGGTTCCTGCGGACACGCTATGGCTGGGTTCAACACCCACTTCAAGTGTGCACGTTGTAGGGACAAAGGGCTAGGCGACGACCCCTGCGTCCTGAAGAAAGAATGTGTTATCTGCAGGGGGTTTACCCCTGATCAAGTCCTACAGTTGGCCACTCCAACCTACAGGGACAGAAAAGAGAAGAAGACGAACACTTCAACTACGACCTCCTCCACTCCCACTCTCGGGGACCCTGCACACGTTAATGTGTTGGGTAAAGTGGAGAAGGTGAAAGCTGTGCAGTCTACCCCTACTACCAAGAAGACGAAACGTAGTGAGCCTCCTAAGCCGTCTGCCAGCAAGAAGAGATCTTCAAGCAGTAGACCATCAGCTGAAGATCTCAAAGAACTGGACGACAAGTGGGCAGAGAGGTTCTCCAGACTTGAGGCAATGCTGCTAGCCAAGACCTTCACAGTGCCGGTTGAACCGGTTGTGAAGCCAGCTTCTGATGTGACTCCCACTGAGAAGCCATTTTTTGAGCCTACCACCAGTAAGCTGCCTGTTGAGAAGAGCCTGCCCACTGAGAAACCTGGTCCCTGCCTTGACCAGGCCACTGGTAATGCTGTAGAGGAGATACAGACTGCCACCCAGCCCCTTGGGGCTTCCGGTGCAGGGATAGCAACCCAGCCTGTTCAGGCCCCCGGTTCGTTCCCAGAGGTTCAGCCCACCGGTGATGAAGATCTGAGTGCAGCCTCTGACAGTGAAGCTGACCAGCTCAGTACTACCGGTTCCCTGGATGGTGACATCCACAGGGACCGGTCAGCAGACAGAGATGCCTCCAGAGATGACCCTGACTCTGAACCAACTGAGGAGGCCAACTACAGAGAGACCATGAGGGGTGTAAGAAGTTTTATGAACTGGCACAGGGTTCCTGATTTCGAAACTGTGTCCTCCACTGCTTGGACCCAGCACCAGTGGTAGCAGAGAACAGCAAAGTGACATTAAATTTGACTGTAAACTCGTGTGTTGCAAATGCTCATATTGTCACTGGGTTGCCACAAAGGAAAGGCGTAAATCCCAATGCATGTCAAATGTACACAGAAATAAAATATGTGAAAGATGTTTCTTGTGTAGGTCACTTGTCTTCTGTAAATCTTGTCACCAATGCCCAACATGCTGTTATAGATCCTCCTGTAGGGGCGAGGTTAAACCAGTATTGGGAGAAATGGGAAGCCCTGGGTTCAAGTCCAAAAGTAGTCACCACACTGAGGGAGGGTTATGCTCTCCCGTTCCGGTTCAGATCCCACTTGACAAGGTCACCAAATGTAATAAGCAACTACCACAACTCAGCCAAGCAGTCCTTCCTTTTAGAGGCACTGTATCAGCTGATAAACAAGAATGCAGTCGAACCGGTAGAAAATCAAACCTCACTGGGTTTTTACAACTGAGTATTTTTGGTACCCAAACCCAACAACCGGTGGAGACCGGTCCTGGACCGCAGCACCTTGAACACCTTCTTAAACACAGGGTCGTTCAAGATGGAGACCCCAGAGACAATAAAAACCTCCCTACAGGCAGGGGAGTGGGTCACATCCATAGATTTCAAAGACGCTTACTTCCACATACCAATTCACAGTCAGTCCAGGAAGTACATGCGTTTTCACCTCCAGGGTTGGTCCTACCAGTTCAAAGCCCTACCCTTTGGTCTATCCACAGCCCCCATGGAGTTCACAGTGGTGGCCAAAGAGGTCAAACTCATCGCACTTCAGAAGGGTATAAGGATCCACCAGTACCTAGACGACTGGCTGGTGAGAGCCTCTACCCACGACACTTGTCTCCAGCATACTCAAACCCTGGTCACACTGTGTCAGGATCTAGGGTGGCAGGTGAACAGGGAAAAGTCAGAACTGGTCCCTGAACAGGTCTTCAACTTTGTAGGTTACCAGTTCGACCTGAAAGAGGGCAGGGTCAGACCCACAGAAGATCGTTGGCAGACCTTGACAGACAAGATCAGATCCATAATGTCGGATCCGGTTAGCCCGGTCCGACAATTCATGTCCCTCATAGGTCTACTCATAGCAACAGAAAAGCAAGTCCACCTAGGGCGACTCCACATGAGGCCCATACAGTGGTACCTGAAAAACAACTGGAGGGTCCCAGAATCACTGGAAAAGGTGATCCCGGTCCCCAAGTCCCTCGACCCCCATCTAAGGTGGTGGCTGGAGGAAAGCAATGTGCTACTAGGTCAACCATTACACCCTCTAAAACATGCTCTGCAAATCTTTACAGACACATCAAAAGAAGGGTGGGGCGCTCACTTAGATCAGCACACTGCAAGGGGAGCTTGGTCCCTACCAGAGAGCAAATTACACATAAACCACTTAGAGCTGAAAGCAGTATTTTTAGCTCTAAAAGAGTTTCGAACCCTCGTCTGCTACAAGACAGTGTTGATAGCTACAGACAACACAACAGTGGTTGCCTATATCAACAAAGAGGGGGGGATGAAGTCGGGCTCCCTGTGTGCCCTACTGTGGAGAATACTTTCCTGGTGTACCAGACAGCAAGTAACCCTCAAGGCACGTCACATCCCCGGCCGGCTGAACATGATAGCAGACAAGCTACCCAGGCTTGGCCAGACCATTCAAACAGAGTGGGCACTTCATCCAGAACTTCATCCAACCTAGTGTCTCAGTCATTCAACCAGGTCCTTCACAGGAACCTGTCGAATCTGAACCTACATGCCTGGCTCCTAGAGCCTCAGCAATCAAGGAGCAAGGCTTCTCTGCAGTGGCAGCATGAATTGAGGCTCCTCAAAGAGGATAAACAATCCTGGAACCTTTCCCTGGTACTGCACCAGCTCACAAAGGCTCCCTTTGAACCCCTTAAAGAGGCATCCTTGAAACATATGACTTTCAAGACAGTTTTCTTACTGGCCTTGGGTTCAGGTAAACGCAGGAGTGAGATCCATGCTTGGTTACATAAGAACATCAGACACCAGTCAGACTGGTCTAAGGTGTCTTTGTAACCCTCACCCAGCTTCCTATCCAAGAATCAGCTGGCTAAGGAGGGTCCAGATAGTGTGGCTCCAGTTGTCATTCCAGCCCTGGCACCATCTCTGGATAAGTCACTCAAGGGTGACAGGTCCCTATGTCCAGTCAGAGCCCTGCGCTACTACTTGGACAGGACTTCAGCCCTCAGGCAGAATAAGGAGTTAGTTTTTGTCTCCTTCAAGAAAGGGTTTCACAAAGACATCTCACCTGCCACCATCTCCTCATTGATCAAACAGACTGTGATTCTGTGCTCTGAGCTCTCTGACCAGGAGGCCCTCTCCTTACATCAGGTTAAAGCCCATGATGTTAGGGCCTTTGCTGCATCTAAGACCTTCCAATCAGGGGTCTCCTTAGATCAGATCTTGGCAGCCTGCCACTGGAAATCCCACAACACCTTCACCCAGTTCTATTTGAAGGATGTTGCATGGGCTGACTCAGAGCTCTTCCACCTGGGACCTGTGGTGGCTGCCCAACAGGTGCACCACCAAACCCAGAAATGAGGAGATATTGTATATATGTAAATATGTACATATTATAAATATGTTAAATATGTACATAATGTAAATATGTTAAATGTACATAATTAAAAAAAAAAACAAAAAAACTGTGACTTGCTTCCTTTGGGAGGTTGTTATTTCTTCTGGGACTGAACTCAGCCCCTCTCTCTCTCTCTCTTTCCCTTCCCAGATCATCACTGGGAGGGAAAGAAAAAGGGAGTGGCAGTGTCGGTAGACTCCCGGTTAACCGGTTAGTTGACAGCCGGCCTTGACCTCTCAGGGTTCTCTGACCCTAGGTCAAATGGGCCTTCTCAGTTTTTGTATGTTATGAGTTCACTTAAGTCCCTAGCTGCTTACCTGCCTACCAAGCGGTAGTTATTCAGCAATTGTCCATTGGATAGGATGTATTAACACAATAAAATTGCAGGCAAGGCCCACCCAACTGGCCCTGCTATCAGCTTACTAGGGGTCTTACTAGGACTAGACACAAAAAAGATGCTATGACGTCACATTGTCTAGACAGCAAGGAAGTACGAGGCGCCACCTGGCGAATGCGCTCTCCTGACCGGTCCTGCCGGTATTATATACAGGACGTCTTTTTCTGACGTTTGGCGGGACCGGTTGCGCCGACCGGTAAAGCAATTGTCCATTGGATAGGGTATTAACTTATAAAAATTTAATTTACTTATTAAATTTGCAATTTAACTTACTTTTTACACCCTAACAGTTACCTTATTACTTTCCTTCTGAACGCCATTTCCAGGGCACAACTTTTGTGTCCTTTTCTTCTGTCACTTCTACTGTGAAACTCAAAACACACAGTCAGCTGACACAGAGCCCGTTTACTCGCACTGATTGCTTGTTATGACTGCAGTCTTATCAGTCAGACATTATGGCATCACTCTGTGGCGTACGCCTCTGCGTGAACAACTTCTCCAAACCTACAACACCCAGAGACAGGCTGTTTTTTATATCAGTTGACTTGTCAGTCAGCTGACATTATGGCATCACTCTGCCGCATCCACATCTGTGTACGCGTCCGCGTGAACGACTTCTTCTCCAGAACTACAAGACACAGAATCATGCTTTTGTAAAAGATACCTTCACTATCGAGGATGATAAATCGTAAAATTCATGCAGATCTGTCTGTTCGTCTGTTTCCTAGAGCCATTACAAGTGAGGTACCCCCACGTAAAGTGTGAAAATTTCAACACTTTATCACAATTTTCTCAGTGACCATTGCAGGGATTTCTCTCATATTTTGTATATATGTACTAGCCCAGAGGTAGATTCTCTTGTGTGAGTATGAGACCTGGACCTGTCTTAATCATACACTAATCACTTATAACTTGAAAAGTGTTGCATTTAGAGCATTTTGTTAAAGTATGTTGTTCAGCTACTTTTTCCATAGCTACAACATGGTGAGTAACTTGGGTGTCTGTCTCAATAGCTAAGTGAGTAATGGCTACTTTTGCGCTTTTCAATAACTTCCATCATGAGTAAAATCACTTGTAACTTGAAAACTATTGCATTTAGAGATTTCTTTATAAATATGTTATTCAGCTACTTTTGGGTCAGTTATAACATAGTAAAATTTCAGACCTGTAGCTCATGTCATAGCTGAGTAATAGCTAATTTTAGGTTATCACTGTTGAGTAACTCACTTATAACTTGAAAATTATTGCATTTAGAGTATTTTGTTTCAATATGTTATTCACCTATTTTGGCGTCAGCTATAACTTAGTGAAATTCCAGACCTGTGGCTCATTGCATAGCTGAGTAATAGCTACTTTGAAGTTCCTACTCAACACTAAATCATGTATAACTTGAAAACTATTGCATTTAGATTATTTAGTTGTATCCACCGGATAGCAGGATATGTTCCTCATTATAAAATCTTGACTGGAAATAAGTTCTCACTGTTTGAGTAAATCAGTCGTAATTGAAAAACTATTGTATTTACAGAAATTGCGTAAATATGTTATTCAGCTACTTTTGGTCACCTATAACATAGTGAAATTACAGACCTATAGCTCATGGCACAACTGAACAATAGCTATTTTCAGGTACTAACTGTTGAGTAAATCAGTTGTAACTCGAAAAATATTGCATTTGGAGTATTTTGTTAAAATATGTTGTTCACCTACTTATGGGTCCGCTATAACATAGTAAAAATTCAGACATGTAGCTCATTGCATAGCTGAGTAATAGCTACTTTGAAGTTCTCACTGTTGAGTAAATCAGTTGTAATTGGAAAAGTATTGCATTTACAGAAATTTGTGTGAATATGTTATGCAGCTACTTTTGGGTCAGCTGTAACATAGTGAAATTACAGATTTGTAGCTCATGGCACAAATGAGCAATAGCTATTTCCAGGTACTGACTATTGAGTAAATCAGCTGTAACTTGAAAAATATTGCATTTGGATTATTTTGTTAAAATATGTTGTTCACCTACTTTTGGGTCAGCTATAACATAGTGAAATTACAGACCTACAGCTCATGGCATAGCTGAGCAATAGCTATTTTCAGGTTCTCACTATTGAGTAAATCAGTTGTAACTTGAAAACTATTGCATTTACAGTATTTGGCTTAAATATGTTGTTCACCTACTTTTGGGTCAGCTATAACATAGTGAAAATTCAGACATGTAGGTCATTGCATAGCTGAGTAATAGCCACTTTGAGGTTATCACTGTTGAGTAAATCAGTTGTAACTTGAAAACTATTGCATTTAGAGTATTTTGTTAAAATATGTTTTTCACATAATTTTTGGTCAGCTATAACATAGTGAAATTGCAGACCTTTATGCCATGGCATAGCTGAGCAATAGCTACTTTCGGGTTCTCACTGTTGAGTAAATCATTGTATCCACTGGATAGCCGCACTGTGTAGAGAGATTTCACCATTACCGCTCTAACGAAAAAAATACTATAGCGAGCCTTCTCAAGTTTGCAGGATGTATTAATAACCATAAAATGTTGCCTGGGAATATTTGTAGCCTCATTTTGAAAAACAAGATGGCCACGAGGGATGTTTATTTGACTTTAAACAAGGATTTTTGTTGGCCCTCTAGAGCAAAGGGTATTATGGGTAGAGATCTCTAATTCGAAGGATATGTTCCTCATTATAAAATCTTGACTGGGAATGTTTTTGGCCTCATTTTGAAAAACAAGATGGCCGCCACGGGCATTTCTTTGTCAGTCATGAAAAGTGCTTGTATCTCTCTTATTATTGGTCCTAGAGGTTTGGGATGGTAAACCAACCTATAGAAAATTATTGGCTGGGAATCTTTTGGTGTGGTCAGATATAACCTTTGACCCCTCTTCAAGGTCAAACAAGGATAGCCAAATTTAAAAGTGGTTATAACTCGTTTATTATTGGTCCTAGAGGTTTGGAATGGAAAACCAACCTATAGAAAATCATGGGCTGGGAATCTTTTGCTGTGGTTGCATTTGACCTTGGTGCCTACCTTCAAGGTCAATTGAGGATAACCAAACTTAAAATTGCTTATAACTCGCTTATTATTGGTCCTACAGGTTTGGGATGGTAAACCAACCTACAGGAAATCATGAGCTGGGAATCTTTTGATGTGGTCGGATTTGACATTGGACCCCTCCTTCAAGGTCAAACAAGGATAGCAAAACTTAAAAGTGCCTATAACTCGCTTATTTTTGGGCCTAGAAGTTTGGGGTGGTAAACCATCCTATAGGAAATCATTTACTGGGAATCTTTTGGTGTGGTCAGAGTTGACCTTTGGACGCCTCCTTCCATGTCAAATGAGGACAGCCAAACTTAAAAGTGCTTATAACTCGCTTATTATTGGTCCTAGAGGTTTGGGATGGTAAACCAACCTATAGAAAATTATTGGCTGCGAATCTTTTGGTGTGGTCGGATTTGACCTTGGACCCTGCCTTCAGGATCAAATGAGGATAGCCAAACTTAAAAGTGGTTGTAACTTACTTATTATGGTCCTAGAAGTTTGGGATGGTAAACCAACCTATAGGAAATCATGAGCTGGGACTCTGTTGGTTGGGTCCGATTTGACCTTGGACCCCTCCTTGAAGGTCAAACGAAGATAGCCAAACTTAAAGTGCTTATAACTCTCGTATTATTGGTCTTAGAGGTTTGGGTTGGTAAACCAACATATAGGAAATCATGGCCTCGGATTCTTTTGGTGTGGTCTGATTTAACCTTGGACCCCTCATTCAAGGTCAAATGAGGATAGCCAAACTTAAAATTGCTTATAACTCGCTTATTATCGGTCCTAGAGGTTTGGGATGGTAAACCAACCTACATTAAATCATGAGCTGGGAATCTTTTGATGTGGTCGGATTTGACACTGGACCCCTCCTTCAAGGTCAAACAAGGATAGAAAAACTTAAAGGTGCCTATAACTCTAATTATTGGTCCTAGAGGTTTGGGGTGGTAAACCATCCTATAGGAAATCATTTACTGGGAATCTTTTGGTGTGGTCAGAGTTAACCTTTGGACCCCTCCTTCCAGGTCAAATGAGGACAGCCAAACTTAAAAGTGCTTATAACTCGCTTATTATTGGTCCTAGAGGTTTGGGATGGTAAACCAACCTATAGAAATCATAGACTGGGAATGTTTTTGTGTGGTCGGATTTTACCTTGGACCCTCTAACCTACACTTAAACAGTCACCTTGTTACTTTCCTTCATAATAAGATTTACAGGGCACAACTTTTTTGTCCTGTCAGCTTCGGAATTTCTTTCGAACATGCTGTTCAATTACCATTTACTGTACTTCTGTACAGCACTTTCCCTGATAATTATGCTTTCCTCTCATTATCACCTTCACAAATCTAAACCACTCAGTCACCTGACACAGTGCCTGTTCATGGGCACTCTCCTCTTGTTTTTTATTAATTTTTAAAATGATATTGAATGCAATAAAATTCATGAAATCATGCAATAAATCACTTATAACTTGAAAAGTATTGCATTTAGAGCATTTTGTTAAAATATGTTATTCAGCTACTTTTTCCATAGGTACAACATGGTGAGTAACTCAGGTGTCTATCTCAATAGCTAAGTGAATAATAGCTACTTTTGGACTTCTCAGTAACTTCCATCATGAGTAAAATCAATTGTAACTTGAAAACTCTTGCATTTAGAGAATTTTGTGTAAATATGTTATTCAGCTACTTTTGGGTCAGCTATAACATAGTAAAATTTCAGACCTGTAGATCATGGCATAGCTGAGTAATAGCTATTTTTAGGTTATCACTGTTGAGTAAATCACTTATAACTTGAAGAGTATTGCATTTAGAGTATTTAGTTTCAATAAGTTATTCACCTATTTTGGGGTCAGCTTTAACATAGTAAAATTCCAGACTTTGACGTTCCTACTCAACACTAAATCATGTATAAATTGAAAACTATTGCATTTAGATTATTTAGTTGTATCCACCGGATAGCAGGAGATGTTCCTCATTATAAAATCTTGACTGGAAATATTTTTGGCCTCATTTTGAAAAAAACAAGATGGCCGCCACAGACATTTCGTCAGTCATGAAAAGTGCTTATATCTCCCTTATTATTGGGCCTACAGGTTTGGGATGGTAAACCAACCTGTAGGAAATCATGGGCTGGGATTCTTTTGGTGTGGTCGGATTTGACCTTTGACCCCTCCTTCAAGGTCAAATGAGGACAGCCAAACTTAAAAGTGCTTATAACTCGCTTATTATTGGTCCTAGAGGTTTGGGATGGTAAACCAACCTATAGAAATCATAGACTGGGAATGTTTTTGTGTGGTCGGATTTTACCTTGGACCCTCTAACCTACACTTAAACAGTCACCTTGTTACTTTCCTTCATAATAAGATTTACAGGGCACACCTTTTTTGTCCTTCTGTCAGCTTCGGAATTTCTTTCGAACATGCTGTTCAATTACCATTTACTGTACTTCTGTACAGCACTTTCCCTGATAATTATGCTTTCCTCTCATTATCACCTTCACAAATCTAAGCCACTCAGTCACCTGACACAGTGCCTGTTCACGGGCACTCTCCTCTTGTTTTTTATTAATTTTTAAAATGATATTGAATGCAATAAAATTCATGAAATCATGCAATAAATCACTTATAACTTGAAAAGTATTGCATTTAGAGCATTTTGTTAAAATATGTTATTCAGCTACTTTTTCCATAGGTACAACATGGTGAGTAACTCAGGTGTCTATCTCAATAGCTAAGTGAATAATAGCTACTTTTGGACTTCTCAGTAACTTCCATCATGAGTAAAATCAATTGTAACTTGAAAACTCTTGCATTTAGAGAATTTTGTGTAAATATGTTATTCAGCTACTTTTGGGTCAGCTATAACATAGTAAAATTTCAGACCTGTAGATCATGGCATAGCTGAGTAATAGCTATTTTTAGGTTATCACTGTTGAGTAAATCACTTATAACTTGAAGAGTATTGCATTTAGAGTATTTAGTTTCAATAAGTTATTCACCTATTTTGGGGTCAGCTTTAACATAGTAAAATTCCAGACTTTGACGTTCCTACTCAACACTAAATCATGTATAAATTGAAAACTATTGCATTTAGATTATTTAGTTGTATCCACCGGATAGCAGGAGATGTTCCTCATTATAAAATCTTGACTGGAAATATTTTTGGCCTCATTTTGAAAAAAACAAGATGGCCGCCACAGACATTTCGTCAGTCATGAAAAGTGCTTATATCTCCCTTATTATTGGGCCTACAGGTTTGGGATGGTAAACCAACCTGTAGGAAATCATGAGCTGGGATTCTTTTGGTGTGGTCGGATTTGACCTTTGACCCCTCCTTCAAGGTCAAATGAGGACAGCCAAACTTAAAAGTGCTTATAACTCGCTTATTATTGGTCCTAGAGGTTTGGGATGGTAAACCAACCTATAGAAATCATAGACTGGGAATGTTTTTGTGTGGTCGGATTTTACCTTGGACCCTCTAACCTACACTTAAACAGTCACCTTGTTACTTTCCTTCATAATAAGATTTACAGGGCACAACTTTTTTGTCCTTCTGTCAGCTTCGGAATTTCTTTCGAACATGCTGTTCAATTACCATTTACTGTACTTCTGTACAGCACTTTCCCTGATAATTATGCTTTCCTCTCATTATCACCTTCACAAATCTAAGCCACTCAGTCACCTGACACAGTGCCTGTTCACGGGCACTCTCCTCTTGTTTTTTATTAATTTTTAAAATGATATTGAATGCAATAAAATTCATGAAATCATGCAATAAATCACTTATAACTTGAAAAGTATTGCATTTAGAGCATTTTGTTAAAATATGTTATTCAGCTACTTTTTCCATAGGTACAACATGGTGAGTAACTCAGGTGTCTATCTCAATAGCTAAGTGAATAATAGCTACTTTTGGACTTCTCAGTAACTTCCATCATGAGTAAAATCAATTGTAACTTGAAAACTCTTGCATTTAGAGAATTTTGTGTAAATATGTTATTCAGCTACTTTTGGGTCAGCTATAACATAGTAAAATTTCAGACCTGTAGATCATGGCATAGCTGAGTAATAGCTATTTTTAGGTTATCACTGTTGAGTAAATCACTTATAACTTGAAGAGTATTGCATTTAGAGTATTTAGTTTCAATAAGTTATTCACCTATTTTGGGGTCAGCTTTAACATAGTAAAATTCCAGACTTTGACGTTCCTACTCAACACTAAATCATGTATAAATTGAAAACTATTGCATTTAGATTATTTAGTTGTATCCACCGGATAGCAGGAGATGTTCCTCATTATAAAATCTTGACTGGAAATATTTTTGGCCTCATTTTGAAAAAAACAAGATGGCCGCCACAGACATTTCGTCAGTCATGAAAAGTGCTTATATCTCCCTTATTATTGGGCCTACAGGTTTGGGATGGTAAACCAACCTGTAGGAAATCATGGGCTGGGATTCTTTTGGTGTGGTCGGATTTGACCTTTGACCCCTCCTTCAAGGTCAAACTAGGATAGTCAAACTTAAAACTGCTTATAACTCGCTTATTATTGGTCCTAAAGGTTTGGGATGGTAAACCAACCTATAGGAAACCATTGGCTGCAAATCTTTTGGTTCGGTTGGATTTGACCTTGGACCCCTCCTTCAAGGTCAAATGAGGATAGCCAAACTTAAAAGTGGTTATAACTCGCTTATTATTGGTCCTAGAGGTTTGGGATGGTAAACCAACCTATAGGAAATCATGAGCTGGGAATCTTTTGGTGTGGTCGGATTTGACCTTAGACCTCTCCATGAAGGTCAAATGAGGATAGCCAAACTTAAAAGTGCTTATAACTCGCTTATTATTGGTGCTAGAGATTTGGGATGGAAACAGAGTTGCTTCTAGGATGAGTTTTCCGCGGGATCGCGCATTAATTCGCCTACTAACGCGGATTTTCTTGGAGTCTGCGGTAACTAAATTATATGAGAACGTGAAGTACAGAAGGCAATGCGGGAAGTATAAGAAGCGAAAAGACGAGAGATCTAGAAAATCGAAACACTGCACGGATTGAGAGTTTGTCGAGGTTTTGATTTTTCCGTCGAAATGTTCTTCGAATAATGCCCGTAGACGATTGTGGTTTCGCGATCGTTTACAAACTTAAATATATTATGAGGTACAGACAGTATTTTAACATATTATACCCAAAAACATAAAATTAAGCTGAAAGTGGATGATTATATAAAAAATGGCTGCACGAAAAACGAAACTTACAGTAGACTGGATTGTTACCACAACAGGCCATGCATGGCAGTGAAGCCGGTCCTGACCCTACGGGTGTATGTATCTGTCGGAATACTGGAACAAAATTCCCGGGCAGCGCATTAATATTAATGAGGTCACAGATTTTCATGGTGGTTTTAATTCTTAATATTTTCTGATTTAAGATCAAATACTAGATGGACTACAGAGCTCATGTATGCATAAAAAATATTTGACGATTCCATTGGATTTTTAGCAATATTTTACTCGAAGAATTTGTGGACTATTCATTAATATTCATTAAGTCATGGTATTCTGTGGGGTTTTCCAACATATTTGTACGAATTGATGGTGTAATGACTGAATTTGTGATGCAATGACTTTAGATGAAAACTTAAAACCATAATGCCATGACAGGAGCCACTTTGATGTAAATAGCCATTTTCAGTATTTTTTAAAAATTCTATCACTAGCCTTGAAGTTTATTTTTATTGGGAAAAACAATAAAAATTGTTAAAAATGTCTAAAACTGAAAATGTATTTTTATTAGTTTAAAATTTATCATAAAGTCACCCCCCAGAATTTTTAGCCCCTCCCCCACATTTTTTGTAGTGGTGGGGGATCGCCCCCACTTTTTGAAATTCCTAGAATCAACACTGTGGTAAACCAACCTATAGGAAATCATGGCCTGGGAATCTTTTGTTGTGGTCGGATTTGACCTTGGACCCCTCCTTCAAGGTCAAATGAGGATAGCCAAACTTAAAAGTGGTTATAACTCACTTGTTATTGGTCGTAGAGGCTTGGGATGGTAAACCAACCTATAGGAAATCATGGGCCTGGATTCTTTTGGTGTGGTCGGATTTGAACTTGGGACCTTCCTTCAAGGTCAAATGAGGATAGCCAAGCTTAAAAGTGCTTATAACTCACTTATTATTGGTTCTAGAGGTTTGCAATGTGAAGTCAACCTATAGGAAATCATGGGCTAGGAATTTTTTGATGTGGTCAGATTTGACCTTTGGTCCCTCTTTCAAGGTGAAATGAGGATAGCTAAAATTAACGGTGCTTATATCTCGCTGATTCGTGTTCCTAGAGGTTTGCAATGTCACACCAACCTATAGGAATCATCGGCTAAGAATATTTTGATATGGTCAGATTTTAGCTTGGGCTTCTCCAAGGTTAAGCATGCTTTAATGGCTTTGGTGAGTTTTCTTTCTGGTGGATAGTGGGTGGACGATTAGACCAATGTACGATCAATCATCGATGTCATGGTACAATTGCGTTCGGTCACTGATAAATTCTAGAAATCGATTAAATCTCACCCTTATTTAAGTGTCTCAATATCCACATACTTTTTATATTTTGGGCAGTTTCCTGAACTTTTCTTCAATAAATTAACAGATTTCTTGCGAATTTTGAGTTTGTTTACAACTACCACCATATTTACCGGAAGTGGGTACTTTTGGTAGCTTCTATATGTCGGAAACACGGTTATTCTTACCGGATTGAAATAGACTTTACCCCGGAAAGTGTTTCATGACAGTGGAGTAATAAAGCCGATTATGGGTCGATCATCGGTCGGAAAAATGTATGAATAATCTACCAATAAAAATTAAGGCGATTCCACTCACTACTGGTGGATACAATTTGCATCAGTTCTCCGATGCTATAGGTCTAGTTTCAATATGTTATTCCCCTATTTTGGGGTCAGCTGTAACATAGTAAAATTAAAACTATTGCATTTGCAATATTTTCTTTAAATATGTTTTTAACTTACTTTTTACACCTTAACAGTTACCTTCTTACTTTCCTTCTGAACACCATTTTCAGATCACAACTTTTGTATCCTTCTTTTCTGCCACTACTACTTGATAGGGACATTGGTTAGGGGATGTAGGTGTGCAGTGTCATGGTGTGACCTTGATTTGACCTTGCTGTAATGACCTTGAGTTTGAAAATCTTGTCTGGGCTATATGTTGCAAACCGTAATATGTAGGAAGTTGATACTTGGTAGGGACATTGGTTGGGGTGGTAGATGTGCAACATCATGGTGTGACCCCGATTTAACCTTTGATCTTGCCATAGTGACCTTGACCTATAAATTATTGTCCGGGTTATATCTCGGAAGCCGTAATGTGTGGAAAATTGATACTTAATAGTGACATTGGTTAGAAGTAGTAAGTGTGCACTGTCATGTTGTGACCTTGATTTGACCTTTGACTTTGCCATAGTGACCTTTACCTATAAAATCTTATCCAGGCTATATCTTGGTAACTGTGAGGTGTAGTAAGTTGATAATTGATAGGCACATTGGTTAGGGGTATAGGTGTGCAACATTAGGGTCTGAACAGGATTTGACCTTTGACTTTGCCATAGCGACCTTGATCTATAAAATCTTGTCCGGGCTATATCTAAGAAACCGTGAGGTGTAGGAAGTTGATGCATATTAGGGACATTGGTTAGGGGGTGTAGGTGTGCCGTGTCATGGTGTGACCTTGATTTGACCTTTGACCTTGCTGTAGTGACCTTGAGTTTGAAAATCTTATCTGGGCTATATCTTGGAAACTGTAAGATGTAGGAAGTTGATACTTGGAAGGGACATTGGTGTTAGGGGGTGTAGATGTGCAACATCATGGTGTGGACTTGATTCGACCTTTGACCTTGCTATAGTGACCTTGACCTATAGAATCTTGACCAGGCTATATCTCAGAAACCATAAGGTCTAGGAAGTTGATACTTGATAGGCACATTGGTTAGGTGGTATAGGTGTGCAACATCATGTTCTGACCAGGATTTGACCTTTGACCTTGCCATAGTGACCTTAACCTATAATATCTTGTCCGGGCTATATCTTGGTCTGTCTTTTGATGCAGATTAAGCACTGTAAAATCATATTAGATTTCATTAAGAATTTTACTTTTACAACTTCCCATTGTAACAGAGGGAATTTCATCAAGTGAGCCACAGATTTTGCTGCAACACCACAGATAAGCATTCATTGAATGTATTACCACTTCTGTATGCATGGTAATATTCAAAACATCTAAACCATATTTCGGCCATGCCAGATGTAGATAAAGAGTAGATGCATTATCTTTCTCTTAGAGATTATTTTCTCTATTTAAACATTGTTTGGACCTTTATATAACTGACAGTGCTCTGAAAGTATCCTGAACTTTGTATTGATACAGTACTATTATATATGCCCCTATCAAGAAGAAAAATATACCGAGACGTGCCGAGACTGGTTTCATGAACTGCGACATGCTCAAAGCAAAACGATTCAAGAGGAAACATGAGTATGCATGGTGCCGCGAAAACTCACCCAGTAATCGTAGCCGTTATCAGGCTGCAATCAATCACTATAATTTCCTGCCTGAGAATTCCAATTTCAATCATTATTCCAACATTGTGGCTGAAAATCAAGGTAATCCTAAGGCTTTGTGGAACTGTTTCAAGATTTTACATAGGTCCTATGTTACTGTTCTACCAGACTGCACAAATAAAACCAACCAACTATAAATGTCTGTTTTTCCTAGTAGTTGGCCAGGCCTCGCAGCCATCAGAGAACAGCATTCAGTCCCACATGGTAAGCTACATGTAAGTAATAAAAATTTTCAAGTTTCTGAGATCAAGCCTAGACAATATTTTATAGGTCAAGGTCACTACAGCAAAGTCAAAGGTCAAACCAGGATCACACCATGACGTTGCAGACTTACAACACAATCAATGTCCCTACCAAATATCAACTTCCTACACTTAATGCTTTACGAGATATAGCCCAGACAAAATTTTATAGGTCAAGGTCACCACAGTAAGGTCAAAGGTCAAATCAAGGTCACCCCATGACATTGCACACCTACACCCCTAACCAATGTCACAAACAACTTCTTACAACTTATGTTTCCAAGATATGGCCCGGACGAGATTTTCTAGGTCAAGGTTGCTACAGCAAGGTCAAAGGTCAAGTCAAGGTCAGACCATGACACTGCACACCTACACTCCCTAACCAATGTCCCTACCAAGTATAAACTTCCTACACCTTACGGTTTCCGAGTTATAGCCCGACAAGTTTTTCAAACTCAAGGTCAAATCAAGGTCTGACCATGACGTTGTACACCTACACCCCCTAACCAATGTCCATACCAAATATCAACTCCCTACACCTTATGGTTTCTGAGATACAGCCCGGACAAACTATTTCCCGCCGCCCGCCCACCCATCCAGACACCATGGGTGAAAACAATACCCCGACCCCATGGGGAAAAAAGTTGTCTCACCATTTTTGGGAGCCATGTTGAATGTCTGCTTGAAATCCAATAATGCATTTATGTCAGAAATGGTGTGAGATATGGTAGTTCAGTTACAAACTGGAAAATCTTTGTCTTGTGAATTATTTTTCAGCTGAACCAACAATTTAAGCATGTTTGTTTTCTACTCTTTTCCAGGAAATGCATACAGAAACCCAATTTGAATAATCAGATGTAGTGTAGAGATGCAGACAGGAATAAAGAGAGGAAAAGAATAATCATTTGAACATCAGATGAATGGAATGACTGTGTTTCTCAATTAAGGAAATAAATCTTTCAAACGACACTGGTGTGTTAAGATAAATCAAACTTTCATCACCAAAAATTTTGTCATACTGATCGTCAACATGGCTAAAAGTGCAGAGGATGTGAAAGTCTATCAGTTTTCCAGGATCCATAGATTTGAAATTTCTTAAGGCAGCAGAGTTAAATGCAGGTAGAAATTTAACGTACTGAAGTTGAAAATCTATGTAATAATAGTAATAATATTATCAGAATGATGGGAAATAGATTGTACCAATGTGAGAAGTCAAAAAAGTTTACAAGCAAAATGTTAATCATCAAAAAGTCAGCCATTTTGTATCAGATCACTTCCAAAAGTTAACAATTTACAGACATCTACATAATAAATGTACTTGCCAAATTTCATCTGAATTGGTGAAGCACTTTTTAAGTTATTCCGAATTTTTAGCAGGGCTTCTGCATACATGTCCTAAATTCGAAGTGATTCTGCCCAGTGGTTGCTGAGTTATAAGCAATAGAAAATATGGCTGGCAGACCCACGCTCTCTCCCCTCTCCCCTGAATGCAAACAAGTGTCCCTCATGGGACACTTCATTAGCTAAAAATTTTTGTACTGACTTGGTACTGGACAGCTTCCCATCTTTTTTTGGACATGACTGGGAACTGCCCATACATTTCAATTTTTTAGAATCAACACTTAATAAAATATTCTGTCTACTAATAAGACCAAAACATATTGTTATAGCCCTGTGGCATTACATATGCATCTATTTTCATTTCTGGACTTCAGACTAGGCCATCTAGTGAAATGGTTGTTACTTTTGTCACACAACATTGTAATCTTAGTACAGTATAACCTCTTTTATCTGAACCTCTAAAATCAAATGTATTTAAGTTTATTAACTCATTTCGATTCTGTTTCATTTTCCTATTGTAATTGTTTTATACAAACATACTTTTCCTATTACCTAAACCCTTTTTTATCCAAACCAAACGAGGCCTAGCACATGAGAGGACCGATACAAATTTGTATCCACCTGAAAGACAACTTGCCAAAGTCAGTGAACCATTGTTTGACCATGAAGAAGGGGTCCAAATCTGACCACATCGGAAGATTCCCAGCCCATAATTTCCCATAAGTTGGTTTCACATTGCAAACCTCTAGCCCCAAAATAGGCACGTTATAAGCACTTTAAAGCTTGACTGTCCTTGTTTGACCTTGAAGGAGGGGCCAAAGATCAAATCTGACCACATCAGAAGATTCCCAGCCCATGATTTCCTTTAAGTGGGTTTCACAAAAAGTTAAAAGCACGTTTAAGTTTCACTATCGTCATTTGACCTTGAAAGAAGGCCCCAAGGTCAAATCTGAACACATCAGAAGATTCCCAGCCCATGATTTCCTGTAAGTTTGTGTATTGATTCCTGTAAGTTGGTGTATTTCTGTATTGATCTCTACCAAATACTGTAAACATCATTATTGTTTTAATAAATGGCAACTCTTGAAACAAATGTTTTTTCTCAAGTGCATGTCTGTGACTTTTACAAAAAAACTGTCCATTTAACAAAGTTAAGGTGGGCACATAGTTTCCAATCTTTAAATGAATTGTTACACAAGACCCATTATGTAAAAAGGGACCTACCCTTACAACTATCAATCATACAGTACACTGCTGACGTGAAACAAGGGAATTAACGGAAATAGAAGTAAACAAGAACACTTTGAGAGTGGAAAAATTAGGAATTTCCCTGTTACCGTGTTTTCCCGTAATATCGCCCGTGCGTTCATTATTTTCAAATTCCCATAACCCCCGGCGTTAGATCGGACCCGGCGTTAATTTGAGTAAGGGCGTTCATTGACATAGCAAGAAATAAAAGAAAATAAATACTTACTTGTCATGTATATCTGTTTTGTTTAGGCTTCATTTCCACGAGAAACTATCCTCACTTTACAGCTTTTCAGCAGACGTTTTTTTGCAGCCGTCAATTAGCAAAGATAACGAATTTGTATATTTTCGCGGGTTTATTTTTGCAGGGGGGGCGTGTTTTTGGACCCGGCGTTCAATATCTCTTGTTTGTTTAAAATACAGGCGTTAATTCGGACCCAGCGATCATTCGGACCCGGGCGATATTTCGGGAAAAAACGGTATACATCCTTTGATTCAGATTAGTCTCAAGATTTAATGAGATCTAAATTGGACCAAGACCCTTTTGATTTTTCCAGAAAGTTGTAACCTTTCGTACAAGGCTTGCTAAAAACAGATGGTCATGAAAAAATAAGTCCTTGGTAGAAGCAGAGTATATTGGTTAGAACTTGAAAACTATTGGATTTAGAATATTCTCTTTAAGTATGTTATTCACATACTTTTGGATCAGCTGTAACATAGTAAAATTACAGAACTGTTACAGTAGCTTCTCATATAGCTGAGCAACAGCTACTTTGAGGTTCTCACTGTTGAGTAATCAACTGTAACTTGAAAACTGGTATTTGCAGAATTTTGTATAAATGTGTTATTCAAACACTTTTGGGTCAGCAATAACATAGTAAAATTACAGAACTGTAGCTTATTTTGTAGCTGAGCAATAGCTACTTTGAGGTTCTCACTTTAAAACTGTTGCATTTAGAGAATTTTGTTTAAATATGTTATTCATCTACTTTGGGGTCAGCTATAACATAGTGAAATTACAGACCTGTAGGTCAACGCATAGCTGAGCAACAGCTACTTTGAGGTTCTCAATGTTGAGTAAATCAATTGTAACTTGAAACTATTGCATTTACAGAATTTGTGTATATGTGTTATTCACCTACTTTGGGGTCAGTAATAACATAGTAAAATTTGCAGAACTCTAGCTCAGTTGCATCGCTGAGCAAAAGCTGCTTTTGAGATTTTCATTGTTGAATGAATCAGTTGTAACTGGAAAACTTTTGAATTGACATTTTGTTTACCACCTACTTTTTTACACCTCAACAGTAAACTTGGTACTTCTGAAAAACATTTGAAGGTCACAACTTTTGTGTCCTTTTCTTCTTTTACCTCTTCTCTGAAACTCAAAACACACAGCTGACACAGAGCCCATTCATGGGCACTGGTTGCTTGTTACCATTTCATTATCTGAGCACAATCTTACTCTCTGAATAGATGGAAAACACAATGCTTCACAATAACTATTAATAGTGCACATGAAATTTTTGTGCATAATGTAACCGCGCACATGGAAAGTTTCATTTCAGTTTGTAGACATATATCAATATATTTGTATTGAGATTCAAATCCAGGAAATTAGATGTGGGAGAGTTCTTATCATTACACTGAGAACTGGATAATAGTGCACAAGAAAAGTGCATGTACATGTATGTACCAGATTACACAAAAACATTGCATATATGCATCAGTGTACATGTATGTGTACAATGTACATGAATGGTTTACATATATGTATATATCATTGTACATGAATGGTATACATATATGTATATGTCAATGTACATGAAAGGTTTACATATATGTATATATCAATGTACATAAATGGTTTGCATATATGTATATATATTAATGTACCTGAATGGTTTACATATATGTATATATCAGTGTACATGAATGGTATACATATATGTATATATAGGTCAACGTACATGAAAGGTTTACATATATGTATATATCAGTGTACGTGAATGGTTTGCGTATATGTATATATATCAATGTACCTGAATGGTTTAGATATATGCATATATCAGTGTACATGAATGGTATACATATATGTCAATGTACATGAATGGTTTACATATATGTATATATCATTGTACCTGAATGGTATACATATATGTATATATATGTCAATGTACATGAAAGGTTTACATATATGTATATATCAATGTACGTGAATGGTTTGCATATATGTATATATGTTAATGTACCTGAATGGTTTACATATATGTATATATCAGTGTACATGAATGGTATACATATATGTCAATGTACATGAATGGTTTACATATATGTATATATCAGTGTACCTGAATGGTTTATGTATTTGTAAATATTGGTGTACATGAAAGGTCTCTTTATATTACCAATACATTGTAAAACTATTCATGTACAATGAATTTTAAAGTTTTCCAGAAAAAAGACGTTCAAACGTTGATCAATTTTAGTCATATATATTTCAGTTATTCTATAGAAATTAAGAAACAAAATGGTTACTTTTCATTTAAAAAGAAATAAAGATAGAAGATATTTTTGAGATATACATTAAAATTATGTTGAGTGTACATGAAAAGTGGCATTACAATGTATGTACATGAAAGGTTCAATCCATTAGTATATATATATATATGTATATATATATATATATATATATATATATATACAATATGTACATTGTTTTACAAAGACCTTTTACTTTTACTTTGGGAATTACTTTGTTATATTTTCTTTCCATTCTTCTACTTTCAAAAGTATATGTAATTTAACATATTTCAGATATTATATGTTTATACATTTTTAATATATCCTAACATTCGCTTTTTTATCAATTTTACTTTATACAGCTTATTGTTATGCTGCCACAAGTCATATAGTGAAAATCAGATTATGCATAATTGTGACAATTGCATTTGACATTTCAAAGCAAATTTTTTAAATGTGCATGTATTTTATTAAGGTGCAGCTAGAACTAAACTTTTGCCTCATTTTGAATCCAAGATGGCCGCCACAAGTCATATAATGAAAATCTGATTATGCATAATTAAGATGTATGTGTCTCACATTTCAAAGTCAAATTTTTAAATGTGGATGTATCTTATTAAGATGCAGCTAGAAGTAAACTATGGCCTTTTTTGAAATCCAAGATGGCCCCACAAGCAATATAGTGGCAATCAGATTATGCATAATTATTATATTTGCAGCTCATGTTTCAAAGCCAAATTTTTAATGTGAATGTATCTTACTAGGACGCATCTAGAAGTGAACTATAGCCTCATTTTGAAGTCCAAGATGTCCGCCAGGGGTGATAGTGAAAAGCAGATTGTGCATAAATTATGATGTTTGCATCTAATGTTTTAAAGCTGAATTTTGAATGTGGATGCATCTTACTAAGACACAGTTGGGATAGAACTAACACTAAATTTTGAAAACCAAGATGGCCACCACAGGTGATATAGTAAAAAATCAGATTATGCATAATTATGATGTCTTTGTGCCATATTCCTTGATCATAATTACATGCCGATGCATCTTAAGAGAAAGCTTGGAGTGAACCGTGGCCTTTTTTTAAAATCAAAGATGGCTGCCATGATGAAAAAATGGAGAAATGAGTTGATACAAATGAAAGTGTGATGTGTTCCTCTTTTGATTTTATTTATTTCATGATACATAAGTGAAAAAATGGAAAGAATATACAGTGCAAATTCTAAAATTATATGCTTTGCATCACAGATTGTTACCTCCGCCAAGGAGGTTATATTTTCGCCTGGGACCGTGTGTCTGCCCGTCAGTTTGTTTGTGAACAAGATAACTCAAAAACTTATGGATCGATTTTGATGAAATTTTCAGGGTATGTTGGAAAAGGAAGAAATGATTCAATTTTGAAAATGATCCGGATTACTATCTGGATCTT